>BLFK01000695.1:267157-319169 GCA_014634185.1 Astreopora myriophthalma | reverse complement strand
TAGGTTGGCGGAGAGAGGGGGGGGGGGGGGGGGGGGTGCTATTGACAAACGACAATTTTTCGTCGGTGAAACTGTGTTCAATCTTTCGTCCACTCTTATAATTGACTTATTAAAGTTACTCCAAACCTTCGCGGGTGCCTTCCCGAAAAAAATGCGTACGCGCGTTGTTTTTAGGAAAGCGCCACAATCTATATATCGATAAAAAGCTTATTTAATGCAGAATTCGATAAAATTATAAGCTATTTTGGTTTTTCCTCTGCTAAGGCAAAGGAAGCCGGTAAACAGTAAAATGACAGTGCGCCATTCCGTCGAATTAATCGGGTATCAAACGTATTCTCTGATGAAATGTAGCTGCACAGTGTTAATCACAAAACATCAATCTCTCAAAGGGTGTGAGCATTTCCCCGTATTCCTATTGGTTTTCTTTTAATCGACCTGTCAAGTTCAAGTAGAGAAGAATATGCAAACATGTTGCTTTCCAAAGCCGCCAGGAGGGAAGCATTTGATTAAAAAAAATGCTGACACCCTTTTGTTCCTTGTTGTTCAGTTAACGTTCGGGCCAAATTTCACAGAATTCCGTCAATTGTACATACCCTATTAATTCATTTGAAGCGGAGGTACTTTGCCGAAATCGTATTGCGAGTTTTCGCCTTCTAAAGATGTAGGAGCATGTCACGCCTTCTCGGAGAATTATGTCAACACCGGGCTCACACTGTGAGCCGCCAGCCAATAACATAGTAGAACCCCTGACGTTCACAGCAAGCAAAATGGCGCTTCACGGGAAAGTTATAGTTTTTCAGTCACGTTTTCCCCAGTTAACTTCTGCGAGTACATTTTTAGCAGCCAGCCATGGGTAAAATCAAGTGGAAAAAACGTTCAACAAAACAAAGAGAAACCGACGAGTCAGTGCCAATACAGAATTATAGATTGGCACTCGTGGCCGACATGAATGCGATCGGGTAGTTTTTTTTGTGTGTTCAGTAACATTGTCTTCGAATGGTAAGCGTATTTTTGGTTTTTGGAAAACAAGATGTGCAAGAATATTAGTATCTCCAACCGCAATTTCCTACACTTTATCAGGTTCGACGGTGACTTCTTTGCACGCAATCTCGACCAAAGCAGTTTGCCGCGAAAAGGTCGCTGGGGAGTTCACGCCTTACAGAGATTATGACACCTTGATAATTTATTAACTTTTTTCCGAAAATACCTTTCTCTCAATAACTCGCGCGCATTTAAAGATGTAAACTTAATTTTTTGGAAAATTTAAGTTTAAGTAATTAACTTTAATTTGGTCAAAAAAACGAAATTTCGGCAAAAGTAGCCTGCCAAGGTTTGGAGTAACCTTAAGAGTAAAATGTAAAGATCATTGTTGGCTTTTAATCAGGAACCCCCCCCCCCCACCAAAGAAATTAAAGCAGCTAGTAAGTGGCAACAGGATCTTTCCCCAAATGATTTCTCGTTGACGGCCTATTTTAAGCAACTGACGAAAATTTGCAAGGGAAACAAGATCAAAGAATTTTATTTCAAGCTTTTACATAGAATAGAAAGAATTGTGTTACTTCGGAGTGGAAAAAGATCCCAATTGTAATTATTGTGGTCAAGTAGATTCTACTAAACACACCTTCATTGAATGCCATCATATCATGGCTTTTTTCCAAAGTGTTCTGGCAAATTTCAATGAAGAGCATTCTACTACTTTTATGTTATGTGATATAGCCAAAAGGTCTGGATAGTAGCAGACATAGCGATATTTTCAAAAACAACACGACACTTTTTAAAAACATGTTTCGACAGAAACTTCTGTCATCTTCAGTTACATCAGTACAAAGTACAGAGTTGAATATATAGTGTGAACCAAAATGCTAATTAGCTGTGAAAACAAAAGGAACCATGGCAATGTAAATTGTTACAGAGAAAGTTTTAAATTAACATGATAAAGTTGATGATTAAGTGTAGGTTTTTCCCATTGAATATGAATGGCTTCTTTTATCTTGAGTTGGAAGGTGGTGGAAGCGTGATCTAGGATGCTGAAACAGTCACTAGAGCATAAAGTGCGGCAATGTTCAGAATTTTGTAAATGCTTAAAAATGTGCGAGGTCCTGTCACTGAAAATGTGCTCACGTACGCGCGTGGAAAAATGCCGGGTGGTTTCGTCGACATAGCAGGCACTACAGCCCGCACACAAAAACTTATATACCACACCCGCACGGAGTCCACGAGGGATAGGATCCTTAACACTAAACAAGTTACCGATTTTAAATGATGAGAAGACTAGCTTGATATCAATGTTATTACAATAGCATTTAGCAAAGTGGCGAACCTTTTTCTGCGCGATAATAGAGAAAGGACCAATATAAGGTAATTTAAAGTAAAAGGTACGTGTAGTGTCTGAGACAGAAGCCGGGGGATTGCAGTCTTGGCGAGTAAGTGTGAGGTAGTGATTGATAGTGTTTTCAACCAGGTGAACTGGAAATAAATTCTTCTGAAGGATTTTGGTAAGTTTCGTGATGTCCTCGTGAAAACCCAACCAAGTGTTGTTGATCTTATAGGCTCTGTCAACAAGCGTGCGAATGAGACCCAATTTGTAGGAACGTGATGTAAAACTAAAGTAATTGTGTGTAATTATGTGATATAGAAATGATCTTTGGCAAAACTCTACCAACAGGACCTCTTCCCTGTAAGATTACTCGAAAATTGAATTATTGTATCCTATATGCCAAGTACTATCTGTATAATAAAAAATGCAACAAAAAGGAGTTAGATCTCTGTGAATTTGTATGTAAACTTAATTATAAATATTGTATTGAGAAATTGGTCTAACTCTATATGTTAATTCTGCTTAGTGTTTAATAATGCATTGTTATGTATGTTACTATGAGCACGAAGTGTTTTCTTTTGTCCAAACTGTAATTTAAGTGTAGTACTTGTTATACATTTCTGTTAAAAAAATATACATTTCTGTTTAAAAAATAAATAAATAAAAATAAAATTTTCTGGACTTCTATCAACGAATTACTAGGAGTTGTTGGGGTTCCTCCTTTTTCCTCTTTGTAAGGGATCGATCACAAAGTACAGGGAGGGGTGGTGGGCTTTGAAAACTTACATGTATTCTTTAAGTGCTGTTTTTCGGTGGCTCAACCCTGAGTTATCAACAAAATCAGGGCAGCCCACCCCTGGAGTGACACAAAAAACTTAGTAGCCCACCCCCAGACACAATCAGTAGTGTGAATAGGTGCATAGCTAACACTGGCTCACCACTTAAGTCAGAATCTCCAAAAAATTTCTTAGATCGATATGTTGTAATGCTTCGTCTCACTCTTGAACAGAATTTGTCTTCAATGCCATCATTCACTTCATCATCATCTTCTTTTCTGGAACTTCCAATTTCTTGGAGAAAGATATCATCATCAGTATCGTCTGCATGAACACTAACATAGTCATCATGTCTCCCCCTCCTCGCTATCATGAAAATCAACATTTTCCTCCAAATGAACCTTTCTCACAGGTTGATCACTGGTGACTTTGTCAAGCTGGGCTTTGGCTAAACAAGCTGAAATTAATACTAGAGTGCAGGCAACGCCTCAGCGAAAAATGTTTGGGAGTGATTGCAGAACTGCAAAGTAACATTAACCAGACTTCAGAAGGAAAAACATAAAAGAATGTATTATTGTGCAAAAGAGGCATTTGTATCTGAAAGGAGAAGAGTTAATGGTAATGGTAGTGGTGAAAAGGATTATCATTATAGTGGCGGAGATGATTTAATAGAAGACGAGAGATAAATATGTTAAAAAAGTTAAGGTTGATGAACATTAAAAAAACTGGACCCACATAGTAAAGCTTTGTTCTATATTTTATACTTTAAAGCTTTCTGTGACTCCTCTTCAGGTGTATAGAATATACATAATTGGAAACAAAATATGCAGCATGTGAATTCCTTTTGTCACATATTATATTAACAGGAAGAAAGAGATACATTAAAGAGATTTCACTAAAGTTTGCTGTCGTTAAGCACTGACCCACCCAAGTTGAAAAATAGTGACCCACCCTTAATTTCTCATAGCCCCCCCCCCCCCGGTACTTTATGACCAGTAAGTTAAAACACTAATCCAAGGAAGTTTTTCCATTTTTAGTAAGATCAGCTTCTAGTATTTAAAGTTCTAAAAATGGTGTTAGGAATTTCTTAATGAGATGTAATTGACTTGGCTAACTTATTGGAAATTCACCTGTATTTTAATATAGCGTTGTATATTTACATCCTTTAACACTTAGTGTAAGATTTATTCTTTAGTTGTGATCTTGTAACTTTGATTTGTATATATTTAGTGACGCGGTCTTTCGGAGTGGTGGTGGTCTTTGACTCTTTCGTGGACCATCCTTATGGCATTTCTTTAATTGTCACTTTGTGCCTGTTACTGATTCTTGTGATTGCCATTAAATCGAAATTTAAAAAAAACAAATGAATGGATGAATTTAAATCATCTCTCACTACAGTCTCCTCACAATCAAACAAGGAGGTGGAGGAGTTAACCAAGTCGGACAAGCTTAGCAGCAAGTAACTTCCAAGAAGAGCATGGAACCCTACAAGGTCCCTGCTGGTCTTTGTGTGTGTTGTCATGGCCGTTTTAGACAGAGTTATTCCAGAGGGAGAGGATTTAAGTCTTTGGGTCCTTTCTTTTTTAGGGATAGGCTCAAACATTGCACTTCTGCTGCAAGTTTGACTGGTTGTGTCCTGTGAAAAGAAATGTGACACTGACTCAGGTGAGTTAAAATCGACCTAGCAGAACTTTGAACTGGCCTCAACCATTTACAAAGGGCTTGAAAGTCTTAACTGACCATAAACTCCAATGACTTCAGCTTCTAGAGTTAGACTTCCATATTTCAGCATCACTCGGCTTCCCTTACTGAAGTTTTCTCTGCTTATTACTGAATCAGTTTTGTTCAAAGGAACCGTACTTATTGTACGATCCAAGTCAAAGTAAAATATCCCATACTTGGGAACTTTCAGAGATGCAAACGATTGACTGAGTAACTTTCATTGGTTAACTTATGTTTTTTACTCTCTGTCAGATCAAGTTGTGCAAGGAATAGCCAATCACAATGCTGAAAGGATTATGAAGGTGTCACCGAAGATACAGGACATCATGAAATTGGAAACAGTTCCAGACCCAAATCACAGCAATTCGGCGACTGCGGCAACAAGGCATTATCTGAAAGTTGCATTTTGATTGTTGTTGCACAGCCACAAAGGAAGAGAAAGAAGTCGGCTGGGAAAAAGGAAGATAAAGAGAACAGAACAGAACCAACCAAAGAAGGGCAAAGAACCGCAGCTTGCAAGTGAAGTATGTTTCATAATACAAGATTTGCTTTCATCAATTCTTTAATAGGCTAGCATTTTCCCCTCATTGTAAGCTTAAATATAATTGTTTTTATGCAATTTGTTTTTTAAGCCTTCCCGTGATGAATGAATCAACGAAAGAAATACGAAATGAACCATATACATGTATACGAAATGAATCATATATATGTATTGAACTGCAGGTGTGAAAACAAGTGAAGCTAAGATCCTTGCAGTCATGAACACAATTTTAGCAATTTTAGCAATTGCGTAGAGAAGCCTGAGAAAATCAAGGACTTCAATGGGGTTTTGAACCCGTGACCTTGCGATGCCAGTACGATGCTCTAATCAACTGAGCAATGAAGCCACTGATGTTGCGAGCGGGTCATTTGCGGGTTCAAATGTTTCCGTGATCAATGAATCAACGAAAGAAATGATATATGAAATGAATCATATATTGAACTGCAGATATGAAATCAAGTGAAGCCATGATCCTCGCAGTTATGCACACAATTTTTAGCAATTGCACAGAGAAGCCTGAAAAAAATAAGGACTTCAATGGGGTTTGAATCCGTCACCTTGCGATGCCAGTGCAATGCTCTAACCAACTGAGCTGTGAAGCCACTGATGTTCGGAGCTGGTCATTTGCAGGTTCAAATGTTTCCGTGATGAATGAATCAGCATAAAAAATTATATACTGCATGAAATGAATCATATATTAAACTGCAGATGTGAAATCAAGTGAAGCCATGATCCTCGCAGTTATGGACACAATTTTAGCAATTGAGTAGAGAAGCCTGAAAAAATTAAGGACTTCAATGGGGTTTGACCCCGTGACATTGTGACACTGGTGCGACACTGTAACCAACTGAGCTATGAAGCCACTGACCTTGGGAGCTGGTCATTTGGGGGTTCAAATGTTCCCGCGATGAATGAGTCAATGAAAGAAATGATATATGAGATGAATCATATATTGAACTGCGGATGTGAAGTTTTTGGGCTTCAAAACGTTCTATGTTTTGAAGCAAAAATTTCAATATGCCAGTTTTTTTTCTCTCAACAGATGTAAATAACCTCATTCCTTTTTCTTTTTCGGAAACATTATTCAAAGGATTGATTTTATGCCTTAAACATGTTAGCATAACCAGCTTGCCGGTATGAATCTTTATCAGTCAATCATGCATTCATGTTTGCTTCTGATGATGGTGAGATTTGCATTAACTGCCAGTCACAGTGCACATAGTATTTCTGAATCAAAATGGCCTGCTTTGGATTTAATAAAGATATTACTTTCTCTTAATTTGATGGAATTATCAGACTGCCACAGTCATTAAGTGGTTTGGAAACATGGACCAACTGAATGTGGCATTACTCAGAACCTAAATGTGCAAATTCCCTCAGTTTAGTGAGTAAAAAGTAAATGTGAAATGGCACCCAATTTAACGGTGTATAAGGTTTGATCTGTAGCAAATACCTTTCGCAGAAGACCGTCATATTTTAATAAGGCATTCATTAAGGCAACTGTGACCTGTTTAATTCAAAAATGTTGTTTTAGCAGAACTTGGCGGGGCGGTTCTGATGATTCTAATTTTCTGGCACTGACTTTCAGTTTTCAATACTACATACAATAAATGTTGTCAAGTTCACTCATCATTACTAAGATGTAGTGACTTTTTACTTGTTTAGTTCTTAGAATGAAGAAGGCATGTCTGTGTGTGATACAGTTGTCGGATTTTTCTCCTCTAGTATCAGTGGGTAAATGATGAGTACTAACTAATCAGAAGAGGAAAATTTTCACTCCAGAATGCAGTAATATGCATTCCTGGGCATCTAATTTTTCAAAAATTTCATTTTCTGGGGGAGTACACCCCTGGACTCCCCTAGAAGCTCGTCTTGAAATTCACATGGGGTGCCTAGCTACTCAACATCAGGTACCCTTCTACCTCAAAACAAAAAAACCCTGAAACATATGTTCATTGCAGTATTCACATTCACAAGCAAAAACTAATAAAAACATATTAACAAACAGTACCATTGCTTGGAGCAAGGTCTTTCATGTACAAATGTTTGACCAAAACAGCTAGATGACAATTCCTTTCCTGGGTCTGCTACAATTATTCCTTTCACCTTGACACCAATGCTTGTTAGAGCGTCTTAACAAAATAAGCAAAATGATGAGAAAAAAATGTCACAAAATAAATTAATAGCATCCTCCCATGTAACAGGCATGGCACCAATGAGCCAATGACACAGGAAACTTTACCAATAACATAGCCAGTAAATAAAAGCAATTATACTTCAGAACAGTGACCTCATATAACAATATGTAACCAACTTTATGTGGCTATGAATCACTAAAAAACAGCGAGTTCAAAGTATCATGCACCACTGAACAGCAAAGAACAAACAACAATTCCCATAAGCCCCCGCCCACCTCTTCTCTCCTCACCATTTTATTTCGCTCTGCAACAAGCATAGCTACAAGGATCATAGTGTGGATAATCCAACTCTTGGGTCCACGATCGATGCTCAATCAGTGAACAAACCTGTCCACCAAGGTACTACACAAGGTAAAGATCTTGTTTTGGATAGAAGTCCAAGAAATGCTTCAGAAGGGAGCAATAATAATAACAATAATAATAATAATACCATTTATAATGCACAAATTCTATAAAGTGTTGAAATGCGCATAACAATAATCAGATAATAAAATGAGATCTACGAAAAAATAGCAGGATAAGAATAAAATTAAAAATGTGATACTACAAAAATAAAAATGATAAGAATGCCATATGCTAAGAATGTAAAAGAACTGTGAAAATGTTAAAATGTTATACACCCGACAAAATACTAAGCTATGATAAAAATGCTAAACTAAATAAGTGTGTTTTTAACGTTGCTTTAGAAACATCAGACTTAGCGGATCTAACTTCAAGTGGTAGAGCATTCCACGCCTTTGGTGCTGCATGAATAAAGGACCTGTCACCATGTGTTGCTTTGGATTCAAAACTAGGATAACTAAAAGATTATCATTTGAATTTCTAAGGTCATATCATGAAGTACACTTAAGAAAAATGAGAGATAATAACTAAATAATAAAAGAATTTTCAACTCAGTTCTAAATCTGACTGGTAACCAGTGTAACTTCGTAATAAGCGGTGGTGGCAAAATTTGTGTTCTTTAAAAATCAGTCTTGCACAAGCATTCTGCACACAATGCGCTTTATTCCAAGAGCAGTCGGGCAGGTCATATAAGTCTAGTTGACTAGCTACAAAGGCATGAAGGAGAGTCTCAGCCGACTTTTGAGAGAGATTTCCTGATGCATCATATGTTGTACAAATAGAAAAATGAAGAGCCACATATTTTTGTAATATGTTTTCCCATGGACAGCTGGAGTCAAACCACAAACCCAGATTCCGTGCAATAGACACAGGATGAATGTCAGAGTTGCCCATGCAGACACAAGGAATGTCAAACTTTTCCAGCTGTTGTGGTGTACCAATAATGAGAAATTCAGCCTTGTCATCATTCAATTTAAGATTGTCCTCCAACATCCATGAACAAATGTCTGATATGCAATTTTCCATGTATTTTAAGGCTGAAAGTTGATCTGACCTATATCTTGGACTAAACGAGATGTAAACCTGGGTATCATCCACATAACAGTGAACCTTGGGCAGATCAGTTTTGACAATCTCAAAGAGCTTACTCCTATACAGTCGAAAAAATAAGGTAGCAAGACAAGAGCCCTGAGGCACACTACATTTCAATCTGAACTTCTCAGAGAGCATCTCATAAATTAATATCTGCTGAGGTCTACCAGAGAAATAAGACGTAAGCAGGTACTTACCGGTAGGTCCAGTAACAGAAGCAAGGTAGCACATCATAGTTTTCTTTTCCTTTAAAATTTAAATTCTGACAAGACATACTTTTCACATGCATTCAGTCAAAATGGCAAGCAAAGAAAATAATCCTGTCTTCAGGCATTTAACGTAGCAAAACCCGTCTTGATAAATCTTAATAGCACCTGCTGCTGATTATTAAATTTAGTAAGAATACGAATTTCACATTGTAACAGAACATTTCTGATCAGTGGTTACTTTGAAAATGTTAAACAGCACATTCAGTGCAAAGCCACTTTCCATTTGGTGCATCCACAAGTCCCACACATTCAATATGGAACCACTATTGGGCAGTCAGGGCTATCACATGCGATCATATGCCAACCTCCAGGCTGCTGCAAAGACACCATCTGTCATTCCCAGCAGTGGCTACCTTATCGCTAAACTTCTGTACGTATTAGCTGCGGGTAAATCAGTGCTGTCTATGGTTAAAACTTCTTCAAGACACAAAGAGCCCTGTGCAAAAACCATGGCAATTCTAACATTCCCTAGACCCCCAAGGGCACTTTGGATCTGGCACTGGTAAAGGCAGGAACTGGACATTGGGTCCGCCAGCATACCACACTGTCTCATCTGTGGGTTTTCCTCTCTGGCAAATGGGAAGACTGCAGTCCTCTTCATAACAAGCTTGAAGTGCAAACACATGTTCACTCGGTAAGTTTTTTACCATGCACTACTCACATGGGCTCTAAATGTCTTCAAAGTGGTGGTACAGCTGGCTGCTTCTTCATGAGCTCTTTCTTTGCCGATTTTGTACCTCACAGAAATACCAGCAAATCTGTTTGTCTGCTTTCATTTGTGCTGCTCGCTGATCAGTTGCACCCATGTACATCTCGATTACAGATGAACCAAAATGGTATTTCATTTACTATGTTCAAATAAACCTGAGGTGCAGCTTCCATGTTTTCTCGAAATCTTTCTTGGGATATTCTTCCTGATTAAGTTTCGTTGAGGTGGTGACATACTGAAGACACAAAACACATGTAATCTACCACCACCAGGGGACAGATCTCTTATCAAAAGTGCTTATATGCCCTTGACTGGTGCATAACATCAACCTAAAATTAGGACCAATTTCTTAAGTCCATAACTTTTCTAGTGTACATTTTCCTGAAGAATTATGTATATCAATTGTAAGCCCATCTTCACAATCATTCATATTACCAAGTTTAGTATTTATTATCTAATTGAGATCGAACAGTTGCAGACACGAAGCACAGAACTCCTTTTAATAAATTAAATTTAATAAATTTCCTAATTTTGGTTTTCCCAGTTCAGTGTCTCAACTACTTTTGTCGCTTATTGTAGCTTGTCAGAGTGCTCTTTCTTGCAATCCGTTCCAGTCAAGGCTGAGGAATCGTACATAATCCGTGGAACAGCAGACTGTTTGGCCATCTGTTCTAAAGTGTTGTCGTCAATGTGGTAGAGGTCCCACGAAGGCCACTTGGTCTCCGAGTCACTGAGCCAAGATGGACCATGCCACCACAGTTGATTGTTGATGAGCTCTTGTGTGGAAATACTTCTGGTCGCTAAGTCGGCTGGGTTCTGTGTTGTGGCGACATATCTAAATTTCATATCTTTGTTAGAGGTTATCTCTTTCAGCCGGTTCTAGACAAATATAGGTATGGGTTTGCAGTTTTTATCCAATGGAGAACACACTGTGAATCTGTCCACAGGATCCGGTCAGTCAATGGTAACGGGAGTTGTTCTATCACATAGTTTAGGCACCTAGTTCCAATGAGAACAGCTCAGAGTTCCAATCCTGGAATACTGAGTTGCTTTGTTGGGGCAACACGAGCTTTGGAGAATACTGAGTTGACATTGACAGTTCCACCCACTGTGGAGTATAGGTATACTGCCGCAGAATACACCTTAACTGAAGCATCAGTGAAGCAGAACGGTTTGTATTCTCCTCCTCCTATGTATCCAAGTATTGCCAGTGAGGACAATGGAGTGAGGTCTTCATGTAGCTTGGACCACTCTTGCTGCTTTGATTCACTTAGAGTTTCATCCTAGTCTAGGTCTTGTTTCCAAAGTTCTTAAATGAACAGTTTTCCATTTAGTGTGGCTGGTGAGGAGAAACCCAATGGATCACAGATTCTGCTGATTGACTGCAATGCTTCTCTTTTTGAAGTGACTTGACAGGATGAATTGTCAGATCCATTGATAAAAATTGTAGCACTGTTCATGTTCCAGGTTGTTCCAAGGACTTTCTGGGATGCTCTGAAGAAATTCTTTAGAGTTTGAGGCCCACTCACGGAGATTCATTGCTGAAGACTGGAAAAGGGACTTTGCTTCTTTGTCGAATTTGTCTGCTTGTTCTGCTATTCATAATACTCCTAATCATATGCAAATTTGAAACATGCTTCAACAAGGCAGCCAGTTAGGCCAAGTGAGAATATTTCGCGATGATTACGTAAGAGCAGTGTTATAAATAGTGAGCGAACTGTCAACTCCACTCACACTCAGTTTTCCAGCAGAACGAGGGGAAGGGAACGGCCCACCATCCCACCCCATTGCTCAGGCCGCACCACTAACTGCCCTCCCTAAGCCAAGCTGTTTCAGCTTGACTTAGGCCACTGGTCAATCATTATTCCCATACCTTGTCTCAACTGAGTATGAGTGGGAGTGTTGTGAAATAGAATACTGTGGCAACACCTGTAATCATGTTGTCCACATACATGTCTGAAATTATCTGGGCTACTGGGATATCTGCTTTGTTCAGATGATACTTGACAGTTGTGGCCAGCAGGATTGGGCTAGACATCATTCCAAATGGGACTCTTGTAAATCTCAGTACCTGGACATTGTTTTCCAAGGCGGGCTTTCTGGCATCTTTTAACCTAACAAATCTTGTTACATCTCTGTCTTCAGGCTTAAGTCCCACTTGAAGAAAAGCTTTTTCAACATCTGCAATCAGTGCCACTTTGTTAAGTCTGAACCTCATCAGAAGTCCACACAAATCCTGCAGTATTATTGGTGCACAGTGTAGGCTTTCATTCTGGCTTTGACTCCCCTTTTTGGTTTTGGCAGAGGCATCAAAGACAATACGTATCTTTGTTGTAGTCTTCTCGGGTGTGACTATCTCATGGTGTGGGATGTAGTGCTTTAATGTGTCTGTGAAATTATCATCAGGTACAACCTCAATGACGCCCTTTTGTAGCTGATCCTGAATGACAGCATCATACGTTGTCAGGTGTTCTGGGTTTCTCGTAAGTCTGTTGACGTGAGATCTCAATTCTTCCTGGTTGGTAATGATGGAGATTCTTCCTTCCAAGGCAAGTTTACTTGGTAACGTCCATCTTCAAATCTGATGGTGTCCTTAAATTTCTGCAGGGCTTTGTCATCATCATTTACACACATAGGTCTCAAGTTTCCAGAAATCTTTGAGTGGTAATTCATGTTCAGTTGGTAGTTCCTGGGCATGAAATTGAGCAGCAAGATGTACACTAAGGGGACTGGATGTGTATGTGAGCATTGACAATGAAGGGGCAGACAGCTTCTTGACACGTTACCCTGCCTGTTAGAATCCATCCTAATTTGGATGCCATGACAGTTAATCCTGGGACAATTGGCTTCACTGGAACATCACCAGACAAAATGTCACAGTAATAGTCATTTCCAAGCAGTAGCTCTATGCTGGAAGTTTCATTGGAAGTGGGGATTGAGTCAGCAAGAGTAATGTCCTTAAGGAGGGGTTCAATTTTCTTAGTGTAAATGCTCACCCTTTGCAGGGTACCAGTTATCTTTGGTACAACATTGACTCTCAAGTGCAGAGACGATCCATCTTTCATTAGGAGTCTGAGTTCAGTAACAGGAGTCTGCAGCTGTGAGTTTTGATGTGCTGAACGTGTACACTGTTAGGGTCTCAGATCCATTGATTGGCAACTGAAGTTTTTCTGCTAGATGTTCGGTGATTTAAGTTCTTTGGCTGCCTCTATCAAGAAGCAATCTGATGGTCTGTTTCCTTGATTTTTGTAGATCTTCTACCTCGGCGGTGGCTGTTTGCATTAGTACTTGTTCATCAGAAGCTAGCAAGGTATTCTCTGCTGTGATGGTGGTGGATACAGGTTCAGTCGCTGTGTTTACAGTATCTTTGGGTTTCTCTGGAAATTTGTTAATGCACAGACTTCTGTGATAACGATTTTTCTGTTGACAATGAACACACACCTTGTTGGCCTTGCAGTCTCTGTAATGATGGCCTGGTTTTAGGCATATGAAACAGTGTCCCTTTATCTTTTCTTTCCTGGCTGTCACCGTAGGGAACTTTCTACATTCATTGCTCCAGTGTTTTCCACTGCAATAGATGCAGATTTCTCTTTTTCTGAATTTCCGATCTTTTGGACGTTTTGTAACAGATAGCAATGCATCAGTAGTAGCTTTGCCTTCACTGTCATGAGATGTGGGCCACATGTTTACAATGGGATACTTACTTTGATATTTGGTGGCACATTGTCGCTCAGCATTTTACTGGTTTGTGATGTATCTGTGCAACTTATCTCTTAGAGGCCTCACCATCCATTCTTGATGATCTTCCTTTTGGTCAGTTAGGTGAGTTATCACATCTTTGGGTAGTTTTGTCATGATCAGGGATACAAGTATTTTTGTGTCTACATCCTCCCTTAGCGCTTCTAATAATCCGAGGTTTCTCCATTGCATCATAGCTGGTATGTAAGGATGATGTATGACTTGGGGAAGTAGGCAAATCCATGAGACTAGTGTAATCAGCGTTGATGATAATCCCATTTTATCCAAAGCGTTTTTGCAATGGTCTGATTGCTTCCTGGTAATTAGCATTTGCCAAGGTCAACCCTGAGATTACTTCTGCAGCTTCTCCTTCCAATTTAGCTCTAAGGTAATTCAGTTTTTCTACTGGGCTGAGTGATTCATTGGAGTGTATTGCTGAGTCAAAAGAATCCCAGAATTCCTGCCACATCAATAGCTCCCCGCTAAATTTGTTGAAATTGAGCTTTGGTAGTTTTACAGTTTATTCACACCTGGTTTTGCTATTTCTGCTTCAAGTTTCTTCTCTTCCAGGTTGAGACTCTCTGCTTCGATTTGTAACTTTCAATGTTCAATCTTGGCCTTTTTGTTCTCCTCCAGGTCAATATTTACTTTCACACTGCTGCGTCTAAGCTTGAATTCCATTCTATCCTTGATCATTTCCATTCTCGAGGAAAGTCCCACAACGAGTTGGTTTGGCTTCTAACACAAGATCGGCGTAATCCTCATAATCTTCCATCACTTTGTCATACTCCCTTTTTCCTGCTCTTTTAGTGGTGCCCTCAAGTTGAGTTCGGAGATCTCGATAAATGCTGTTTTTGCAACTGATCTTGTTGCTCACATGTTTCGTCCAAAAGCTGTTCGAGATCACCATCCATAGGACACTGTTTGCTTTCTTGCTGCTTCAACATTAAGACACACGTCTTTTCCTTGGCCCGATCAGCCTTTTAATCGCGCCCAAGTCTGCTGCCATCTGTTCATCGGTTTCGGCTGAGATTCTAGGTAACTTGGCTAATGTTGTTGTCGATCGACGCCTTCGAGGAAGGAATTATTCGGCTGATGTCATTGTAAACGGCTTGAAACGATCGGTATCATTTTCTTTGTCTTTCGTTTTCTTTTTCTTCTTCAGTCCGCTCGCTCTGCTACCATGTTGCGTTGGGCACATTTTACAGTTGATTACACATTACTTTTGAACATGGCGTTATCGCACATGTTCCCGGGAATCCCGAGGGTCAACGCGAGACCAACTTCATGGAGTACTCTTCATGCCACTCAGCCTCTTCAGTTTTACAAGGCACTTTTTTCATTTAAATGTTATGTAAAAGTACTACTGCCACATGTTACTGTCCAGTGGTCTCCAGTAAGTAAACCAGTCATTTATTTTACAAGAAGGTTCCATCGAGTAAAGGAAACATTGGAATTGGCCCTTGGCATGAAATAAAAAAGAATTCACAATGTTAAGGTTTTCAAAAACGCAAGATCTTTTTTTCAACTTCATGTTATTTACTGTTACTTGTGAAATGAGAATATTGATTACCATGATTCGTTATTTCTTATGTTTAATAGTCGTGAATCATGTGAAGGACCCCCTTACTGCCCCTCAGATATGGACCTGTGAAATTCAAGTAAATTTCACTTTGAAAATGCACTTGCGAAGGTCACTATCATCATGGAGCCAATAATAGTCTAGCTGTTAAGGGCTAAAATTGTTCGTTTTTTGATAAAAGCATGAAACTTGGCAGGATTGCTAATCTTCATGACAAACATTTGCTGATATGGAGCCAGCTGAAATTAACAGCCTGAACTCTGTAATGCGCATGTCAAAAAATTGCCAATGTGGCTTCTACATTGGTGCACAGAATCCGTTATGCAAGCCCCTTGCACTTCTGAATCAAGTGACTCAACTGGAGAGCTGAAGAGGAAGAAGTCGCGACAGAAGAGATACAGGAAGAAACCAAAGAGCTCATCTTCAGCATCAGAAATGCTAGAATTTCTGAAAACATACAGCAAAAAGTGAGAGAAAGTGGAAGAGGAAAAACTTAAGCTCTTAAAAGAAATGAAGGAGGAAAAAAGGACTTTCTCTAACCAATTCCTTGACTATATGGAGAAAAAGTGAAAAACTGTGAGAACTCTCTCGTTGGATGTCTGACCTATCCATTTTCTCTGCAAATTATAAAATTTGTTTCATAGTGGGATGTTGACGTTCAAGTTATACCTTTTTTTCTAAGGAATGTTTTGAATGGATATATTATCACCCTTGATTGGAGTTTAAAAAAAGCGCATTTTTTTTAGATTTTATTCATGAAGGAATTATTTACATTCTAGATACTTGTAACGCACCTGCTATAGACCAAATTCATAAATGGCCACTAATAAATTATTCTTTTCTCTTTATGCTAATTTTCCTCAGTAGCCTCATTTTAAAGCAAAAATTCTTTTCAATTTTTCCATGTTAACGAGGCTAGTGAGGACAATTAGCACAAAGAGAAAAGAATAATTTATCAGCTGCCATTTATGAATTTGGTCTATTCGATCATAAACTCCACACTCTCGGTTTGTTACTTGGGAGGGTATGAGTTTCCAGTGTTGCAATGCTTTACAATTCTTCCATTCCTAATACTGCATGGAAATATTTCTCTGTAGGTCCCTAAACTGGTTCATTTTGGTACTGGCTCTAACATGAAGTAAGACATTTTTGACATTCACAAGAATCATGTTTACCAGTTATTTATTTGTGCAGGCAGCTTCTGGGCAGGAATGGGAAGAAAGTGGAGATTGCAATATTGTTTAGTGCATAACTATACAACAAAAAGAAGACATTTAAAAATATTTATGACCACACTTATGACCACGGGAAATATGTAATATTTAATGCACCAATATTGGTGGAAGACCACCAAATTGTTTTTCATTTTACAAGTTAATGTAAACCATTAAATATGTTGTGTTAATTCTTTGCTGAGATTTTCTGTCAGTCCTAAGAAAATGCAGTAAAAACCTGCATCTACGAGCATCTTATTTCACAAATCTATAAGTGTGCAAGTAATAAGTTCATTCTATCTTCATGAATATACATGCCGTACAGGGTGCTAGTAGGACCAAGCTAACTAATTGCTAGTCACCAATGCCATGTCCATGCATACCATACAATACATATTGAAAGTTTCCATTCAACAAATAATGTTCATCAATTGAATTCGCTTAGCTTCTGCAGCTAATGCACCACCTGGGTGTCCTCCAGCATGCCCACCTGCACCATCTCCATCTCCATCATTGCCATCACCATCGTCATCACCATGATCCAAGAAGTAGCCCTCGTCAAAGTCATCATGCAGAAGACAAAAGTTATGTAAAACACAAGTACACTTTATGATATGGACCAAGAGTTCCATATCAATGCGCTCAAGTGATCCAAGGTTCCTCCAGCGCCCTTTCAGAAGCCAAATTGATCATTCCACTGCAGAGAAGAAAGTTTGGTATTGAACAGTCTCAGCCTTGCACTTAGGTGACCGTTGTCTCGATATGGGGTAATCGGCCAGCTGGAAAAATGATGGACTTATATTATTACATCCAAATCTTGTACACTGTCAATCTATTTAAAAGGCACTGAACATATTAACTTATTACTCTTTGAAGTAATAAAGTCTCATCTGCCTCATGCCCATGCATACGCTGACGACACCCAATTATACCTCTTGTTCAAACCAGACAGTGCGGTCGGTGAGACGGAGGCCAGGTTTGCCATGGAGCAGTGCATCAGGGTTGTGAGAGCGTGGATGGTTGTTGATAAGCTTAAGCTCAATGAAGAAAAGACTGAGTTCATGCTAACCGGGACTCACCAACAGCTCTCCAAAGTACGAACCGATAGTCTCTTAGTTGCCAGAACTGTCATGTCGTCTGTAAGCGAAGCTAGAAATCTCGGTGTCTGGTTTGACTCTAAGTTTCAATTTCAAACACATATTAACAAGACATGTCAGTCAGCGTTTTACTAAATCTACAATAGACGTTAGTTCAAGCATTAGTCATCAGCCGCCTTGATTACTGCAACTCAGTTCTATATGGTATACCAGCTATCCACATGAATAAACTACAGCGCATACAAAACGCAGCCGCGAGACTTCTCACAAACAAGCCACGCTACTCGCACATCACTCCGGTCATGGCAGACCTCCATTGGCTGCCTGCAAAATTTAGAATAATTTTTAAAGTTATTTTATTTACTTTTAAGGCTGTGCATGGCACTACACCTACGTATATTACTAGTCTTTTATCTTTTAAAGAATCTAGGTATAGTCTTAGGTCTGTTGGCAACAACACTCTAGCAAGGCGCGAAATCAAATCGGCCAAGATGACTGGAGACGGAGCCTTCGCGGTTGCTGCTCCAGGCTTATGGAATGCATTACTGCCCAGTCTTAGGGCTATTGATAACATTACTTCCTTCAAGAAACAATTAAAAACACATCTTTTTAGGAAAGCATATTTTTAGATATTTTAGATTTAGCTTTTTTACCTATTTCCTTATTTGTTTGACTATTATTATTACATACTTATCTAATCAATTTTTGTTCACTTTCTATTGTTAGTTAGCAACATTATTTGTTTTGTTTTTTTTAATCACTTATACAAGTTTTATATTAATTGTAAATAACAGTATCATTAGTTTGCCTTCATCTTACCAATTTGTAAAGCGCGTTAGATCATATATTAATGAATTTTGCGCTATAGAAATAATAAAATTATTATTATTATTATTATTGTTATTATTATTATTACTATTATATTGATGGTTTAAGTTTGAGTGTGTTCATCTGCCAGTTTAAAGGGGGTGGGACAGTTAAAAAGCCCATCTATCTCCTGCAGTATTTAAGGTAACACATATTTCTGAGAGACCAAACCTTTTCAAAGGGTATCCACCATCACTTACACTGTAGGAGGTGTGTGTCACCAGGAAACTTGGCTGCTGCTGCTGCATACAGTGATGAATTTCTGAATACTCTTGAGTCATAGACTGACCCTGGCCAACCAGTGAGAACATCTCTAACATATTGTCCTCACACACAACCTGCCATATAATTTCATTCATTTATTTATTTATTCAGCTAATCCCAAGCCATGGTAATGTACTGCAAAGCACTTGAGTTAATTCACTTTAGCTGACAAGAAAATAAGAGAAATCAACTTGAATGGTAGGTATTTGTTTTCAATAATCAAGGAATCAACACGTATTATAAAGAGGAACTTTTTCCATTCATTATTATTTTTTGTGTTTTTAATAGTGTTGCAAATATTATTTTGATGTGCCATCCTTGTCAAAGCCATTCATAAAAATTTGAAAATATGACACTTGCCTGGATAACAAGAGAGTGACAAGAGATAACATTTCTACTGAAATATGCATCTGGCTGTCTTGTTGGAGCCCTAATTCCAATGTAAGTGCCATCAATCACACCTACGATTCTTGGGAACCCAGGCAGTCCTTTTGCTTCAAAATCTTGCATTATTTCATTCATTTCATTCCCCGCATGAGATATTAGTATTAAATCTGAAAACTTAACTGTAGAAAGCAGTTTTCGTTTTCTTGTAAAGTTGAGATGATGACGAAATGGATGCAGCTGAAACATAAAACTACATACTACATGGAAAAGGTAAATTACAGACTTTAAGTAAAACACAGAAGGTAGACTGAAGCTACAGTAACCCAGGTCTGCAGGTTACAGTCTGCGCATTGACAATCAAGAAACAATCATCTGACATCCACTCCAGCCTAGTTTATTTCTTACTACAGGTGTAACCAATTATTAACTTGTACGATCACTGAAACAACTTTTAAAAATATGATTGATAGCTTTGTTAATAAAATATTTACTGATGTATGACATATGATTGGGCCACTCAATGTACTATTCTCACATACCAATGCAGGCTCCGGACACTCGGCGAATAATCCTATCTAAACTGCTAAAAGTGACATCGAATCTTTCTGACACAGAGTGTATTACTTCTGAGTTTGATATAAAGCAAACAAGGGCCAAAATATTCTCCTGGAGGGGAATTGGATCCCTCCCAAATGTGATTCGCTGAGGAACTCTTCCTGTGGCTCCTATCTCTTTGCACAGAACTTCCATGGAGGCTCTTGACATTCTGAAGTGACTTTTGAAGTCGTCCATGGAATACACTGAAACTACATTGTAGCAAAAACCTTAGCTTCAATGACGATTGAGTATCATGAAACTCAAGATCGCTGAAAAGATATATATTTCATCAAATTTGTCAGAATCTATCAGAATCTCCTCGTCTGTCAATAACTCTAAAATTTCATCCAACATCAATACCTCAGCCGCCATCTTGAAACTGGTATCCAGTAAGGTGCGACACAACGGGCTGGAAATTTTGGGCAAAATAATGGTAAACAACCCATCATGTTCTTCCTGAAGGGAAATTTCTGACCAAAATTTCTGGAAATTAATGGTAAAGGGTAACCAACCGATTTTACCCTTTAAAAAGTTCCTTTTACCCTGAAAGCTGTTTCATGCAGTTTCGTACTCTAAACAATATCCTACCTTAGTTATGTCATTGTGACTATTTACGTTACACATGTCAGGTGATGCTGGGGTTTCTATTGTTGTTGCTAATTGAAAAGGAACTTATTTACATGACCTTGATAAAAACGTCAGAAGCCAGAAATGGGTCCAGTCTCGATTCCATGCATAGCCCTAAAAGACCATATTAGACTGCATATTGCATGGTTCAGGCACAACCATGAGATAGCCTCATCTTTGAACAAGGGAAGGATCTAACTTACCAGTAACCTAAATGCATGTTTAACATCGTCCCACTAGAAGTGTAGCTGTTTCAACATGTATTCCCATCCATTTAACACGCACCTCACCATTTTGATCAACATAGTTCATGTGACCAATCATGTGACACATTTTAATGTTATTATGCAATGCCAAAGTTACTGTAAAGACCCCAAACAAGTACAGCGACAAATTCCTCCAACAAACACGCAAAATATCTGTGATTTGTGTTAACCTCGTTTCCATGCAGAGGCCATGAAGGCAATTTTTGACATGCGCATTATGCAGTTGCGGAAGTTAATTTCAGCTGGCTCTATATCAGGAAATGTTAATTCCATAGAGCTCTGTTATCCTGGTGAGTTTCACACTTTTATCATAAAATCAACAATTTCATTAATTTTTGGCTCTTACCAGCTGGTCTATAAGGACACCAAACATATAAATTATTAGATGATTTTTATATGTTACAACAGATAAAAGAATAGAAAACTAACAGATAAAAAGAGAACTGGGAATCATTTCTATTGTTTTGCACGAGCTTTCTAAAGATGCACAATATTTCTCTTTTGGGGGGTGAACATGAGCGTTGAATGGCATTTACAACTCTTGGAAAAACAAAAAAGCCACTGGACTTTTAAACATGATTCTTGAAAATAGTTCACCATAGTGTTATTTTAGACGAAATGAAATGAAATTCAAAATTTTGCCCCTGCCATCAGACTTTTTTATATTTACGGTAGGTGACCCTTAAGAATGTCGCTGGTGACTTTTAGCAGCGCAGTCTCTGTGCTGTGATTCAGATGATATGCTGATTGCAATACAGGGAACTGATCGTTGGTAAACAAATAATGTTGTAGTTGCTCAGCAACTGCAGACTACACAAGTTTTGAGACATGCCAAATTACTTACTGGCCTGTAATTTTTAAAAATGAGATCTAGTTCACCTTTCTTTAACAGCAGCCATACCAAAGCACGTTTCCAAGCACAGGGAAACTACTCAAAGTTGAGCAAAACTGGAAGTAGTAGCACGTCAAGGCATTGAATGACAAGTTTGGTTGGAACAGGATTGAGAGGACAAGACTTCCTCTTTGAAGATGATGTGATAAGGTCATGTACGCCAGAATCAGACAGGTTAACTTCTGAAAAAGAGGAGCAGGTAACGGTACTACTGGTGCTGCCCACACAAGGAGAATGGACCTGGTTTGCGATTTCCAACCTGATGACATTAATTTCACTATGAAGAACTTGCCAAAATCGTTAGCCAGCTGGTTATAGTCAGCAGATAGAGGAAAGAAAGAGATACAGGAAAGCCAGCAGATTTTAATAAGTTCAGGAGTGACTTGCTTTTTTTTGTCAAAAAGGTCACATAATTCTCAGAGAATGAAATGGTAACAAATCAGCATGTGGTTTGGAGGCTCTCCATTTCCTTTCAGCTTTCCTTTGACATCGCTTAGCAAATAAGATGTCATCAGTCATCCATGGAACACGTGGTCAAACAAAGATTTTCTGATGCTTAACAGGAGCATGACAATCAAGTAAAGAGTGCAGAGTATTACCAAATAAGGCACAGAGCTGATCAAGGTCATTAGTCGTACTTGTACAAAGATGTTACTAACTTCCTTCAATAAATACCTCCTTGTCAAGCTGTCTAAACGAAACAGGGTGAACTGTAAGTGGAGATCAAGCTATTTGCAGTTGGAATGGCAGTGTCCGGTGTGATCTGAAACAGTATGTCAGAAGTGGGTTGACCTTTGATAAGGTGATCTGACTTCTGAGTAATTACAAGTTCATGTGTTGCTTCACAGTCATGTTCACTTAATGACATTGACTCTAGGAAATCCAAGAAAAGACAAGCTGCAGGATCATTGTGGTCATCAACATGGATGTTAAAATCCCCAGTTAGGCAGAGTGGATTGCCTGAAAGAATGGATTCAAGATAGTTGAAAAAATCACGAATAAAACTATGCACCGACAGAGGATGACAAGCATAATACGGTGGGCAATAGACTATAACAAGTCTGAAGCATAAAGATCTGGAGTGGTGACAAGATACTTGGAGAATTTGAAGGAAAACCCTAAGGCTGATTCGACTTTGCAGACCGTGATATTCTCTATGAACAAAAGAGCCCTCCTGCCACATCTACGATCAGATCCATTCACGTCATTCCCCCTTCGCAAGAAACTTCAGGGTTTATAAGCTCACTCCTTTTAGTCCCAAAAAAGGGAGGTTGTCAGAGACCAGTGGTGAACCTGAAGCCTTTAAATCAGTTCCTTCATTATGAACATTTCAAAATGGAGGAAATTCATATGCTGAGATACCTACTAAGAAAAGGAGATATTATGGTGAAGATCGACCTCAAAGATGTGTCTTTCACAGTCCCTCTTTATCAAGAGCATCAAACATTTGTGAGATCCCTGTGGACAGGTACCCTCCATGAGTTTGCATGGCTCCCTTTTGGTCTACCCCCCATGGTATTTACAAAGATCATGAAACCAGTCGTAGTTCTTTACGCCAACTGGATATCAGACTGATCATTTATTTAGATATCCTGAGGGTGCATGCCTCATTGAGGGTACATCTCCCCCAGAACTTAGGTTTTATGATGAATCATCTCAAGTCAGTGCTCATTTTGGCAACACAAATAGAATTAATGTGAAGTATATATGAAATAATTCATATGTGAACTGCGGTTGTAGATGAAAGTGAAGAATGATCATCGCAGTTAATTTTCCAATTTAAGCAATTGGAAAGGAGAAGCCTGAAAAAATCAGGGCTTCAACGGGATTCGAACCCGTGACCTCCGCAAATAGAATTCCTAGGCTTTCTCATAGATTCACAGGAAAAGAAACCTAGCTTTGCCAAGGAGCAAAGTCAGGAAGCTTAACAGTGTCAAAATGCTCTAGACCATCCTCAGCCAACCTTGAAAGGGTTAGCCAAACAGTCCGGCCACCTGACCTCCACCATTAAACCTGTCTTTCCAGGGCCCCCTCCACTTGTGCCACTTGCAAGCAGACTTGCAAACAAAGCTCCTAAGGGTTCTTACGACTTCTTTGGTCTAGCTTTCCCTTCAGGCATTAGAGTTAGTGTGGTGGAGAGACCACTTAGATGCTTGGAATGGAAAGAGCCTAATGTCCAGAACTCCAGATTTGATTATAGAAACTAATGCTTACTGCAGGGGCCGGGGATTTTACTGCCAAGGCATGGCTATGGGAGGTCAATCGTTAGAACTCCCAGCAGGAGCTTTTGCCATAATGACATCTGCGAAATACACAGCTCAAATGAAGGTTCGCCCTCTTATAGACATTCCTGCTGTTCATTACATAAACGGAATTGGGGTGGCCAAGATCCCTATTGCTAGCCAGTCTGGCTATAGACCTCTGGGAGTGGTGCCTGCAATCAACATTGTAATACAGGCTCAATACCTTCCTAGGGTATTCAGACAGGGAGTCCAGGGTCATGCACAATCTTCACAATTGGAAGTTAGATGCTCTGGTATTTGCAAAACTAAATCAACTATGAGGACCCCTAGAGGTCGATATTTTTGCATACCGTCTGTCAGCAGAGTTCGCTTTTACAGCTGGAGACCAGACCCACACGCTGAAGCAGTGGATGCCCTCTCCCACAACTAGAGCTCAATAAAGGGTTATGCTTTTTTTCCTTTTGCTCTCATAAGCAAATGCCTCAAAAAAGTTCAGGATCAACGGGTGGCTCTCTAGTTGTAGAGGCACCAGTTTGGACAGCTCAGTCATGGTACCCCTTACTCCTGGAGTTGTGTGTCCCTCCGCAACTCCTCCTCCTTCAGTATCCAGGCTTGTCAACACACGTCGGGGAAGTGCATCCCCTGCCAAACCTACAGCTAGCAGGGTGGTTACTATCATGCAATATCATTCAGAGGTAGGACTTTCAGACCAGGCTCAAAATCTCTTGGTTGAAGCATGGAGACAGCATACCTCAGTTGCTTATGCATCTGCTTGGATGAAGTGGGATAGCTGGTGCCATGGACGGAAAATTAATCTATTTCATGCTCCAGTAGAAGTCAATTTAGAATTCCTTACTATGAGTTTCCTTACTATGGGTAAGCCTACAGAACTCTGATTAGGGACTTTAAGATACACTACGGCAGGCTGCTACTACGGCTACTTCGGCCGTGAGGGACTAGGCTGACAACTCCGTTTCCTCCGCAAACCTCGAACAGATTAAGATTTCGCTGTACGGCAACGGGGTGTTCTGCATCTAGGTATCTTTACAAAAATGGATACGTTCGACTTTATTCTACTTTCATACGACAAAGGCTTGATCACTGACAATGATTTCCTTCCCTTGTGTCGATGTTACGTCTCCCAGAACTTAGATTTGCGTCTCAGCTGCTTTTAGACGCGTCTGTAATTCCAACCACAAAACAAGATAACACTGATAAAAAGCTCGATTTCAGCACGGGTAGGGGATTCGTACAATGTGATAAGTCCAAAAATACAAAGCTTTCAATTCTAATAAAATACATTTTGAACAGCTCAGCTTAGTAGATAGCTTTCTGATCTACGGCTGTTCAGACCGGTCAATAAAATATGACTGTCGCTTACGGTAGGTGTTTAAATCGTTCACATTTTCTGTGCAAATGACAAAGAAACAATTATCTTCGAACGGATTTTTATGATTGAGTACTTTATCTTCGAACTAGGCTGTTCAAACAGTGAAAAAAGCATTAAAATGAGAAGTAAACAGCAGGCTTATACTCACGTAGTGAAGAGTACGTGAAACTAGGCACTTTGCCGTAGTAGAAAGCAAGGCTACGGCGGGAAAGCCGTGGTGGAACACGCGTCATGACGACACCGGAAGTGATCTTCACTATTTGCCGCCGTACTACAGCCTTGCCGTACCGTATCTTAAAGTCCCTATTGTTTATCATTCTGCCATCTCAAGTACTCGTCCCAGTATGGACTCTATGCCAGTCAGAGAAGATCCTCTAGTGGCTCAGTTATTGAAAGGAGCCCTTAATCTAAGACCCTCTTTGCCTAGGTAGTAAGCAACTTAGGTGTCAATCTGGTTTTGTCTTTTGTTGAGAACTTAGGCCCCAATGATCAACTGTTTCTCAAACACCTTTCTCAGAAATTAGGTTTTCTCCATGGATAGAGTTTCAGAAGTAGTTGTGCATGACCTAAGATTTCAGCACTTTTCTATGGTGGGTGTTTCCTTTCAGTTACCTCAGTTCACCAAGGAAACCAAGGTGGGGTAGAATTAAAAACTTCCTTTCATGCCAGTTTCCCCAATAACCCCAATCTATGTGTTGTGCATTGCTTGAAAGACTATGAACGTAGCAGTGTCCAAGCCTAATAGGTCAGTGTTGTCTTTTATAAGGCCTCACAAGCCTATTACTTCCAAGCCTCTTGGCAGGTGGATTAAGGATCTTTTAGCCAGGGCAGGAATTGATACCAATATTTTCGAGGCCCATACAAAATGACAACACTGACGGTCATGAGATGCCACAAAACAATAGATTTAGTGAGCAAAAACAATGACTCTCACGCTCTGCATTTTACATTTTGGTACATTTCTTTGCCATCATCTCCTAAATAATGACCATGAATTTTCAGTTCTGTCTCTATGCTTCTAACCCGCTTATACAAGTTTAATTAACATTTTATATGCAGAACGAAATGAAATAGTTCCATAGTGATACAAATGTGAACTTGTATCTTTAAATCACGTACTCGTAGCTGTTGTCGTTGTCATTTCGTAAGCTCTCTATTGTTATATGAGATGACTGTTCTGAAGTATAATCACAAAATATGCCAGGGCTGCTTGCAACCTGCAGTGTAACATGGATTTTACGAAGACAAAGGAGACGAAATAACAATGTCCCTCCCACCTCAGCCACTTGGTTAAGGCTTGTGTCATTCTCTTCATGTGTTTACCCTTGTATTTCTTCTCTCTCTATCTCTTTACAGGTTTCCTTCCTTTTTAGGTTTCACGGTTACTTGGTGTCCATTTGGAAGACGCTCACTAAAATGGTGAGGAGGCATCCTGGGGCTTGTGGGAATTGTAATTGTTCTTTGCTGTTTGGTGATGCATGATACTTGAACTCGCTGCGTTTTTTGGTCATTCAAAGCAAAATAAAGTTGGTTACACATCATTATAGTCGTTTCCTTTGTCTTCGTATAATCCATCTTATACTGCAGGCTGCAAGTTGCATCCACTCATGCACCAGTTGTTCACCTATTAAAGATAACCTTACATTTACAGGGACTATACAACACTTAACTCACATGCTAGAGATTCTGTGATTCCATTACAACAAAACAGCATAACATGCGGTGCCGAAAAGTTCCATGGGTGCTGCTTACAGGCTTCTTGTAATTTCTGTTTAATAAAAGCATGGAGTGGATTATGATATGTTTAAAGCAAGGAATTGACTTTATCTTAATAAATCAGTCATTTGGAATCCTGGTCCTCCCACAACAATGTATTAGAGAGCTTAAGCAAAGGCATTTTTGAGCGACACACGTCAACCGGAAGTGGACATTTTGTACTCTTGGGCAGTGGTTTTGCCCAAATTTTGTAGCACATCATCTCTATAAGAGTAAAAATGCTGAGCAGTACAAATGCGGTTGCATCAAGGTAGTGCGAAAGGGAACACATTTCACTTCCAGTTGACGTAGGTCGCTCAAAAAGGCCTTTGCTTAAGGTCCCTAATGGCCCAGAGTGCTTTTGCAGTGCTTTTGGGGAAATGCAAAAACAACTTTACAATTACCCCACTGATGAGCAAAAATATGTTGTCATTTCTTATTCCCAACCTATAGTGCACACCACTCATGTACAACCCACAGGAGAAATAGCATGTTACAAAGAGCACTTCAGATTAAACCAATTGTCAAGCATTTATTCCAGGATTATTCTTTAAGTATCAATAGTTACGTATCACAGCTATGAAATTTTAAGCCTTATCAATTTCCAGTAAAGAACAAAATCTAAACAACTCACGATGGCTTTAAGGCTAGTTTACCCAGTGACATAAGCATAAGCATAACGATGTTCACACTTGCAACATGAGCATCAAACAGGCATCACACCCAAGCACAGTGAGCTTCAGAATAAAGTCAGGGGAGTATGGAACAAGTCATAATTCCAAAATGTTGGATGAAGAACATCTTGTGCTCCTGTCAATGCTTCGTAGACAAAGACGGCAACAAGAGAGGGAACGTGCTAAAACAAAAGTTTGTTTGGGTGAGAGAAATCTTCCGAAAGAGAAAAGAGCAAGGACACTTTCATAATCCGGTATGGGAATTCCAACTAAGGGCTTGAGAAAACCTTCCAAGTTCAAAAACTAGACTGCTGGAAAGATTGCCATGGCATAGAAAAAAGGGACTCCTCGAGGTAGCATTTTTAATTTTCTGTGATGTTTACAACTGAACATGTTTTTGTTTCCTGTTTTTAGTTGCTCAGGCATGGATCTGCAACATCTTCCCAGCATAGTTTTTTTTACCTGCATCTTTGAAATCCTCCTAAGATTTCTCGTACAGACATGGATAATTACGAACTGCCTCGGCAAATTTCTGGTATAAAGGTGGTATTTTCAGACACCACTCTGGAACTATGAAAGACCTTGACAGAGCAGGATCGGACACTATTCAAATGAATTTCCGCTGGCACCAAATACAGCTGTTTCCTTGCAGTTATGCATATACTTATGTCAGCCCTGGTTAACACACATTTTAACATGACATAAGCACAAGCATATACATAAGAAAATGAAGATGATTCCTTTTCTCTTATGCTTATGCTTATGTCACTCCCAGTTTACACTGCTTAGGATTATGCTTACGTCACTGTAAACCAGCCTTTAAGTCTAGCCATGCTGGGGTGTATCAAATTACACACCATGTGCATGAAGGAAAAAAGTTTCAAAATACAACAAAAAATTTGATGCTTTTGATTCAAGTTATCTGGTGCTTTCTTTTCTTTTCAATGATTCCAAAATATTACTTATTTCATTTCAAAAGATAACAATGTTCTCTTTTCTCCCTTTTCCTTTTTTTTCCGGTGAATTCCTTTTTTCTTTCCAGTGAATTCCAGCCGACAAAACTATGAAAGTAGCTGGCAACTGGGAAATAGTGGTCCACTATGTAGACATCTTATCCTTAAGTAAAGTCTTCTTAAAATTATCATTAAGATTTTGTGTCATGAGTTTACTTTCAAAGTCTCCCAGAGGAAAAGAAATTAAGCACTTTCACGTAGAAGTGTAAACCTCACAGTCACAGAACGACCCTGGAACTGAGAACTACTACTTCATAACTTCATTTATTTACCAGGCTTAAATTTCACCATCTCCTTTACTACAACAGCGACAAAACCACCTGTCCAAAATTCAGTCCCAGTGCCATGTGGGACATTTGTAACTTGAACACAGTTTAATGGCCTAGCTCCAACGAGTCTCCTGTGACTCAGTAGTAGAGCATAGAGCATACGATCTGGTAATTGGTAAGTCACAGGTTTGACTGTCAGGAGCAAGTGCTCAAATTTTCTTTCAGAGTATGCCCAAGTCACCATTGTCAAATACATCACAAGAAAATTATAACTTTGTGTCTTACAATTTCTGCTGTTTGTTACATTGGGGATCAATCATTGGGTGTGCAGAAAACAATGACCAAAGAATGAATACCAGAGAAGCAGAATTAACGCAGTCAGAGGCTCTTTGTTTTCTGCATAGGCATCTGGTTTTGCTATGTTTCGCCATTCACTTTTTGATAAATTGTTATTTCATTAGGTGTCTTCGTTTTCCAAAAACTTGGTGCCCAAAGTGGAGAATGAAGACTGCCATAATTCATCAGAGAGGGCTAATCATCCATTTTGTGGAGTGTGAAGTGAAATGAAGGGCATAAAACGTTTGGGTGTCTACAAAACGAACACCTGAGACCTCTTCGTTTTTGGGTCTTGGGTCTTAGGTCTTACCCAAAAACAAAGACTAGTTTTTTTTTACAAGCCTATCAAACCAGAGACAGTCAAACTTTTTGGGTCTTAGGTCTTGGGTCTTCATTTTGGAGACAAACTAAAACGTTTCTCGGATTCCTCTAATTGCTTTCTGCATTTTAGGCAAAACAAACATTTAAGAGTATCTGTACCTTGGCCTGATGGACTATATCTTTATCACCAAAATCACCTTCACCTACAATTATAGGTATAATGGATAAACATACAAGAAATTAATAGAAATCTTTCCCACATATATGACACTTTGTGGCCTTGGGGTAAGGTTTGGATGTATTTTTTTTTAGTTATTTGCCATCACTAGCCACACAGTAACAGAAACAGTAACATAAGTCATTTTGCTATCAACACAATTATGGCAATGTGCTCTCCTCTCTATTAAATATAATTTATTTCCTTATTTTTAATTAATTAATTAATTAATGTCAAGATTTGCATGAAGGCAGATGAAAAATACAATAAGGCACTTGGGTTCGGTAACAGTTGTTAGTAATCTAAGAGCCGATTTCCACAGTACAACTTCGTTGCATGCAACAAGCTTACGACAGGCCTACAGCATGAATATTATTGTTTCGTGTAAATCAAACCTACAACTTGGCTACAACTGTCGTGCACGTCACAAAAAATGTTACGTACACGACAGTTAAAACAGTTTAAAAGTCTACGGCATTCCTAAGGACAGTCTGTGTTCAGTGGCGAAAGTTGTATGCGATTTATTATGTGGTGCAGCGCAAGCAGAAGAAATTGCACATGACAGTTGTAAGCAAAGTTGTACCATGTAAATCGGCTCCAATTATCCCCTCCACCACTCAACGACTCCAACCCTAATAAAATGAAATGAACATACAGTCAAACCTCGATTAACAGGTCTTGTGGGGACTGCAAGATATGGTCTGGATAATCAAGAGTCCGGATAATCAAGAGTCCAAATATTCGTCAGTATGATCCAAAGAAAAACAATCACTTAAAAAAGCTACATTTAACAGTGCAATAAATTATCGTACAATATCTTAGTTCGTACTTAGCTACAGTCAACTTCATGCAAAACTTCTGAATTCAAGGTCTTGCAAAAAAAATTAACCTACTTAAAATACTGAAGTCACTTTGCTTTAAAGAAGAAAAGCGTGCTTGCGTGGTAAAGTTCACCATTCGACAAAGCTGCATGAGTTGAATGGTGTCAACATTGTTCTACATTTCCATCTACAGAAAACATTTTTTCACAACATTCTGCAGCCTCAGAATTTGAGACACATTGTTCTCATCTTGCCCTTCATCTTCCTCATCTCCACTAAATTTGCCATCTTCAACAGAAAGCTTTCCAACAAAACTTGCTAACATTTGTTCATCAGACAGTTGTAGCAATGTAGGGAGCTCAGTTCTTGCATTTAACAAAAACACACAGGGAGCATGGTGGTTCTAAATCACAACATAAATTGCCTGATTTTGCACCCCATTCGCAATGAAAACCAGACTACTGATGAAGTGATGCCAGAACCACCACACTCCCTGTGTGTGGAATCATAACAGTACTCAATTGATGATGATCCAGAACACCACCATGCATATTGATAGGAATGTGCACTTATGTATATAATGGCTGCAAAGAAGTTTAACAATGAGGTGCTATGTTTGTTCTATGGCCAACACTTGTACAGGCATATGGCAGGGGAAGGGTTGAATGAAGATGTGCTCCATTTGTTTAATGACAACTTTGAAGAAGAAGAGGAAATGCCAGAAGTCAATGAATGGCCAAGGAATCTAAAACTTAGAATTGTCAGAAATAATTTTAAAAGTTGGCTTAGGGTTTGGAGATTGAAAATGCCCAGAGGCAACTTAAACTCTCAGTACATGTATCTTAGATTATTTGTGAAATATATATTTTTTTGTATTTTATTGATTTTTCTATAATAATGTAATACTTTACACCCACAAAGAACTACAAACAAAACAAAAACAATAATAATAATAACTAACGTAAACAGGATGTTATAACAATTAGTAGCAACAAATTATAAATTTCTTGTGCAAATCGATACTAGCACTTGAACTGTTGTAGTCTCTCAATATACCGGTACTTGCCCCATTTTAACGAGTGTATATTTAACTTATTATTTAAACTTGCAATTCTACTTTCAATATCACAAACTGAATCGATTTTTAATAAAAGAACAGAGAGGGATGGATTTAAAACATTATTTCTACAATAATAAATATATTGTTTGGCAATAATAATAATATGATTCAATAACAAAAAATCGTCCTTCCTTTTCCATAAACCAAATAATATGTCTAAAGCACAAAGTGAATCAATTTGGATATTTACACCTCTACACCAACAAATCAAATCCTTCCAAAGCGTTGTGATGGGACAAGATACAAAGAGATGTTCAAGGGATTCGTCCACAGTTCCAAAAAGAGAGCATTCTGAGGAATCCACCTTGCCCATTTTCTTTAAAAGGATATTTGTAGTTAAAAATCTATGGAGAATTTTATATTGAAATTCTCGCGACTTTGTATCCAGAGCAACCTTGAAGGGCAAGCTGTAAATTTCTTTCCACTCTAGAGAATATTCACTAAACAAATCTGTGAATCTTTGCTGGTCTGTTGGTGTTGTTGAGACTCTAGATTTAAGATCCGCATAGACGGCCTTAGAAATAGCTTTACTTATTGGAGTCCGAATATCAAGCAATCTCAAGTAAATTTAGTCTTGAAGGACAAAGTCTGATTTATCTTCAATGCTTTTTGTTTTAAGAATCTCTCGCCATTTACAAGGAATCGCATCTATTATGGCAATAATTCCAAAAACATCCAGCGGAGAAATATCAAATTCATTCAGATTACCGGTAGTAATAAATCAATGTTCTTCTGATATTAAATCATCAATTCTAATTATTCCTTTACTCACCAGATGTTTATTGTAAACGGACTTGCCACAAATACAAATAAACCTATTGTTCCATATAACTGTTTCAGATATATCTTCATGCGAAGGACTGTCATTGCTTTGTTTAGCTCCCGAGCACTCTACAAAACATTCGAAACATTCTTTGTAGTACTTAGGAAGAGTGATTGGAAGTTTTTTCAGGTCAAAATCACAGCAAAGAATGAACTTGCCCCAAATCGGCTCGAGATGGTGCAATAAAAACGTTTTCCAAGCACTTAATTGAACATTGGCAAATTTTTTACAGCACATTATTCTTTGTGTTTTAATGATTGATTCTAAGTGGGGGGCTTTAAGACCATATTCAACGTCGTTAATAAGGGAGGACCGTTTTACCTTGTCTTTGCCTTTCCATATAAAATCATATATTATGCTACTGGCTTCTTTGATCACCTCTTTGTCTAAACTAATTAAGCGAGCATGGTACATAATTATTGGAATTACAAAGGTTTTAACAATTTGAATTCTGCCAATAACAGTGAGGTTTCTCAACCTCCACAGCTTAAGCTTTTCTTTGATAGAGTGCATGATTTCATCAAAATTAAGCCTTTGCTTAAGGGCAACATCATACGTGAAATGCACACCCAGAATTTTCACCGCCCTCTTAACTTTAGCCTTCCTTATTTCAGTTTCATCATTCACATGTTTTGGAAGTTGATTCCCAAGAAAAAATATCTCCGTTTTACCATAGTTAATGCGGAGGCCTGAACATTTACCGAATTCTTCAGTTGTATCAAAAAATCTATTGCATGATTGCTCATTTCTTTCAAATGCTGTTAAATCATCTGCAAATATTTGCAATTTGATGTCGTTGCCATCTACATTAACACCTCGAATACTTGGATCCCCACGTATTCTTATGGCTAAAATTTCCAAAACTATAATAAAAAGGTATGGCGAAAGTGGATCACCCTGCCTAACGCCTCTTTGAATCGGAAAATGACCAGTAGCAAATCCGTTATTAACAACACAACTTGAAATATTCTGATAAAAATCACGAACCCACTGAATAAAGGAAGGACCAAAGCCAAAGGTGGAAAGTGTCTCATACAAAAAATTCCTATTCACCGAGTCAAAGGCTTTCTGGAAATCAACAGCAACCATACATGTACGACCGTCAATTTTATATCTTTCAGTGTACTCCAATACATCATCAATTGTGTGTATTGCATCAAATCCTTTGACGTAGGCACTCTGATCATAATGAATAATACTAGGCAAAATAATTTGTAATCTTGAAGCAATCGCCTTAGATCCTATTTTGGCGTCAACATTGATCAGCGATATTGGCCTCCAATTACTAATTTTTCTCTTGTCCTAGTCTTTCTTTTCCAAAAGAGTTATGAGAGCTTGTTTTTGCGAATTTGACAATTCACCATAATCATACGAACAGTTAAGGCTATCCACAAGGAGGTCACCTACTACATCCCAAAAAGCAATATAAAATTCGACCGTACGACCATCGTTTCCTGGTGATTTATTTTTCTGGAAAGATTGTAAACTCTTGAAACATTCCGAAACAGTTAATTTTCCTTCACACAGCGTTGCCTCTTCATCTGACAGCTTTGGTATTCCCAGATTGCCTAGAAAGGAATGCAGCAAATTCGCTGATGGGTTAAGAGGTTCTGATTTGTACAAATTAGTGTAGTAATTTTTCGCGGGTCCGTGGTTAGAAAACCATCTTTACTGAAAACTTTCCGGACCAAGCTCTTTGATTTCCTACTGGTTTCCTACTTTTTTCACCAAATTCATACCACCTACAGCTCTTGAGTGAATAATCGCGCCCATTGATAAATGCTCATAAAGTGAATTATATTCATTTTTTGCAATTTCCAATTTTTCCTTATTTTCACAAGACGGGTCAGTACCGCAAATTTCTTCATACTGCCTAAGTAAACTTTCAGCATTTGCAAGCTTATCACGTCTCACACGTGCTTTTTCCTTACTATATTTAATTGTGACTTGCCTTACTCTATATTTCATCAAGTCCCAAAGCACTCTTTCATCACTAACATCTGAGAACTCCTCTCACCAGTCTGGTACCTTCTGATTAATCATCAACATAAATTCCGAGTCGTCCAGTAAGCTGGCATTGAATTTCCAGTAAGACGGACCAAATTTTTTCTTCTCAGTACTATCGAAATGGAGAACAATCGCCGAGTGATCAGAATTAATTGATGGAATGATATCCACTCTTTCAACCTCTTCTTGATAGGATTCGCTAATCAGCCAATAGTCTAATCATCGCTAATAGCCAATACTCTAATCATTGTTGTATAAACAGAGTTTTTTACCTCCAAGTAAAGCATTTACAATCAGGATTTCGTGCCCGCCAGATATCCACCAAATCAAAATTACAACAAATATTTTGAATGCAACTTAAAGAATCTTTCTTAATTGGGTTGCCCCCACAGCAGTCAAGGTCTGTACTGAGAGCAACGTTAAAATCACCTCCCAAAACAATTTTTTGTTCCATATTGTTGTAAGGATTTTCTAGGAGGCTATTCAAATTATTGAAAAAAGAACATTGATCCGAAACCTTGTTTGGAGAATAAACATTGACGAACAAAAACTCTGAACCTTGCACCGTTGCATCGATCAGATAAAACGGCCCTTGTCGTCAGTTCTCGAAGAATTGAGTTTAAATTCTAGGTCATCTCTTACCAACACCAACACCCCGCAACTTTGATTGGTCCCATGTGAATAAAACATCTTACCTTTCCACTGCATATTCCATACTGGCTCCACTTCCTTTGTGCTATATGTTTCTTGCAAAAACACAATATCAGCTTACTGTTTATTTAGCCAAAGAAGAAGGGCTTTCCTCTTCGTTGCAGAACGAATCCCTCGAACATTCAGAGATATTAATTTAAAATCAACGTTCTTTTGTGAAAAAAAAAACAACAACATCGTAACCAAAAACGTATCAAAATGCACATAGTTTTACAATATTGAATAACCCCTGAAAACAAAACGGACAAACTAATAGACAATACACACTTAAGCCTAAACAACAACATTAAACAAAGGACATAAAAAAGCAGCAGATAAATGATATCCAACACGCTGCCATGGGAATAAAGGTCACAACAATTCGTATGTAAATTTGTACCGGCTCTCCTCACCAAAGATAACACAACTTAAGCTTAACAAAAAAATGCCTGATAATCAAAGAATCAAAAAACGACCAGGTCACCGTCTATATACAATCTATCTCGTTGTGCCTTGCTAAAGTACACTGTATTCCCCTCTTCCCTCGCTTTTTTCATTCTTGGCCATTGCTTTCTTCTTCGTTCACAAATCTCGTCTGGATAATCAGGATATACCTTCACGTCAGTTTCTTCACCCAACTCTCGGACGCTTTTAAACACCATTTCGCGGTCTGGAAATCTTAAGAACCGAGCGATTATTGGTCTTGGTTGCCCTGGTTTTTTCCTTCCAAGTCTATGCACCCTTTGAAAATCAATAGAATCTGGGTTATCGATGTTTAGTTCATCACTAAAAAACTTGTATAACAACTCCCTTGTGTTCTCATCGCCATTTCCATCTTCAGGAATTCCAAAGAAGCGAAGATTCTCCCTTCTGCTATATGCCTCTTGATATAAAATTCCATCCTTCAGCTCTTTCATTTCTGCACCAATTTCTTCTTTCTTTTTTCGCTCTTCTATTTCGGCATTAGCAAACTCCATTCCTTTCTCAACCTCTCCCACCTTCTTATCAATCACAACAGCCTTCTCGTGAAGCGCGTTTAGCTCAGCTTGGGTTTTGCTCACTGCCTTTTCCAAATTGCTTATCTTCTCGCAGAGTCCTTCTATCTTTTGCAACCTGGTTTCAACACCGCTAACCTGTTGAGTATTTCTTGCAGTTGAGACGCTATCTTCCCACCCAATAATGTGCGCGAAGTCCCATGTTTCCCCAAACTTTTGGAACTCCCGGCAGTCAAATTGTGGTCCATTATCAGTGACCACCTGGTCGGGGCAACCATATCTCGCAAAATGACTCAAGCTTTGGAATCACGGTACTGGCTAGGGTGTTAGTCAGTTTATCGATCTCCCAGTAGTTGCTGAAATAGTCGACTGTAATAAGGAACTCTTTATTATCGAACGTGAAGAGGTCAACTCCAGTCCTCTCCCATGGTCTGGATGGTATCTCTAGTGGCATCAGTGGCTGTTTTGGTTGGGATTTCTCATATTTTCTGCAAGTCTTGCATACAGCTATCTCTTTGACTTCAGCATTCATGCCTGGCCAAAAAATACATTCTCGAGCATGCCTGAGGCTCTACTCCACCCCCATGTGTGATGAGTGAATTTTCTGTTTCATCTCTCCGCGTAGGGCTTTTGGTATGACGACTCTTTCACTTCTGAAAATGAGTCTGTCTTGCACTGAGAGCTCGTCTCGTACACTGTAGTAAGGCGTCACCTGCGCTGGCACTGCATTCCTTTCAGCCGGCCAACCTTGGAGGATCACGGACTTAAGGATCTGTAGTGTCTCATCCTTCTCTGTCTCAATTCGTATCTCGTGCAGCCGCTGGTGTGAGATTGGTAGGAAACTGGCCATGTTGACATGCTCAAAGTCACCTTCTGTCAGGTGCTCTGTGCTTGAAAGGTATGCACGAGATAGGAAATCTGCAATGTGCATTGCCTTCCCTTTTCGTAACGAACTTCCAGGTCGTACTTTTGGAGCCTCATAATCATTCCTTGCAGGCGTCTGGGAGCACATGCGACGGGTTTCTTGAGGATTGCTTCAAGAGGCTTGTGGTCACTGTAAACTGTGACGTGTCTTCCAAATGTAAACTGGTTAAATTTCTCCAGTGCGTAAATGATGGCTAGCATTTCCTTCTCTATCCGGGTGTATCGTGTTTTGGTGTCCGCGATGCCGGTGGTTTCTGATTTTGTAGGAGGGCTGCACCTAAGCCCTTTTGGCTGGCATCACACCAGATGGCTAGTGGGCTGAACGGATCTTAACAACACAAGATTGGTGCTTCTGTGACCATCTTTTGAACCTCTTGGAAAGCCTTGTCTTGCTCTTCTGTCCAGCTCCACGGTTCATCCTTGCGCGCGAGTCGTTGAATCGGCTCCATACTGTCCGCTAATCTTGGTAGGAACTTTGACAGGTAGTTCACGAAGCCATTTAGCCACTGTACGCCTTCAATATCGGCAGGTCTTGGCATATCCAAGATTGCTTTGGCCTTCTCGGGATCTATCTTGATGCCTTCATTGGTTAGCACATGTCCCATGAATGTCACACTCGTTGTGCGCACCTTTAGCTTGTCTGGGTTAAGGGTTATGCCTTGCGACTGACATCTCTGTAGCGGCTTGATCAACTTCCGGTCATGGTCTGCATTGGCCCGTTCTTCCGTGTCTCCAACTCCATATATCAAGACATCATCCACCGTCTAACATGCCTTCTAAGCCAGCCAGAGCCTGATTCACTCTTTTCTGGAATATTTCAGAGGACACAGACAACCCAAATAGGAGCCTGCACCACCGGTACCTTCCAAAAGGTGTTGCAAACGTGGTGAGGAGGCTGGACTCTTCATCCAGGACACAGTGCCAGTAGCCCGGGCATAAGTCAACGGTTGAGAATACCTTGGCTTGTCCCAGTTCAGGTAAGATGTCTTCTAGGATAGGAAGCTGGCTCTTGAAGACCCTCGGGTATTGCGTGACAACTTGCTGCACTGTCAGTAATTGATGAACCACTGCTTCATTCTGCTTGGGCGCTGGTATTGACTTCAAATTGTTCCAGTGTATTGTTAGAAGCTTCATGTGTTGTGCAGCTCTTGCTCCAATCAAGGAGTTAATTTTTCGGTCACTACAACGAACTCCAGAGAATATTTCTTGCCGTTTTGAGGATTCGTGACGATGATTCTTGTTGTGCCTAATGGCATGACTTCCGTTTTGTTCCACATGATAAGGGTCTTTGAAGTGGGTGCTAAATTGTGATTGCCAGCGACGTCTTTCGGCAAGATGTTTATCGACGATCCGCAATCCACTTGAAACTTGATGGGCTTGTCATCAATCAACATTTCGGAATAGATCTCCTTGGGAAGGCGGTTCTTATCAGATGGTTTGACAGAACACATGTTTGCACTTTCGACTGCTATGCCAGCTATGTAGTCGATGTCTTCATTGTCGTCCACCGACGATGAGGGAGAATCTGTCGAAGAAATGTTGTTTACGCGCTTTCCAGATTTCTTGCATTTGGATGCAAAGTGATTTTTTCCTCCACATTGACGACATTTGTGACCTCACGCTGGGCATTTTCCTTTTTCAAACGGGTGAATTCCTCCACAGAACAGGCAGGATTTTCGTGACTTGTCATTCTTGCCATTTCTCCGCTTGCCATTTGGAGGACGCAATAGTTCTCAGTTTTCCTTGATTCAATGGACATCTTCTGATGTCTTTGTGCCTGAGATAATTTTCATTTGCGATGAGCTTGTTTCAGAGCTTCTACAGATGTTGATGCATTTGTTTAGTGTAAGTTTTCATTCTTGTAGGAGTCGTTTTTTTGTTTGCGGGTTTTGAATTCCCAACACGATCCTGTCACGGATAAGCGATTCTCGGATGCACTCACAGAAGTTGCATGTCTGCAAGAGGGTACGCAATGCAGCCACGTATGCATCAAAGGTTTCGTCAGGCGATTGATTCTGACTGTTGAACACAACGCTCGTATGTTTCGTTTGTTTCACCGATGGTGAACTCGTCGAATATCTTTATGATGTTTTCCAACTTTTCCCTTTCTTGGGCATTGTCAAAGGGCATTCCGTTGGAAATTTTCAGAGCTTCAGGCCCAATACAGTGAAGAAAAAGAGCAACTTGATAGGCGTCAGGCTGTTGGTGGATATTCATTATAATCGCATAATTACTCCATGCTTGCTTGAAGGTTTTCCAGTTTTCTGCGATATTCTCTTCAACGTCGAGATGCCTCGGTGGGTGAATTCCTTGAAAAGGGAAAGCTATCTGTGCGGGGCTCGCGACACTCGCAGTATTACATTGCAAGTTACATTTAACCCCATGGCCTTGTTGAACGAAATGATACAAGAAATGAATCACGTATTCAACTGCAGATATGAAATCATGTGAAGCTACATGTATGATCCTCGCAGTTATGAACGCAATTTTAGCAATTGCGTGGAGAAGCCTGAAAAGATTCAGGACTTCAACAGGGTTTTAACCCGTGACCTCGTGATGCCAGTGCGATGCTCTGACCAACTGAGCTATGAAGCAACTGATGTTGGCAACTGGTCATTTGTGGGTTCAAATGTTCCCGTGATGAATGTATGAACGGAATGATATATGAAATGAACCATATATTGAACTGTGGATATGAAATCAAATGAAGCTATTATCCTCGCAGTTATGAACTTGTGCACGGTCAGAGTCATCTGATAGGTATGTTCAACATCGAAGAGCACTGAACTGTTTGGCTCTTTGAAGTTCACCGGCTTTCATAACCAGTCTCCTCTACTACGATGGTATTATATTCAGTTATAGTAATGAGTTCATTATTGACCACAAAACTAAAAAATCCATCAAGTATTTTGCCAATTGATTTATCACTGTCTAGAAACTATGTACAGTACAGTGAATTTGCTGACTACGCTTTTTCTCCAAATCTTGCAAATGATGAAGGTTACGGAAGTTGGTCTGGTATTTAGAGTAATTAGGAGAATTACGTGGCTGGAATATAATTGCTAAAATTGCACTCATAACTGCAAGGATCATATCATAGCTTCACCAGAATTACCTGTGTTTATATAAATTAGTTTCCACAGTTGAAATGGCCACCAATTTGGGACAAAAAATACTTCCAAAGTGTATCATAAAAGGAATCACAATGCTACGTGCATACACATAACAAGACTACATGTGTATATATGTGTATAACGTATTACTAAACATGCTATGACACTTATTAATGACTGGATGCGCAATAAATGACAACAAACACAAGTTGGGCATAATTAATTTGGAGCTGGGAATGTACCGGCAAAGCTCCGATACAGCCGACCGGGAGAAACACCGGATGAGGGGCCTCGACACATGGCGCCATGCCGAGGGGGTGCCTCATGCCTGTGCTGCAAGGCGGGCATAATTGCTCGCATAATGTCCTGGGGGCAAGTTAACCCAGTCCAGCGGAGAACGATATGCCCCCTCCCTGTGCCCTGTGCGAAGACCATTTAGCCCAAAATTGGACAAGGAAAAAGCCCTATCTCCACATGTGCGAGCAAATGACAAAAAGTTGGCGTGGATAGAGGGGGCAGGGAATGAACTGGCAAGGCTGGGATACAACCACTGACCGTCAGACCGCCGAATGAGGGGCCTCGACACATGGCGCCATGCCGAGGGGGTGCCTCATGCTTGTGCTGCAAGGCGGGCATAGTTGCTGGCATAATGTCCTGGGGGCAAGTTAACCCAGTCCAGCGGAGAACGATATGCCCCCTCCCTGACGGGGCTTCAGCACAGGGCTGAAGGGGTGCCGCAGGCAGCCATTCCCCACCCAAAACGACAAGAAAAAACGAGGAGTACCCTGTGCGAAGGCAGTTGAAGGGCTTGAAAACCCAAAATAAAAAGGAAGAAGGCAACAACAGTGGAGATAGGGAATTACAAAATGAAAAAAAAAAGGTACAGGCTGTGAAATAGGACTGATAATAATGGTTACGATAATTATTTTGACAATCATCAAAAAACACAAGGAGTGGGGGATAGGGTGCAGCCTAGGCCCTCACATGTCAGCAACTGAATGACAACAAGCCTCAAATGAATAGTCCCACGGGGGAAGGGGGGTTCAGAAATAATATAAACTGCTCAGGCGGCACCTGAACGAATATACAGTACCGCTCAAAAGTAAGTTACCAGTCGCGTCGCGTTTCAGGCGCTACGTGATTCGCGTAGCGCAGGACTCACCGAAGCGGAAATGTCTGGCATACAAATTAAGCTTAATTCGCTTCGCGTAGCGATTTATAATGCGTTTGAAACGTCCAGTTTAAGTGATTACCAGCCTAGTGTGATGGGAGCCTGCACAAATTCCTTTTGTAAACAAATCAGAACCCGATTATGGATTGTGATGCTCGAGCGTTTGTCAAGATTTACAAAATTGCTGTTTGTCGGCTAAACAGCTTAAAATCTTAACTCTTTTCTTAATTTGGCGGGACGATATGTATACTGTAAATGTTTATCAAGTATTTATTGGCCACGAACGATGTTGTTACACGTATTCGCGTATTTATTATGATCCTTTCCCTGATTGGTAAAAATTTGCATAAGCACATACCGACGAGTCTAAATACACAAAAGCTGAAAATATTGAAAGCAGCTCGCTACGTAGTGGGTGCTCTATAAGTTGTGTTCACTTTTTAAAAGTAATAACAAAAGGCCAATTAAGATCGCACAAGAGCCCAACTTAGTGAACTTGCAGTTTCTTCTTCGTTGCGCGCGACGCGATTCCTGTAGCGCGCGACGCGATTCGCGTAGCGCACAACAGTGGTAACTTATTTTTGAGCGGTACTGTATGGTAATGCTAACTAACATGTGTAAAAAAATAAAAATAAAAATGAAAAAAAAGTAACGATAGAGTGTTTGCACGCGTGCAGAGAAAAAACAACAGTTCAGTGAAAAGGAAGTAGTTACATAAGGATGTTCAATGAATTGAGGGGCTTGGGGATAAGAAATGGGGAATTGGGTAGGAACACTCGATCGTTACATGTACATGGGTAAATTACACGTAAACAAAATATGAATAAAGCTTGACACAGCTCAACTGTCACAAAGAGTTAGTGCTTCCTTTAACTGTCTGAGTTCGATGAGACATCATGGTGCTCTCAAGGACTCCATGGGAACATCAGCAATAGCAAGAAGCTAATGTCTGGGGGACTTGACATATTGTATCTTTTGGGGTCCTGATGTAAGATTGGTAAGCATTTGATTTCCACCGACCCAAGACCTTGATGAGCCAGTCAGGGATGCCAGCAGCTCCAGCAGTTGTAGCAGTGCCGATCCTGAAGCTGTGAGAGGCGTATAAGGTGCTGTCAAGACCGCTGAGGTTCAGTAGGTTCCTTAGATGGTTGGTGAGCAATGACCGAGTGAGGTTAAGGCCATAACAAAACCTGAAGAGAGGCTGAGCAGAGTTGTGGGTGGCAGTTTGAAGCATATAATCTTGTAGAGCACAGACGGCGCATACGTTTGAGTTTTACTCTTCGCGATAGTGAGCCTGGCTGTCTCCCGGAAAGGGTCGGTTTTTGATTTTTTTTATTACAATGTCAAAAGAAGTGGGGTAACAAAATAATGTTGGGGTGAAAAAAGATGTCAGATCTTGCAAGATGGGACTGAATGTCAAAATTGCCGTTACATGTAAATTAGCTGCTCCTCAAGAAGTCAAAAAATGCAAGTGTAAAAGCAGCGCAAAGCATAGAAGAGTCGACATCAGACGAATGAAAGGGATGTAACTTATTGTAAATTTTTTGGAGGACTGAAAACGTAATAGGGTAGCGAGCCCTACTCGGGGAACCCAGGGAAACTTTGATGCCCCTCAAAGTTTTAAAAAGGACAGGTATAGCGGTTACGTCCAGAGGACAGCCAAACTCAGTGTGCAAGTTGTTGACTGCTGCCAGATAAACTTTTATAGTGCCGTAAGAAACGGTGTTGGAAAGGTGGGTAAAAAAATGGATTAGGGTGGACTCGTGGGCAGGCAAAGGGGGGTTTTGGTGGGAAATGAGTTTGTGAAAAAGGCAGAACCGAATGAAGTGGTGCTCCCCAGTGGAATATGTGTGGCGAGTTGAGGTGGCGATGGACTTGAGGATGTAATGGGGAGCCTGGATGGTTAGACCTTGGTCAGGGAAGGAGGGATCGGGCAGGGAACGGGCGATGCATCCGGTGTGAGTAGTCTGAAACAGGACATCTGAAATCGAGACAGACTATCAGCAATTGCATTATGGACCCCAGGGACATGCTTAGCAGAAAAAGTAAAGTTAAACTGGAGAGTCTGGAGGGTGATTAGACGGATAAGATTCATGATCCTGGGGATTCGGGAGCTCTTACCGGATAGAATGGCAACTGTTGCCTGGTTGTCACAATGGAAAGAGATTCTCCTATTGGCCCACATGGGAGCCCATAGCATGCAAGCAAGGTAGATAGGGTAGAGCTCCTGCCAGGTTATGCTAATTCCTGTGGCAGGATTAAGCTGATGACCTGGAAGCCATTAACCTTGAAACCACCGATTATCAAAGAAAGCCCCAAAGCCAATTGAGCCAGCAGCGTCGGTATAAAGGTGGATATCAGGCGACTGAAGTGTGAAGGGGGGAGGAGGAAAAGACTAACCCCATTCCAGTGTTTAAGGAAAATAAACTGCCTTGGTTGGGAAATGTTCTGAGTGAGGTTAATCATGCACCCAGGTGAGATAACTCTGCAGGCAAATTGTAAGGTCCCAATGAGAGACTGAAGCTCACGCAAAACACAAGTCCTTTTAGAGGACCACCTGGAGAGTAGTTCACGGCACCTTATCAACTGATCCTCGGTGAGCCTAGCCTGCATTTGGGTGGAATCAAGAGTAATTCCCATCAAGTCCAGAACTTGGGTGGGGCAAAAGGTTTTCTTAGGAGTGAGGGGAATGCTTAATTCCGTGAAAAGGGTAAGAATACGGCACATAGCGGTAGCACAGCGGGAGGAAGGGGGGGTTGGACAATGAAGAAATCGTCCAGGACGTGAATGATAGAAGGGATTTTCAAATGGTGCTTAACCAACCATTCAAGGGCGTCAGAGAGCTGATTAAAAACCAAGGGGGCACTACATAAGCCAAAGGGAAGTGCTTTGTCAAAATAGAAACGGCCTTTCCAAGCCATCCCAAGGAGTTCCCAGTCCTCTGGGTGGACTGGGATTATTCGGAAAGCAGATTGGATATCTGTTTTCGTCATGAAACAGCCTGGGCCATGTTCAAGGACCAGGGAAATGGCATCATCGATGCAGATGTAATGGAGAGTGAAGTCTTCAATGGGTATATTGGCATTGAAGCTTTCGGAGGACCCCTTGGGGTAGGATAGGTGAAATATAGTACGCCATTTTTCAGTATTCTTCTTAGGAACGAGGCCAAGAGGATGAATCTGGAAGTTTTGGAAGGGGAGAGATTCAAAGGGACCGGCAATGTGACCGAGCTGTACCTCATCAAGGAGGTTAGCCTCTATGATGTGAGGTTGTTGGTTGGCAGACAGGAGGTTGGGTGCATTTCGGGGAAAACGAGAACCTACCCAGAAACCGCTACTCAGACCAGCAGTGAGGCGAGAGGCGAAATTTTGATTGGGGTGGTGCCTGAGGAGGTCAGATGAAAGAGAGACATTCACAGGAGGGCTTTTGAGATGACATGAAATTAGCGGTTTGATGATTTCGTACTAGGATGGCTTCTAGTTTTTGAAGGGGGGTCTTCGTGTCGGTAGGAGGGGTGGTCCCCATTGCAGATATTGCAAAGGTAGTTGAAGGGGCATGGGTCCCTAATGCACTTGGTTCCTCCGTTGAAGTTAAGACAGATTCCTTGTGGGGGGTTGGGCCTAAGGGCAGAGAGGGAGCAGGTGTAAGTGGTATGTTCCCCACTTCCGCTGATTGTACAAGAGGATTTTGCTTGCCCAGTGAATTTCATTAAAAAGAGTTGAGGGTCCCGCTCTCCCCAGTTGAGGGTAGGGTTTAAGGCTGCTTTTCGACGGAAATCAATGTCGTAAGAGAGCCAAGTAAAACCGGTGAATTTCCTTTGAGCTGATCGAATGATCTCTTGATAGGCAAACATCTCTACAGCCCTTAAGGGGAAGGAAGAGAGAAGTACAGTGCAGTAAACTGCAAAGGCCGATAGCCATTTGTCGATAGAATTGATAGGTGTTTTCTTTCTACGGGAGGAGGAGGGGAAGTTGAGTTGTTGTCCCTCGAAGCAAATAGACACCCCGGGGAGGTGAGTGTCCGAAAGGCACGAGTTTTCCAGCAGCAGGGCGTCGAACTCAACGTACTCACCTTTTATAATAGCCTGTTTGGTCTTGAGTGGAACATGGGCAGATAACGGAGGCTGTACTGGAGATAGGGTAGGAAGTGGGTCGTGGCTGGAGCTTGGTTGGTCGAGAAGACTCACGACAAAGTTAGGGTCAGTTAGCTGGTTCCGTTGCTGAGGCGTTCGCTGAGGTGGCAGTATTTGGCGGGGCTGCTCTTGTGGTTGATGACTCAATTGAGTTGCTGGTAGGTTTCTAAGTTTTTCGTCCACGATGTTGGAAATAAGAGTGGCTAACGCAGTTGGTGACGTGTCTGCGTGCGAAGCGCGCCTGGCTCCATCGCCGCCATCTTGGATAGGATTCTGTTCGTTACCGCCTGCCACGGGAAGCGTTTCATCGGGTACGGTGACGGTTTCTGGATGACCAACTTGGAGTGAGTGGTCCTCACTATCAGCTCTAGCTCTTGAACTGGATGGGTTCGCATTAGGACGGGGGCGCTCTCAGCCGGTTCTAGGGGATGAGAATCAGCACTCCGTGACCGTGTGTTACGGGATGATGAAGCTGGGTCCACCGCGTGAAGGCATTCGATCAACTGTTCACGTGTTCCAGTAATTGGTAAATTGTTTTGGGAGAGCAAGAGGCGTAAACCTCGTTCGTGAGGCCGGAAACTTCCATGATAACGTGATAAAAATACTGTAGCGCAAAAGAAAAACAGCTGCTAAAAGGTCGACAGTTAAAAGTCGCGGGAAAGGGAGAGAGGAAACCTAATAAGGTAAACACGTGATAGGGAGAGTCATCCCCAGACTCCAACCCGAATTTGCTTTCCGTCATTAACTTCTGTTTTCATCTAAAATGTCAATATTCCAGCCAGGAGGTGAAATTGTTTGGCTTTTTGCCATATTCGAGTTTTCCAACCCAAGTTACATTTAACCCCATGGCCTTGTTTACTAGTGACGGGAGACTAAAAACTTTCTTTGCCCCATACACCAAATGCATAAAGGGCTGCCAATTAATCATTCTTTTATCTCAATCTATTTAGCCTCACTAGCCTCGACAGCAGGAGCAAAGTTCAAAACATTTTTTACACAAAAAGGAGGCTAGCGAGTCGAATTAGGATTTATATAAGAGAAAAACAAATAGGCTGCCATTTATGCATCCAGTGTATTTTCAAAACAACAACTTATAAAAAACGTTTAACATTCCTGAAATGAAATAAAGCCAGAGCACAGATTTTAACACAAAATCAAATAAAATGATAATATCTAATGATAATTTGAGATCTGATTTCGTTTATTTCTATTTGCTTTTGGTGAGCTAAGCAAAACTTTTCATATACAAAGCTTAACAGTGTACTTGTCATAAAGAAACAAAAGCACAAATTTAAACAAGAAACTCCATTCAAATTTCAATCAATACGGGCTACATTCCTTTCCCTGAGGCTTCATCATGAACCAAATTTCACAAGTGGTTGCATGATGACCTACAATTATGCCCGTTATTATTGTATTGCAAATTAGAAACAGGACAATACAGCTGTACATGTGATTGCTACTCATTTTAATTTGTACCTGGAAGGGAAGGTATTATTACATAAATTGCAATAATCAACATGTTATTGATGTTTTCCAAAGTCAGTAGACAGTATTATGATGGGCTTTTATTTCTTTTTGTTAAACAAAAAATAAATAAATTTCAAAATTTAACATTTTGTTTTTAATTGTTGAGTCATGTTGTTTCTTCACACATGAATTGCAGCACCTTTCTATACTAGCAGCTCAAATCAGTCAAGCTCCAGTTACTTTATAGTAAATATATATATATGTTATTCAATGGTTTACGCGCAGATATTTTGCGATTTGCATAGTATTTATAAAATACGAGCAAAAATTATGAGCAAAATGTCCACAAGTATTATATGTAAAACCATTGAATAAGAGATTTATTATTCCACTACAAAAAGGTTTTGTTATTTTGGCTTCTCTGTTTTGGTAAGAGTGTTGAAATGGGATGTACGAATGTTGCTCTGTTGTAAACCGGTCAAACCGGGACACTACAGTGTATTACGGTCTCATATTTTGCGCGTTCTCTTGACCTTTTATGGTGAAATGACGCAATAGTGAAATAATAAATAGTAGTACATACAGCATGCATGTAGTATGTACCTTGCCACGTCCAGTGAAGTGCAGATGCATTTCTTGCAGTGACCTTACTCCAACAACATCCACCATCTGCAACAACATCTACCACGCAAATTAACTCTTCCTTGTTAGCGCCCACATAACAAAATGGCTTGAGCACAGCAATAACATCTTTCTCTTCTTCAGCATTCGATAACACCCCATCAAAAAATGAAAGGTTTGTACTCCTCATACACGAGTATTTCAAGGGCTCAGAAACACTTGCTAACTGAAAAACAAAGCAACTACAATCACAATACCCAATACTTCATCAAAAAAGAATTAATGTGTCTTAACTCAACCAGAGTTTTGGGTTATTTGGCTCCTATGTGACTAACCAGGGCCTTGATAATGTTTTATCTTAATGATACAAGCTTACCTCTTCCACCTCAAGATAATGCATGGAAACCCAGAAAGCAAAAAAAAAAACTCTTACTAAATTTCTTATAACATAAGGTTCTGTGGAAAGTTAATGAGCGATATTAAAATGGAACAACCTTTTGACGGCTCCATGCCACCGTTATCAAGTTCAAAGTACATGACAGAATTGATTATATATACTGCATGTATATATAGTAAAAATAGCATGAAAACATTTAGAGGTGTTAAAAGGTATTCCATTGTTTTGTAAAGAGTGTGGTGTGAACGGAATCTGACTGCGTGTTAAGTTTTGGTTTTATGTTCCTGATGAACAGCATCTCATAGACCAAATAATCAAACTTTGTGCTACATTTCTTTACAACTGTAAACTGGTCTTGTACATTACTTGCTTGCAAATTGTGATCTTCTTTCAGGTGTTTACCAATAGCTGAATATTTATGTTCAGTGATGCTTTGGAAGAGATGTCAGGATGTTAACCCCCCATAATCTGTATCACACAGATCACCTGAGAATTTGTATACAATGCAATGTAAATTTGATGGGCCAATTTCTTTTTAATTCTGTACAACAAAAATATGAGCAAGAGAGAATCACTTTTTCATGCTTACATGGAACTGAACTTTGTTTCCATGAGCTCAACGTGACACCCTTTTATGAAAGTGGGAAGGCAATAATCTACTGGAACAGACGAAAGCAGCCATGAATATTTTCCTATCTAAATATGCTCGACTCAACCACACAACAATAATGTTGGATGGTGAATTTTTCCCCCTTTTTCAACCAAAGGTACAGTGACCCCTTTTTGACCCAGGGTAGTCTACATTTCACAAGTTCCTCACTGAATGTCCACTGGACATTGAAATTCTGGGTCAGCCAACCCCCTATTCTTAATGTCTATCAATAATACTTTACTGATTTTAACAGGGGCCATTATGAAAGAAAGAAGACACAAGAAACTTTAGGAGTAGCTGGATCAGAAGATTGACCAGTTTCAAACTTTATGCAGCAACTCCCAGCAACACAATGCAGAGAATGCATATGGTCGCAACATGAAGCACCCAACAATAAAGTCCCACAATTATTATCGGACTCTCTGGACAACAATGCATTTGAAACAATGCATTTGCAGCTTTATTCTTTGTTCATCAAATTATACCACAAAAATGATTTGAAGTACGATCACCAAAGTTAAATTTGTTAATGAAACAACTAAGCGGTTGCAAAGAAGGCCGAAAAAAAAATTCAGCCTGAATGGCCATGACTGTCACGGTCATCTCTCTTTTGATAGACGTTGATATGGTGGGGTGTGTTGCCGTCTTTGTGTTTTATTCTTGTGTCAAGATAACATATTTCATTCAATGACATCATAGTTTCCCTCAATTCCAGGTCCAACAGGTAAATAACACTGATGTACTCTCTAAAACCCTTGTTGTTTATACTGGATAGATTGTCTGTATAATGAAAGTTATTACCAAAAGAAATGTATCACATTTTATATCGTTTCATTGTTAAGCATGACATCATATAAACACCACAGGTTTAATGTCATATACGGTATTCACCATCATAGATACAATGGTATTCACAAGTGGCTGGGTATTCTACAATCACTCACTTTTTTCTCACTTTTTTTTGTTCCTTATTATTTTTATTTATAACACTGACAGTTCATACTATACAGTGACTGTCTTAACCCGAAATGTTTCTCTTCACTTCCCACCCTCAACTTCTTCAACATTTCTGACCCTCTTACACATTACGTAACTTTAAAAAGTGTAAATGCTTTGTTTATAGTGGAAGTACACTTAGCTACCAAGTAAGTTCACAGGCACTCCACTTAAAGTGCTACTATGATGAAAAAATCACTTCTCGTTTTTCTTCACATTTCGAAAATACTTGTGTCGAATGCTCAGCAGGTGATTTTTTTTTTGCAGTAATTTCGAGAGGAAGACTGTTTATTTTAATTGCATTTTTTTATTTAACGATCCGCCATTACTTGGTGCGGTTCCGACCGATAAGCCCTCAGAGAGCTGGATCGAAGAGAAAGTGACGTCATTTACTCACCAGCTTAAAAGTGGAGCGTGTGATTGTGGCTTATTTAGTATGCAGCACGGGAGTTTTTTGCTTTCAGATGGTCAAATCCGTGTTCTGCATACTAATTAAGCTGCATTCACACACTGCATTTTTAAGCTAGTGAGTAAATGACGTCATTTTCTCCTCGATCCAGCTCTCTGAGGGCTTATCGGTCGGAACCGCACCAAGTAATGGCGGACCGTTAAATCAACAAATTCCTGTCAGAATAAATAGTCTTCCTCTTGAAATAATTGCATAAAATCTCGGATACCGAGTTTTCGGCACAAGTACTTTCGAAATGTGAAGAAAAACTAAAAGTGATTTTTGATCGCAGTAGCACTTTAAATAATCTGAAAGCAATAATTAAAATCAAACATAAAAATGGTTAAAAACCATAACTGGCAGGAGGCAACCAGCTGGCTATTTGGAGGAGTTGAATTCAGGACTACCGAATTGTTAATGAACATTCACTTTATATTGATGGCCAGAAACTGGGCAACTTAAAAAGTTTTGCGAAAAGTGGCATTTTATTAAACATACTTGGATATCACCCGGAACTGGACCAGTTGGCCGGGAGCAATTGCAGAATACCCGGCCCATTATTTGCATATTGCCTTCTTCTCTTTAAGAACGAGACACAGATAGCAATACACTCTATTCATATGCTAATAATGGGCCGGGTATTCTGCAATCTAGCCGTTGGCCGGAAACTGGGCAACTTAGTACTTCCGCAAAAACTAGCATTATTTTAAACATACTTTGAGAAGGCTGCCATTCTTTGTACAATGTAAAGGTAAGTAAATGGACAATCTTTAAATGATAACTTATAAAGTTTCCTTGCGCTGAAAAGATGTTTTAGCGACTGCAACCTACAATGGGCGGAAACTGGGCACCATATACTGTACGTACATATTGTAAGCCTTACTAATACTTACGGAATTAAGGAACTTAAGTTCCGCAATAATTTTCCTTTTTAACTTCTGAAGCCCTTCTATTGAGTTCTCTAAGTTACCACATCTTTTCAAGAGTTCATTTCCCTTCTTTATTCTCTGAGAAAGCTGTTTCTGTGGAGGATCGGTCGTGGCACTCGCCATTGCAACTACCTGCCGTAGCTAGTGCACCATGTATGTCTCCATGAAATGTCTTGAACTGTCATAGCCCAACTAGGCCTTTCTCGATTATGCTAGAATTTTTTTCGGCATTTTTTGGGAAAACGAGCATTTTTTTTCGTTTTTTCTTGAAAAAGAATTGTTAGCATTTTCTGTCATTTTTCATGACTGTGATCCAGATTTCAGCACTCAGAAGGATAAATAATCCTAAAGTTTTACAATTTTGATTGTTTTCTGTCAATTCTGTCTGTTTCGACTGTTTGTGCGTTGTGTTACTTGTGTAACTTGTGTTGTGTTACTTGTGTGTGTAGATTGTCTGTTTCTTCCGTTACATGACGTACTAACACCAACGGAAAAAAAAGGTATGGGTGGACAGCGGATAACTCATTCTCTTGCTCAGCCAAGATGGCGTTCAACCTCGTTCCCAGGGTCTACTCCGCTTTCAAGATGGCGGCTGAGGGCGGAGAAGACCCTGGATAACAGGTTGTGCCTAAATCATACCGTCTAGAGGGACAGCCGAGAAGTACTAGGAACGAATATCCGATTCGGTCGGCTTTCGGAAATTCTCGGCAAATCCAATATGGCGACCTGTTGGCCTTCTTTTCTTTACGGAGTAATATATCGAGGGGACAAAGCACGCGTCGAAAAAAAAAAGAAGTATGTTTTACAATATACCAATTTGAAATCCTCCTCTATGAACTTTTGGAGCTTCTTTTGAGTTGCATTCATAGTATAACCTTGCGTTTAATTTATGTTAAGTTGATAGCGTACGCGAATTATAATTATTATTGATAAAGTAATTTCCAAACAGTTGAAATAGAAAGCTTATTTCATAAAGACCGAATGCTGT
>BLFK01000695.1:258247-263943 GCA_014634185.1 Astreopora myriophthalma | reverse complement strand
CCCCCCCCCCCCCGGGGACATATTTATCGTTTCAATTCCAAAGGAATGAGAAAGAATGAAAAATATCTGAATTCAAAGTGGATTTTAAGAAATGTTTGCTGTTAGCGTTCAAATCTAGTAATGATGACATAATTTCTTAGAAGCCAGGTCTGAAAATGGGTGTGAAAAATGAAAATTTTTGGTCTGACATACAGTCAGGATTTGGAAAACTGGACAGCACACCCCCACCAAGAATCCCCAGGAGCACCCCCTGGACAAAAGACCTGGCAAAATGAGTTAAGCTTGCCACATGTAAGTACCTAGTTTAACTAAAACTGATTGCCACTATGTTTGAGAAGAGTTAAGGACACTTCCTAAGCTGCGGTAATTTTTCCATTTAAGGTAACCAAAAAAATATACAAAAAATATTTTATGAATTCTCTCATGGTTGAATTAAACACAACGGGAATCTCAATGGATGATGCTGAGCAACAGACAGTGTGAAAGGGGTGTGGTTGGATGCAGTCCAGGGAGCTAAAAGAGTTACCATTGTTGTACTTGTAACATTAGTTAAAATTGGTAAAAACAAAGTAACAGAGGAAAAAACAGTAAGCTACTTCAGTTGTCATTTAGCAGTTTATTTCATATTTGTAACTAGAGACATTTGGAGATCAACCTTTGCCTCATCTCTCTTCTCAATGAGAGCATGCCAGTCTAAAAACAAAGCAGAAATAAATATCAATATCATTTGTGTATATCTAAGGAGGTATTTTTGAGGCACTCCACATTGTCTTAATACTTTACATTCTCACTGATTTAATAAGTACCAGATGAAAATCTGGATTCCTTCCTCTGCTAAGGTATTCTGCAAACTGAATGCAGTTGGTTTTATTACTATACTAGTGACAATGCAACATGCACATTTTTGATTGAAAAAAGAGAACTCTAAATTATTTCTTTTAAATATTTTTATTTTTCTTACCATGCAGGCAAACATCCTGCAGTCATAGTTATTTTCTTGCACTGGAACTGCCTTTGGAAAGGAAATTTACAAGAAGTCATGTAGACTCGCACTCTTGCGCGATTTATTTTATTTAGGTCTTTTTCGGAGCCGTGACAGAGTTCGGGTTATAGGTTTCGGTCGATGTTAGATATGATTTCGTGACGTGTTGACACTAATTAACATCGACCGAAACCAGCTACAAATACGTTCCATAAGGCGCGTAATTCAATGCCATACTACTGAGTCTATTACATATTTAACAGTCTTTTTTAGTAATATACACTGGAAATGTCAAAAATTGGCTGTTTTGGTACTCAAACTAACTCAAATTAGCATTCTCGCAGCGATCGACCAAGTGAGCGGAAGTCGAGGGATCATTTCAACCATTTTGTAAGACGCCGCTGACATATCGATGACTCATCTGGTTTAGGTCGATGTTATCTAGTGCCTTCCGGTTTATACCGATATAACACCCACGCTGATTGGTCTGAAGATAGACATTCTTACATTAGTCGTGATTGGCCAAAAGTGAGGGAGGTTCTGCTTAGTTTTGACCCTAATAAAGCATGTGGGCCTGAAAATATCCCAGGATCCCTCCTGAAAAATACAGCAGCTGAGATAGCGCCTTCCCTGTGTAAAATATTCAACTTATCTCTGTCACATGGGGTGGTACCTGCGCTGTGGAAACGTGAAAATGTCTCTTCCGTTTTCAAAAAGGACAACCCGACTCTGGCAGAGAATTATCGACCGATTTCCCTGCTTTGCATAGTCTCAAAAGTGTTAGAAAGGTGTGTTTTTAACCACTGCTATCCACACTTTGCACCTCTACTGTACAATCTGCAACATGGATTTTTACGAGGGAAATCAACAGTTACGCATTAGAGGTATATCATGACATCCTGGACATGGTTGCTGGAGGTCAAGAGGTAGATGTCATACATCTCGATCTTTCTAAGGCATTTGACAAGGTGCCCCATGACCTCTTATTGTCTAAACTCCACCGCCATGGTATTTCAGGCACCGCCCTCCGGTGGTTTGCGGGCTATCTGTCAGATAGACAACCTGAGCGGGTCGTTCTTGAGGGTGCCTTCTCGGATTGGCTACCTGTAACATCTGGGGTACCACAAGGCTCCATATTGGGGCCTCTGTTGTTCTTGGTTTTTGCAAACGAAACGCCGTCCTACGTTCAGCATGGATCAAGCCTCGCCCTTTTTGCGGACGACAGCAAACTTTACCGGCCTATAGACTCTGTAAGTTCTCCTGCCTTGTTGCAATCTGACCTAGATGGTTTACATTCATGGAGCAGCGATCATAGGATGGCATTTAACACTACCAAATGTAAGGTTTTGCGTATGTCGAAGCGAAGATCTCGTAGAAAGCCCCTCAACACATATCATCTTGGCGAGGAAGTATTATTTCACTCTCCTGAAACCTCTGATTTGGGCGTATCTGTCTCTGGTAACTGCACATGGAATAGTCATATCGAGCAGATGTGTGCGAAGGCGAATAGGGTACTTGGTCTAGTGAAGAGGCTGTGTGGCTGGGGCATTCGTGACGTCCAGACGAGAAAACTGTTATATACGGCGCTTGTCAGGCCGTTACTAGAATATTCATCAAGTGTGTGGTCGCCCTACTTAGTAAAACATCGTAGACTGATAGACTATCCTCCAAGAGAAGTCAGCTATATTAATAGACTAGACCAGCTTAACCTACTACCTCTTGATTTTCGTAGACAAATGCATGATTTAGTTCTCCTGTTTAAGTATAAAACTGGAACTGTTTCTAGTAATTTTGGTCGTTTCATCCAAACTGCCACTCGGCATTATAGAACCCGTAATTTTCATCAAGCCAACTTTCTACTTTCTTGCGATGAACCTCAATAAACTACTTTTTCCCTTTAACGTAGTTACAAACAGATTGCGTATTTCAACGGTTATTATCCACACTGAAGAAGGGTTCTACACCCGAAACGTCTGTGTTTATAGACAATTTTGACACTTCGTGACAATTATTTCTTTCAATGTCAACTTAATCTTAAACTAAACTAAACTTGTCTCCCTTGCAAAATGGCCGACTTGTGCAGTTGTATTTCTTATTTCCTCTGTAATTGAAACGAAATTATCGCCGGTTAAACATTCCTCGTGTTGTTTCAACTATTCACGGCAATTAAAGGAGAGCTGAAGTTGATGTTGGACCGTAAATTAACTTGAAATTCCTCAAGGCTCACTATCAAGAGGTGGAATAAAGGTGATAGATCCGATTTATTCGGCCGTCAGAGTTTTAATTTATTACATGATTTAAAAGAAATTTCAAGCTCACGATACAACTTTTGAAAGACATGTTTCGGCATGACTCATGCCATCATCAGTTTAATGTGTCGTTTCTTTTTTATTATTTTTAATTACGTGTACAATTTGATTACGTTAGCAATTTGAAAATTAAAATACAGCAACAGTTACAATTCTGCGCGTGCAAGTGTACAAGTGTTAATTACAAAAACGAATCAGCAGAAGCAAAAATCATTGTCGGTTATGTTGTATTTGCGTATTTAGTTCTGGCTTTAAGCGGCTGATGTAGATCGCTTCTTTGAGCTTAAGACAATGTCTAGTTTTGGCTGAATCTATAATCTTAAAACAGTCAACCGAGCACTTGCGGTTACAACCAGGTGAATCGTTCATGTGTTTGAATACATGAGAATTTTTATCGGTCGAGAGATGCTTTTATCCTTGTTGCAAAGTGGCGTGACGTCTCGCCAATGTAACGGGAGTTACATCCCGCGCAAGTAAACTGATATACAACCATAGATTTTAATGCATCGGACTAGGATCTTTGAAACTGAAAAAATTCTTAATTTTGAAAGAAGAAAAAACAATTCTGATGTCTATATCTTTGCAATAAACGTCTAACAAGTGTTTTAGTTCTTTGCGTGTGACTGTAGAGAAATCACCCACAAATGGCAGTTTGAAGTATCGAATACTTGTAGTGTTTTCCCCAGTAGAAGCGGTGTTGTTTTGAGTAGGTCTAAAAGAAAAATTGTTTTTATACCCCTCAATGACTTTAGCCATGAGATGACTAGGAAAGGAGTTGCGTTGAAGACTTATAGATAGTTGTTGAAGATCTTTTTCCCGTCCAGTGGTGGTGTTGCTGATCTTAAAAATTCTGTCAACCAATGTGTGAATCAGAACAACCTTATACCTGAAGCAAGTAAAACTAAGGAAATTCGTAAGAAGACCAGAGTAAGTGTTCTTGTGATATATTGAAGTGATACAAGAAGCCCCCGAGTTATTCATCAGAACATCCAGGAAGGGGAGTTTCCCATTGAGTTGAGTTTCAAAAGTAAACCTAATGTTAGGATGTCTAGAGTTTAGATAACTTAAAAAGTTTCATTGCGTCCTGCTTATTGTGAAATAGACAAAGTGTCATCAACGTATCTGCGGCAATATAGCAAATGAGAATCTTTGTAATTATCTATCCATTGCTCTTCATGATACCCCATAAATAAATTTGCAAGAATAGGTGCCAAGGGCGAACCCATAGCAACACCATCACATTGATCATAGAAAAAACCATTAAACATTCTGCTGATTCGTTTTTGTAATTAACACTTGTACGCTTGCACGCGCAGAATTGTAACAGTTGTTGTATTTTAATTTTCAAATTGCTAACGTAATCAACATCGCCCACAATGCCGCGACACATCCGGGGCTTTTATGTGACGTCGGCGCGAAAATTCAAACTGAATAATGATCCCAGCCGTCCAGACAATAAAAAGTGTAAAAGGTTTAAAATTTTAAACTAGCCACATATCAGTGTTTAATACTAGATGCTTTCAATTACCAAAACAATGTTACTAAATTAACTTGCATGTATTATAGTGCACTTCATGGCAAAAAGAACCAAGTAAGCTAGGCAACGCGGGAAATGGGGAATGTTTTAAAATTATGTAGTTCCTGGTAAACCAAGTTTTCAAGTACTAGCTATAGCTGTTTTAGTGAAATATAGCCTGTAGATAAATCCTCAAAGCCTTCCCGCATGATTGTTGTTGTTGTTTAATTTATTTCCCATGATCAAAGATAGCCAAATATTGTCCAATAGTTACATGTACTATTAACATTACAACGGGGAGGGGGACTCAAGCAAACATTACAGGCTTTTACAGAGTAGTCCCCCCTCTAAAAAAGAATAATAAGCTCATATTTTTTATCCATATATAATTTATATATGTAGCTTTAACTATAATTACCTTAGTATCAAATTAAGCTTAAGCTTATGTAATAAAGACTATTAAAATCTTCAACATAGGTTGTTGAAAATTTATGTATTCATCGAAAGAACTGCTTTTGAGTCTCTGAATCTGCAAAACATTAATGAGGACTGCATCCAGTTGGGCTCGGATCCTCCTCACCCTATGTTATGTAGTGTCCTCTGCAACAGTACAAAGAAGTAACATCGAGTGAAGCGGTAGGCAAAGATAAAACGGTAAAGGCATGTAAACATTCATCCACTCCTCGAAAAAACTGCTTTGTCAGTCGTTCAGTGTGCAAACTGAGGAATAGTTGTCCCAACAGAGCTGGCAGCCGGCAAATTTATCACCTAATGCAAAGGATAGAGTACTAAAGTGTGACGTCACGCTTCCACGGCAACCAAATTTTCTGTTCTAAACAAAGTGTTAATTTAAGCATAGCATTACAAGCGTGGCTTTCGACCCTTTTTC
>BLFK01000695.1:248247-253247 GCA_014634185.1 Astreopora myriophthalma | reverse complement strand
AAAACAAAAAGCACCCTCCGGGATTCGTGTTGGGCTTAGGCCTTTCTCGATTATGCTAGTAAAATTTAAAAATTAAACGAGACTTACCTGTAAGTTGAAGTTTGATTGGAATTCTATCCGCCACCAAGCACTGAGGGATTACGTGAGATAGCATTGCGCCTGCGCGAACTCAGTTTTTAAAACACTTACCATATGTGCGGTAAGGAAAGTCTTTGTCAAAAAATATGAAAAGGGAGGGCACGTAATCCCTCAGTGCTTGGTGACGGATAGAATTCCAATCAAACTTCAACTTACAGGTAAGTCTCGTTTAATTTTTGAATTCTATTCCGTCACCGCACTGAGGGTTCACGTGAACAGGGTTCACAGGGTTCACTTCAAAGCACACCGCACACGTGAGAAGAGACACAGACTCTATATTCTGTTTCAACAATTTATTCAACAGTAAAGAATAGTCATGTCTCTTAAGTCACAGATTGTAAAATGCTCTCAGCAAAACTGTTTTTGACATAAATGGGTTTGTTATAAAACTTAGCAAATGTGGAGGCAGAGCTCCAGCCAGGAGTACCCAGGATCTGATCTAATGGGACTAAACTTGCATAAGCTTTAGATGTGGCTGCCGCCCGAGTACTATGCGCATGAAACATTTCGACATATATCCCAGACTTGCGCATAACAACCTTAATCCACCTGCGAATGGTACTGGCTTAAAGGTACTGGCTTAAAGGGCTTGAAATAACTAATAAACAGTTGCTTATAATCACTTCGCTTAGATTGTGTGCAAGCCAAGTAAGCCTTTAAGGTAGTGACCACGCAAATACGAGGGTCAGCAGGGTACGATGTAAACTTAATTACCAGTGGTTAAACTCCTGGTTTTGACTGCTTGATAGGTTTTTTCAATATGAACGTAATCGAGGTTTCTGAACTAATCATATCATCAAGATTAAGATAATGGATAGTTTGACCTCGTTGGGCTGATACTAAAGATACTAACATAACAGTTTTCAATGTCAAATCCTTCAACAAAACATCCTCTGAGGTAGGTATAGTCTGAAGGAAGCTGAGTACCTTGCCAACATCCCATGTCTCTGTATATCGTGGTGCTTTTGGTCTTGATTCAAATATACCTTTGAGAAACCTTGTAACCGTTGGATGAGAACCAAATGTTATCCCATTTTCAGGTTATATAATGCATGACAAAGCTGATCTGGCAGTGTTTATACCACCATATTCTATTCCACCTTCAAACAGTTCAACTAAAAAATCTAACGCTTGGGGTATAGTGGGGGAAACACAATCAATTTGTTGTCTACCACAGAATGAAATCCACCTCTTAATGTGGGATACATATTGCTTATGAGTTCCTTGTCGCCAAGATTGTAAGATGGTGTCTCCATTTAATTCTTGCTTGATCTGTTCGATTTCCTGTTTCAAAGCCATGGAAACATACCGTCCTAGATTCGAACTTCCAGTAAGTCGATATCCGTTTTTCTCGAAAAGAGACCGTAGCATGTCTGTTTTAGCAATTGGAATACCCGCCTTCAAAAACACAGTGACAACTTCAAGTCGATAAGCACATTCTTCCACAGGCAAAGTGTTATCTTTTGACCTAGAACTTTCTTCTCTTTTGAAAGCTTCCGCTATGGTCTGCTCCCTTAGTTTGGATCTTTTCATCTTTTGCTTCCCGTCTTGGTGCTTTTTAGATGAGACGTGTATTTTCAGAACACTTTTCTTCGTCGACAGGATCTGTCTACAAGCATTGCAAAAAAGCTTTCCTTCTCTAACAATGAAGTTCTCATCAGGAAACTGTCGTACTCGCTCGTGCAACGGCACTTTCACAGTGTCGCTATTTCCTCATCGCTTGTATTTACCGGAGGTGGACTGTAGCGATCGATCTCTTGCTTTAGATGATGGAACTGGTCTATCACTTGCCACTAGCCGCAGCGCGTTTCCCAAACCGAAAATGCACTGGACACTAATGAAAATACTCTAAAAGGAGCTGGTACCTAGAATTGTAAGGCTTGCTGATCCTGCCTCGTTTTAAGGTGACTAGTAATGAATCCTACTGAAAACGAAAACTGGTCGACTGGTTAGCGAAAGGATTTCAGCGACCTAAAACAAGGCTTGAAATCTCGAGATTTCCTAATCGATTCATGTATCTCGGTAAAAAGACACTGGGAACTTATAGTGTTGGCATACACCAAACAAGTCAGTGAATATGGGAATATGGCAATACAAACTTGTAGTCCAAATGCGCGGGCATCGCAGAGGTCGTGGGTTCGAATCCCGTCGGAGTCACTTGAATTTTTCAAGTGCATATAAGAGACAATTGCTTAAATTGTCGAGAAAGTGTGAGGATCATTCTATTCTCTATCGCTGCGCTCAGCCGAATAGAAAACATTTCCCATGTAAACACTAAAGACGATTGGAGGGAGCCGACCAGCCATCTCGACCAGCCATTTTATTCACTGTTAGTCGTACCTTATACAACACTATCCGCCTAAGCATGAACCACCTTAACCTCTGGAGTTTAAAGGCTGACAATAACACTATAACATTAAATATTATTGATAAGTATACCGATGTGCGAAAAAATTACCCCGAGCAAAGTTCTCAAGTGCCTGATTGGGGTCAAGTGAAAGGTGGGAATCGAGGAGTGGTTGAAATAGGGAAAAAGTGCGAATGCCTAGCATAGCATGCGATTATGCGTGTACCCATGGGAAATTCATTTTCTTCAGTTCATTAAGTTTTATCAAACTGTTATAAAGCACTTGGCCAATGTGTATGATAAGTAGTCTGTTCAGTTCCAGTGCTTCTCATTTAAGTTGGACTACAGGTTTGTATTGCCCATATTAAAGTAGGGTTACTTAGTAGAGAACTGGAATGAGGCCAGAAGTCAAGTATTTAAATGATTCTCAAACAAATTTGTTTCCATGAAAATGTTCAAGGGCGGCCCATACAACAAATGTACTTCGCCTTGTTAGCGATGTAATCACAGACCTCATGCACCCAGCATTTACAATTGTCACACTCGGGGTCACACTCTATCCATTCAATTGTGTCCTTGTCTTCACCAGGCATGCAGGTTTTCCTTCAAACAAAATGCACACACCTGGACTTCCATGTCATCCAATTCCTTTGCTGTAGCATCTGACAAATTAGCCCTTTCACGATGAACTGTCCTTTTTTGTTATTCATACAGTTTATTACGTGGAAAATTTTCTGTATTCAGGTATTTATGATCAGATCCAAAAGAGGCCAGGCATTTCTCTTCGGCGTATTTCATTTACAGAAGGATTCATTTTCGTATTTGTACAAACAAAAGTATTTGACAGCAATATTGTGTATTGAACCAGATAGTTTTATTCGCATTTCACGCTAAAAGCTAAAATGAAGCAGGCGTTACAATTCTAGGTACCAGCTCCTGCTAGAGTATTTTGATTAGTGTCCAATGCATTTTCGGTTTCGGAGACGCGCTGCGGCTAGTGGCAAGTTGGTCAACCCATCCTCTACCTCTGAAATGACTATTATCGACAATTCTTAAGTTTCTCTAAATTGACTATTATCGTCAATTTAGGACGCTTAGCGCTTGATAAGGATTATGGGAAATGAATATCTATTTTTAAAATCAGAACTCCAATGTCTAAACTCGCTGGACTCGAATCTGGGAATGTTCGATTAATAACCCTTCCACTTAACCACTAGACTACCGCATCGCTAACTGACAGAACACTTTTAAAAAAATATTAATATATTTTTTCGTCCGAATGCCGCTGTAAACGTGTATTATCACAGGCTAAGAAACAAGTTTAAAAAGGAGAAAATGTCGGTTACCAAATTTTAAGAGAAAGCTAACCATTTTAAAATCAAGTACTAGACTTCACCACTATTCAGCAATGATTTTATATATACGAATTCGATTTGATAAATAATCGGTGCAATTGTTAGCCAGGTGATCTTTAGTGGTCAAGTGAGTAAAAACAGTTCCGTCACATTGGGAGCTCCGGGTTCAAATCCCGTCCAGAGATGCCACTTTTCCTTTTTTCTTTTCATCTGCTACCACAAGTCCTGGGACAGAGTAATCCTAAAATGACGATAACAGTCATTCCAGGGAAAATTACGAATTGTCGTTAATAGTCCTTTCAGAAGTAGAGGATATGTTGAGTTGGTCTATCTTGTTTCTATCTTGCAAGTTCGTGGCCGACGCCATCCAACCTCGTTCCCAGGGTCTACTCCGCTTTCAAGATGGCGGCTGAGGGCGGAGAAACATGCAGCATTGCACCGACCTGTGATTGGAAGTTAAAAATAGCATTAGTCACGCTGTTGAGCTCAAGAGACCTGTAGATCACGTAGGCATTTAGCATTAAAAATCGTTCCTTTTTTTCAAATCAAATAAACACAAGCTTTGATATTATTGCTGAAAGATAAATTTTCGGGTCAAATCTACCTCGGTAAAGGGGCAAATTTATGGCGTGGATTTGCTACCTACCGTTTGTCATTCATCGTCGAAAATCAACCACTGAAACAGCAACAACATTTGTTTTCGCTTCAGTATCGAGCAGTTTTCGTTCGTTAATTGACTCGCTGTGTAATATGTTCAATTTGCAAACGTTTCGCTCTTGGTGCAATTTCTTTCTGTAACGCAAGTCTTAAATACAGGAATTGCACCGGCCCGACTGGTCGACTTCCAGCGGTGAAAAAGGAAAAAGCCGAACGCGATAATCTTTCTTCCTTCAGTCCAAAGCCTTTGATCTTCACTAGCGAAGTTATTTTGCCCACAGCTCCCGTTCTGAACGCACTTTCGAGCCGGTGCTTTTCCTGCCTTTAACGCTTCCAATAATTAAATACAGGAATTGCACCGGAAAGAATACTCGACTTTGGTGTCGATTACATGGTCTTATTATGAGATACCGCTGTTTAGAAGCCTTGCACATTCACTCAAAATAGCAAGAGCAGGAAATACGGAGGTAAGACTAAGACTGGAATGTCCTTAATTTAATTTT
>BLFK01000695.1:223247-233247 GCA_014634185.1 Astreopora myriophthalma | reverse complement strand
ATTACTATAAGGGGTGTCTTTTTCACATAAACGCTTAGAACATGACTCGGGTTATGGCCAGGCAAGGACGGCAAGGGGTGATCCTATATATATTTACTATATACTAAAACAGTGGATAGCGTTGTGCGCGCTCTCTGATTGGCTACTGAAACATGTTATAGCAATTGTTATTCACCTCCGAGCAAATGCGCGCGAAAATTGTAATCGTTGACGGGGACAAATGTGTCAAAAATCATCAATGCTATGCCTACGTTATCTCACTGTTTTAGTCTATAGTAAAACAACTATTCGCCTCCGTGTCAGTGGCTAGTGTTGTATCCACTCACTAACGACCTCCACTTCGGGGAATAGTTGTTAAATATAAAATAAAATAACCAACGGAAAAGTTCGTTACAACGTAGGCTGGTATGTGATATTTTGCGCGCAGAATTTGATTATAAACAGCGTACATTGTAACGGACTTTTCCGTTGGCCATTTTATCTGATGGGTGCCGCATATGTTGTGAAAGTCGAATCTTCAATAGATCAGACCACTTGGGTTTTTTAAATTGATGACGTTCGAACTGTATTCGCTGTATGCGCTGTATGTTGTAAACGTTTAACGAAGTAGACGATAACAAAAATTATGAACTATCACCTACATACTAATTCCATGCACTCCACAGCAGGTAGAACAAAATGTTCGTTATTGCATTTAATATGTAAATACAGTTTATTACATGATTGCTTGAAATTGAAATTAACATCGCATATTATTTATGAAGAGTACAGTATATTTTCAGATCAGTAATAATTGGTTTAAAGGTCTCGAATCGAAATAAGGCAAAGTATTGTATAAGTCATGCCCTGCAAGTAACGTACACTAACCAATTGTCAAAGACAGCACAATAATTATTCGCTAATTACAGTATCAATTTCGTATTAACTTTTAACGTCTTTGAAATTGTTTCTCATTATGTTGACCCTACAAGACACACTCAACCGTTTTTCTGTATCAGAGACATTTGGTGAAAGCATTAAGTTTTAATTTTGCCCACTACGAGATGGACCATTAGAAATCAAGGCAGAAAACATATAAGAATAGCCCAAGGCTAAACTATCCGACAAAATAATCCCAAAAGCAGACTGGAAAATAACTGGAAGATACGTATTTTCAACTGTTCAAAAGGAAACCTGCAGTGCATAAATTCTTAAAAAAAAAACTCTACATAAATATCTCTGACATCTCAATATCCGTACCTCCCCCAAGGAAGGTCACAGGAAATTCCAAAGGGGGTGGGGGATCTCAAGAATCAAAGTTTTTAAAGAAAAGTATGAAACAAAATTGGAATTTCCAGAGGGGTTGAGGGGTCTAATCTGGAAAACCTTCTTGGGAGGGGTATGGACATTTTCTGGAACAACACAATACAATACACTAAGCCTATACAGATTCTGCTAAGCAACTTTTACTATTTCTTTTTCTTTTATTTTTACTTTTACTTTTACTTTTTCGATTCTGTGCAACTTTTCGGAGGTGAGCCACTTTACAGCATCTTTCTAAAAGTTTGCATATTTTTGGCATATTTTCACTATTTTTAAATCACGTTCATAAGTAACTGATATTTCAAGACGTTTTCTTTATTTGAAATTCACAAGAATTTCACTACAAAATCTTGATCGGTTGTGTATCATGTGTTGATAGATTGCTAATATAGCTCTAAAATGGTGGACGGCAAGGCGCTTCCTTCTGACAATGAAAAACCCGCTGGAGAACAAAATAAAAGCGATCCAATCAGGCTGAAATTGAATAAGGTGTTGACATTTCGGAGCCTGAGAGGGCTTCCATTTGCCGAAAGCGTTAATTAGCCGAGAACACAGGCAAATACAATTCAAGTCAGCAACTTTTAAAAATTTTTGAACAACTTTTTAACATTTTTTTTTAGAAGAATCTGTCTAGGTCTGTTACACCCAACACATTTTATATATTTTTAGTCCAACTTACTTTTGGTTGTAAAAGTCCTCCTTCGGGTAAAAAGGAAGGAGCTTCTTTTGTTCCTTTAATCTATTGGCCTGAACTCTATATTCGTTCAGAACTGCCCTACAGCGCACTTCAATAGATTTAGCAGAGACCTTCCCATTCTCTGCCGTTCTGCCTCGACCACTCTTTTGTACCTCTCGCCACCTATTATTCGCAATTCGCAGATGCCAATGTAATCCCTCAACGTGTTGCGAGGGATGCCAAATTGCCTCATGGCCTCCGTTAAGGAGCACTGGTTATTGACCAAAATGTCCAAGACTTCCTGGTATCTCTGATGGATCCCTTGCAAATTGGATCCTGTAATTGATACTGAGATAGAACGACAGAAATTCGATATCGGTATACACGGTTATTTAACGTCATCTTTATTCTTATCATAAAGACTTAGCTTGCTATCGTCCGTCATTTCGATTGTCATTTATATCTACCCGATTTTTTTAAATACAAATATCCTGTCAGGTCTATCATCTGTACAACCAAGAAATAAATTAGTAATAAATAATAAATTAACAACTTAGTCACAAAAATGGAGGTAGTTACTCGGGACAAGCAAACCCTTACAGCCTTAGCCCCAGGAAGTAAGACCACCCAGTAGTGGGGACTGCTCGCAACCCAGCCACGAGCCCCCCTACAACCACAGAGAACCCCGGCACCTGTCACACTGAAACAAGAATTTCAGTGGATAAATGATGGATAATAAATAGTAACAAAAACCAATAAACAACAGACACCTACTAACTACCGAAGGGGATGGAAGGGAGGGGAAAAAATAAATTAAAAAATCGCAAGGGAACGAACAAAAACCCGACTAGAACAACGCCACGCACAAGGACAAACTGTAATACGAACATGAAGTAACGCACGCCTGAGCGAACAGAGAAGTCCGCTGACCGCCTACAATGGAACGTATGCAGAAAGAACGCCTGGATATCCCAACGCCCAAACTCTCGAACGCTAATCGCTAACGGCAACACAAAAACGCCAAAACGCTGCTAACGCCAATAACTAAATGCCAGAACGCTACTAACGCCAACAAAAGGACAACGCCTCTTGCTCCTCGTTGTTAACTAAGTTAAATTACATTTCACTGTATTTTGTAAGTAGCAATTTGAATTGTCGAAACTGTTAATTGGATTTTCGTTTTCTCTGACACATAACTGTATGCATCATAAAGTATGAGGTGACAGGAAAATCTTGCCAACCGCAGCTTTTATATACTTGGCTTTTGTTCAAATTTTCAGGTAGTCTGAAGACGAGACGATGGTTGATACTTTAACACTATTTTCCAAAGAAATGCATATAGTCTTTATTTTCGGATTTTCCCGGTGCATTCGGTCTTGCGCGGTAAAGGACGAAGGTGCTGGATTTGGCGACAATGCTGCCGGCGCAGTAAATGTTTACCTTAGCAACCGTCTTTGTTCCTTTGCATGCACTCCGTATCCAGGCGCTGCTTTGTAGTTCGCCCCGGCCCCAAAAGTATTTATCTTGATTTACTGAAAAATGTTTCATGAATCGTGATCGAACTATGCTCCGTGAAACGTGAACTGCTAGAATCCTTCACAGTGAAAGTTGCATAAGTTGGATAATCGTAAATGTTGTTGTTAAATCAGTATTTCGGGAAATGTGAACACGAATTTTTGGGCTTTTGAAAGCTAGCTGACTTAGTGACAAAACCTCCCCTCGCCCCGTTCTACTACTGAAGTATCAACTTGGACCAACCTCTGGTATTTTTGGTTTCCGGCTCATCTTGTTCGCTGTCGGATCCATCAGCTTCCTCGTTGCTGTCTACACTTCCACTACTTTCGTCCCCATCGTCGGATATGTCTTTACTCTTCTCGCCCTTAGATAATGAGGCACCCACAAAATAAAACATATGTTAGATGATTGTCAGTGATGAAAAATATTTACAACGCAATTATTTGGGGTTAAAATTGTTGAAGGAATTTTATTTGGTGTTGGGACTTATTACAAATTATATTCCGGTTTGGGCAATATCACAGAAAAAAGACCAGTTGACCAGCTCTCTAGAGATAATACTAATCAATTTCTAGTTTCACCTTGTAGTTCGACTTAGTTGTTCTTAAAATGTGATTAACGTATAAATTTTCCTGTCATGAATTCGGTATGAGCTGCTGTTCGTTTTCGCAGAACACTTTCAACCACAAAGATATATTCAATTAAGTTTCCCACAAGTGATAACACCTTGTTTACCTTACCAGTCCAGCTGGGCCGGTTCCTGAAAGGAGGAATAAATTATACCAGGTATAACAGTTATTCCTGGGATAAATCTGCTATTCTAGGAATAAGTATACCAGGAATAAAAATGGGTTCCCGGAAGCACTATTTATCCTTGGAATAGCTATTCCAGGGATAAGTTTGCTACTCTAGGAATAAATCTTCCAGCAAAGGGGATTCCCACCTGACAAACAGGTTTGGCGGGAAATTAAGTGCAATGCGCGCGGACTGCCTTGGGTTAAAGCACTGCGAAGGGACTGAAGGACGAAATTTTTCTGTATCTGTGTCAACATGGACTCGGAAGAGCATACCGGAAACAGTGCCGAAAAAAGAAAAAGGAAACCAAATTTTACTACCCGAGAGTTGACAATAATTACAGAAAACGTGGAGGCAAATAAAGGCATCTTGCAAAGCAAGTTTACCGACAATGTGACTAATAAAACCAAAACTGAAACATGGAGAGCCATTACAGAGAAGGTTAATGCCGTTGGTGTAGCCAGCAGAACCATCTACGAAGTAAAGCAGAAATGGAAAGGGCTCTTCAGCACGGCCAAGAAGGAGTTCAGCCAACAAAAAAAGGCGCAAAGGAAGACGGGTGGTGGACCGGCACCAGGAGAGCCCTCCGAAACAAGTAAAATGATCGTCGAAGTTTATGACAACACGCCCGGTTTTTCGGGAATAACAGGAGGATTTGAGTCCGGTGAGTACCGCTGTGACCATTATTTTACATGAGGGCACTCAAACCGCAACTGAAAACCTGTTGAAAACAATTTTAAAATATTTTAATTTAAGTCATGTGACAATAAGAGACATGTTTTTGACTTGACACGCAACGCCTGGCCGATTTTCGCACTCGGCCATTTTGTTTTCTCCACTTGACGGCGTTGCGGGAAAGGGAGAAGCAATTGCAACGTAGTAATAAGGTAATCCTTATCTAAACGTGAGTAAGAGCTGTTTGCTTTAATTAACGGGAAAAAGTTTAAATTAAGTAACCAAATATCCTTTGGATTAAAGAAAACGAGTACACGTTGTAGGACGATCCAATCGAAATGAAACACGAACTGTTATGTTAGAAGTTAGTGGAATCGATAAAAGGGTTTGATTTGCAGCCGCACTTCTCAACTACCTCCCGGCTGTCACAAAATCACGTCACAACTCCAAAACATTTTCAAGATACTTTTGAAGAAATGAAAAACCGAGCCTTGAAAGAAGTCTTGAAACTTGGTTAGTCCATGTGTAATTTTTTTAGTGTACTGATTTATGTATTTTTAAGGTTGGTACAGTTTAACCTGTTTACAGGTAGGGGAAATAAAAAAAAAAGGATCAGCTGACCATATCCTTGTTTTCACTATGTAATTGTAAATCCTTTTTGCCTGATTGAATTATTTGGTGCCTCTCATTTGCATATCCATATATTTACTTGTATAACTTGTACAGTGTGTTGCCCAGTTTCCAGCCACTTAAGTTTGTGAATACTATAACCTATTCCAGGAGCAAGTAAAATGGCTAATTTTTTCCTCAAAGATGGAAAATTGTCTTACTTTGAAACCACGAAAAACTTTACTGAAGTTATGTGTATTTTGCTACTGCATAACTTGTCCCATTTCCAGCCATATATATAAGCAATTTTCTTCTTGGAGACTCTTGAGCTGTCATAGGCTAATCTAATTTAAAATGGATTTACTTTTCCTTTTTTCCAAAAAGGTACAGTAAAACTGACTGAAACTTTAACTTTTGTATCTATTGCAATCTAAGATTTCATGTTCGGTAAAAAATTTGGTTTGTAACATACAGCTACAAGCTACAAGTTGTTTTATTCTTTTATGAAATAAATTTTTGACCAAGGATGCACTGTGTGATGGAAAACTGGAACAGCTAATCAAAATCATTCCTAAAGTTGTTAATGCTATAATTCAAGCAGAACTGAATTCTCTGAGGTAATAATAGATTTCCTGATCAATTTCAACGTCACCAAAAATATTAGTTTCCATAGGATATTAACAACCAAACCACTTACTCCTTTACTTCTAGTAGCAGTGCAGTAAAATCACAAATGTTTGCCTTTGAAAAGCCCCCCAAAACACATCAATTTGTGGCTGAAACCTTCCTTTCCCTTTTGGAATCCATTCTTTTATGAAAATGATAACGCCAAAGAAAAATGTCGGAGGAAAGTTTTTTTGGCTGAAAATTGGTACCAGCCAGAAACTGGACAACATTCTGTAGAAACTGTGTGCCTTGTTTTTTCATTGCACTCATTTTTTGTGTGTGTTTGCTGGCCCCAAAAACTTCAAGTGCACCAAATCGTCATTTTCATGGAAGGGTACTTGGGCTATGTTTGTAGAATGTGTGGTTCCAGAAAATATCCATACCCCCCCCACGGAAGATCATTGGAGATTCCGAGGGGGAGGGGGGGTTGAAGGGCAGTAATTTCCGAGAGGTGGGGGGGTTTCGTGGTGAACTACTTTTCCAAAGGGTCACGAACCATGTACAAAACATTGAAAGCAACATACGATCGATCTGAAGCACAAAAACATACGTACGTTGTTTTGAAACAAAAGTCAGTACTCCTGGCCATTGAGATAAAGTTAACATTATTAGCTTCAATGTTTCTGTTTTTCTTTGAGTTAGCTAGCGCTACAATCTCCTGAAGCTAAGAACGATGTTTCTTTCACTTTGGAACAGATTCAAAACATTTCAAATGGCGGTCTCAACTAGAGTCTCGTCCCCAGACTACCAGCTTTGTCTCGTTTTCGTCCGACCAACACTTCCGTTCACTTGAGTATCGCTTTTCGCTTTCGCTACCTTCACATGCAGTAAACACATTTTTGATAGGATTCATGTTTTATTGAGTTAGTAACTCATAGAAAATGCGATGAGACGCAAGTTCCCACCATTTCAACGCTTGCGTGCAACAACATTTTAATTTTTGTGGGTGGCATTTCACGAAACCTACCGCGTTATTCCCGCGTTAACATGTGTGTGTTAGTGAATTTTTCGGTCCTTAAATAAGATTCAACCCGAAGAAACTGACAAAATGTGTAGACAAAGGAACCATGTAAGTTTGTGTTTTATTTACTATCGTTTGCGAAGTTGTTTAAGCGAGCGAAACGTTCTCATCGGAGTTTGCACAAAAACGTGAAACAGTAGACGTGCAGCCCAAATGTTTAAGCTTATAATCTTACATAAAAACAACCCAAAAATAATTTGCAAAGTTGACGGCGAAGAAGCTAAAAGTTTAGCTAGATAATAAGCTTAACAAAGCGTTGCATTTTTATTAAAGTTAACCTTAATGTTTACACTGTTGTAATAAAATTCTATCGTATTTACGTAACTAAGTTGGTATTCACTCTTTTTTTATAAGTACAAAAATTCTGGAAATTCCGGAGGGGAGGGGGGGTCATCAAAGACCCCCCTGGAACGGAAAATCCTGAGGGGAGGGGGGGTGCAAATCAAAAAGTCTTCCGTGGGGGGGGGTATGGATATTTTCTGGAACCACACAATCATTATATGTATATACGTCTGAGGAAATCACAATACATTCATTACTGGAACCTCCCCAGATCTGAATGAAATGAAACACTGGAAATAACAGATTATATCAAATGTCATCTGAGTATGCTGCTTTATTAAGGCAGGTTTCCATAATGTTGTATCAGTCAGCTATAAAGCAAAGGAAAATCATCCACTAAGGGTACCTATAAATTACTGATACAACTTTTTGAAACCAGCCATTAAAACATGGAGTTCAAATAATACACATGTACATGTACAAGATACATATTCCTGTGTGTAACAAAGGAGATGTCCCTAAGAAACTTCTTATCCATAACTTTTCTTGTTGTCTTAGGAGATGTGACAGCAGAAGCTCTCCCTGCTGTAGCTGCCGAAGCAGACATGTTTGAAACAATTGACATTACAACCCTTGAGGCAGGAGGGCTAACTTATGGTGATGTGGCTGAAAGCTCACCCATGATAAGGGAGCCAGCACCAGTGAGTGGTGGGAAAAGAAAGAAGAAGACCACTCAGGATGACCTTCTGCAGTTGCAGTGTGAAACACTGCGACTGCAGAAGGAAACTCTGGTTATGAAGAAAAGAAAACTTGAGCTAGAAATCAACCAGCTGGAGATGTCTCTCAGTTATACAACATAGTTTATGTTGTATAACTGAGACAATGCCAGCTGGCTAATTTCCATCTCAGGCATTGTTCAGAAAGGCTTCAGTCTTGAAAGTGAACGTGTTTTGTGGACAGTTAGTCAAAATTAATATCACTGGATGGTGTATTTTCCAAACAGCTCAAATTGAGAAAATTATGTGATTACTTGGAAAAAAAAAATTACCGTCATGCATGGTTTTTTAATGGATTGCAGATACACTTCATTGAAGATAAAAAGATGAGGTCAATTCTGGAGTTTTAAAATTTTCTTGTAGTGAACAAACATAGCTACAAATGAATTTAAACATTGCATTTTGTCATGTGCTGTGTTTGCTACAAGATCTATGCTGTATTACAGATGTGCATATTACTCAGACAATTGTATAATGCATTTTTATCTCGAGTATCGCAGGCAGCCAAGGTCCATTCCATTCTTGTCAGTTTTTACCTTGATATTTAAAATTATTGATATTGCCTCAAATTTATCTCTATATGGTGCAATTATTCCAGAAAATAATCACACCCCCACCATGGGAGTCTTGATATGAACTTCTACTCATGTAGACTTAATTTCTGATTAGTGTTTTTTTAGAGAGATTATTTGGGAAATCCTGTCAGCATTGCCCATCCCCCTCTCTGGAATTTCCAAAATAATTCCTTCCTTAGAGGATGTGGTTGTTTTCTGGAATCAGAGATTGCAATAAAAAATTATTGAATATATACTGCATATTAAATATTGACATTTACCAAAATATGTTTACTTGTATTTTTTTTCTTTTGTGTGATGCAGTATGTTTCAAACATTAACCTCATCTCATGTTTCAATATGATTGTTTTTTTATTCATGGGAATATGGGAATACATGGGAAAAGTGTGCTTTTTTATTTTAAGGTCTGTCTGATTTAAAAAGTAAAGTATGAGTTGAAAACTTCATCATGAACCTAGCAGTTCATCCTTGCCTCTTTTCGTTTTCACATCTTTTGATTTGGTTGCCTGTATACGCAAACATAGTTAGTAGAGGCTAACTATGATTTAAACAATAACAGATTTGGAAACAACTTGATATCATGTACAGCACAACAACAATATGGTGAAACATTCAGAAGTAATGTTCACAAATGTAATCTCTAATTTTCAACCCATCTTCAGGGCCATCATATGGGGGTACATCTGGTTGGTCATTCTCAAACAGGTTTTCTCTTGGATCGTACACGTCATTTCGAAGAATTGCAATATTATGCAGAACTGCACAGGCTCCTACTAGCTGCGAAACCTTGACGGGATCCATTCGTATTTCAGAATGCATGAAATGGAATCTTCTCTTGAAGATTCCAAATGACTTCGATTTTTGCTCTGGTTTTGCCTAAAGCCTCATTGAAGGCCTCCTGGTGCTGTGTACTTGGATTGGGGTAGGGAGTCATTATAAAAGGCTTACAGCCATATCCACTATCACCAATCAGGAAGCCATCTTCCAAGTCCTTTATCTCGTCATTTAGCTTGTCATAGATAAGGCTGTCTTGGAAGATAAAGGAATCGTGTGCATTCCCAGGCCACTTTGCCACCACATTGGTGAACGTACCTAAAATGATGGTGAA
>BLFK01000695.1:183247-215747 GCA_014634185.1 Astreopora myriophthalma | reverse complement strand
ATATTACACAGTTTCGGAAGTAGAGGTTTTTGGTCGTGCAAAATAATACATGTACACCCCTATTGTAAGTGGATTTTGTTTTCCTTCCAAGTCCTTGGTCCTTGGTCCTTGGTCTTTCCCTTCGTTCCTTCACTTTTCCGTGCAGGGGTTGCATCAGGCTGAGAGATTTTTTGGTGTGAGAGAAATTGTTTTTCTTTTTTGGCACCAATGACCTGGTCCATCTGAAGAGGATTGTGAAATGGGGGCTTTGTCTTCATTTTCTGTGCTTGTTGTCTTTGTTACTAAACCTTCATTATTTGGTTATGATAGATAGATAGATAGATAGATAGATAGATAGATAGATAGATAGATAGTGTTTATTTACCACGCTTAAAGCACAAAAGCTGGATTACAGTGGTGTCAGCCTGCGCACAATACATATACAACATAAAAATTACAATACATATAAATTATTCACACTAATGACTAACATGGACATTGGTTCCAAAGTCCATTAATTTAACATTGGCCAGAATCGAGAATCAGGCCCAGGGTTCGTACAGGTCATGGAAAACCTGGAAAGTCATGGAATTGAAGTATTTCAGTTTCCAGGCCTGGAAAGTCATGGAATTTAATTGTCGGTCATGGAAAGTCATGGAAAAATTATAGTTATGGGTGATATGTAAATTATTGCAGATGTGGAAGCAATGGCAAAATAAAATGCGGGCAAGTTATGTCAGAAAATGCATCAAAGCAAGGATGATTTTGGCAATTTTCAAAAGTGGCAGCTAAACTTTAGGTCGTGGAAAACTGGGAAAAGTCCTGGAAAAGGTCATGGCATGGAATTTGAAAAACTCTTAAGAATATGAGCCCTGAGGCCCTAAGAGGTCCCTTGTGTGATGTAACATTCACTTAACTAAACAAGCAAAAATTGGCAGCTATTATAGGAACTGCTTTTTTGTTCTAATAAACCCCACAAATGAAAATAAGGCTAACACTTAAGTGCTATGGCAAAGAGATTACTATAAAGCAAATACATGTAGGTAGTAAGATTTTACTGGGTGATGCAGATGTTGAGCTTAAATCTTGTTCAAATCTGTTACAGTAATATTTGACTTTTACTTTAATACATGTAACTGTTAGATAAAAGCAGGGTAAAGTTTTGAATGAAAATCAAATCACATTGATATGAATTTTTACTTGGTCATTTGAGGTCTTTTTTATCCTGAAAAATTGTCTTAAGCTGTAGAAATAAAAAGGATAGCATGAATTTTAGCAATAACTACAAAAGCAAAAGACAATTTTGCTAATTACATGATATTTGTGCATTGTTGTCTGTGCCAAGTTGTTAAAAGCATGTTCAGTGCTAATCTGGGATTAATTACCATGAAAACCAGTAGGTTTTAATTCGACTTAACCCAGGGTTATGACTAACCCTGTTTCGAACAACTCAGCCCTGGGGCTGGTTGTTCAGGAGTGGGTTAAGTTACCCGTGGGTTAGAACAGGTTAAACTTTTTAACCACAGGTTTATTAACTTGGAGTTAAAACAGGTTTATTAACTTGGAGTTAAAAGGGCATTGTTCAAAGCAGGGTTAGTAGACTGATTAGTTAATTTAATTAGATTAAGGAGGGCAATTTCCACTCTGGAAACTGTAGTTTAGGAATTTTTTCACTTTACCTTTAGGGGGAGGGGCAGGGGGCAGGGGGGGGGGAAGATGTAGAAAGAAGTGGAATACGAGAAGTTGAATGTCACAGCTTTGTGATCTCTGAATGTGTAACTGTTAAAATCAAACTGTCCATTATAAGATGCCCATGGTTGGCATTCTGATTTAAAGAGGAGGAGTAAGGAAAAATCATTGATTTTGCTTGCCAAATTCCTGACATTAAATATCAAAACTGAAAAGTACCATAGACGATGTGGAAGGTTGAACCCAAAATGAGCAAAATTGAATAACAAATTGTGACCTTCCATGGGAAAACGTACACTAAGGCTTACCTGTTCAAATGGGCAAAAATGAATGGATAACACACGGCAAACAAACGCTTTTGAAAGCCGTTCAAACGGGCAACGAAAATTTCGAATGGATAAGGCTAACTGTTTAAACAGGGTAGCCAGTGTTCCAAACAGGTGGGCATAAGCGTTTGAATGCGGGAAGCTAATTATAAAATTAATTACAAACAGGTAGGCATAAACGTTTAAGCAGATGAAATGTTATTGAATGAATAACATGTAATGGTATTCAACATGGACACAAACAGGCAACTGGCAAACAGCTGATTAACATTGATTCCCGGAGACATTTGTGATTCACGCACTTTTAAATTCTTTCGACATGGCCTACTTTTCACCTTCCTGCGCCCTCAAGGGGCTTTAGAAACTGAAGAATTTGAAAATTTCACCAAATATTAAACCACAGAAGTCGCATCGAAAGCAGGTTGCCCCCAACAACGGATCGTTCACACCACAGCATCTCCATTCCAAGAGCCTTTTGTTGAAGATGCAGTGTAAGCCATTGAAAAAACACAAGTGATATTTTTGGATTTAATTATTGGCCAATCTGAAAGTTTGACTTTCTGAGCCAAATAACTAGAGAATTGTGACTTCAAAATGCAATAGCGAGTTTATGTGCCTTCTGCATGCTCGATCAAAGCTACCACTACTTGCATTGTCCCCAAATCCCAACGTGAGTCCCGAGCGTCTGCTGCTGAGTCTTGAGAGAATTTTATACGGTGAAATACATGCAAATACGTCAGGGAATATGCTGAATATTGAAGGCCTTGTGGTGCTAGTGATGCAGAATTTACTTCCACTTTGCAAAAATTGAACATCGATCGACGGGTTTGTTTGTCAACAATTGCTCACTGTTTACCTTGGTGCCGGATCAAGCCGGAGGTCGTTCTGTGCAAATACTGAATCGACTAAACTGGATCAGTGCCCTGGGTGATCATGATCAGTGCCCTATGATTCAGTTTGATGTTGGATCGTCCATAGCATTTGAACGGTTTGGAACGGCACATTTCTCTAAGCATTGGAATGAAACAATGAAGAGAACGCCATTTATGAATCTCATGAATATTCATTAAATGGCTGAATAAATTACCTGAGCAGATGAATATTTTAACTGAACAGATAGAGCTATCCATTCGAAGGTTCTGTGATGAAAAATGAACAGTTAAACAAAATAATGCTTTGGATGCTTTTTCAAAGTGTTTAAGTGGCAAACGCAGGGATAACGAATGGTAGAGGTGTTGTAAACGGAAAAGTGGTAGCGTACGTTTTCCCATGGAAGGTCACAATTGTGTGATGTTGCATAAAATACAGCAAGTCTTATGTCAAATATAAACATTGAATTTAGGCAGAAACATTGAATTTAGCTCCACATGCAAAAGGGTGTTTCAGATTTCTTCTCCTGGCACTCTGAACAATCCAGAAATTTGGAACTTTGGAATTTGGCTGAGATCACAGTCATTCTAGTGTTTTGATGGTTTTTGCATGAATGAAATTTTTTCCAGAATGGGAAAATTCACCTAAATGTGTAGCAGATAAAGAAATATTATGGGCTTCCCAAATTAACTTCATTTTCCACTGGCAAGATTACTGGCACCTTGATCGAAACCGAAGGGATATCAAAATAATTTCAACCCGGTTATGCAAATTAGTTAACAATCCCATAACAATCGCTTCCTGAACATAACTATGAATTCACAAAGACAGAAAAATCATCAAAAAGGTTTTAGAGCCAAAAATTCTTATGAAACAGACAATATTACTGCTATTAGAGGCAAAAAATTTTCCATTTTCTTGCGTGCATGCAAACACGCCTGTGATTTTTGAAGACACTCCATGTTTGTTCAAAGCGATCACTCGTTTTGTGTTGCTCTCACAAAGCATGTGCACAACACAGGTAGTTTGGGGTGGTTTAGGTGTCAATGGGCTAATAGGTAATGTTAGTGTTTTACTTCGGAGAATCTTAGTTTAATCTTGCCAGTGTAAAATGAAGTTAAATTGGGAAGCCCACAAGATTTCTTTATCTACTGCGCATTTAGGTGAATCTTTCCGTTCTGGACAAAATTAAATCTATGCAAAAACTATCAAAACATGTAGGTGTGAATTGGTTAAAGTTGTTCAGTTACAATTTGAATGAATGGGCCCATATAGACAAGTACATCCAGTTAACATCCCACAGAATAAAGGAAGAACAAGTGTTGTGAGAGTACAGTATCATCCTCAAGTGTTCTTTGGAATTTTGTGGTTTGCTAAGTGGTTGACAACAGCAAGTTGGCCAAGTTTGTTTGATCAGTTTGCGAGTGTACATGACAAGGGGTTCGACAAGTAAACACATTTGTTCAACAGCAAGCATACCAGGTGGAACCACACTCTGTGCAATTATTCAGTATGGACCAAATGCATAAATGGCTGCCAATTAATTATTATTTTTGCCTTCGCGTTAAGTACATGTAGTGTCAGTAGCCTCGTCAGCATGTGCAAAATTCAGAAGTATTTACTTAAAGACGAGGCTAGTGAGCCCGATTAGCATTTAAATAAAGGAATAATAAATAGACTGCCATTCATGTATTCAGTCTATTTCAATGCACGAATCAGAGCAAATAAATACAATAACTAAATCACCTGCCATTATTTACGTGTCATGCATGACCATCATCTTCAGCTATTTTTAAGCCTTGTTTTCACTAGTGCATAAGCATGGGCATAAGCACAAGCATATCTCTAGGATGTTTCCACGTGCGAAAAAAGCACAAGAAAATGAGCCATATGCAAGCACAGTAACAGGGGAATAAATACGAGCTACTGTTAATTTTAGCACTCGAACTTATGCCTATTTCATGTCTGTTCCCACTGGGACATAAGCATAACATACTGTAAGCATAAGAATAACAGACTTTGCTCGTTCTTCTTGTGCTTATGCTTATGTTGTGGGTGTTCTCACTTTCTTATGGGAGTGTTTATGCTTATGTTTATCCTTGTGCCTATGCGCTAGTGAAAACCAGCCTTTAATGTTTACATCATATGGCAGAGGAGCAATAACTGCAGACATTTTAATGGAGTCTTGAAAGTTTTTCTAAAAATTTATCTGAAAATAACTGAAGAATAATCTGAAGAGCAATAGACATCTTTTCCCACAGGAGTCTTGACTGAATGTCAGTAATTTTACTTCAGTGTCCATTAATTTTAACCAAGACCTTGCTTGTGATTGACATAAAATCCCACAATGCAATCCTTTTTCTGCCAATCAAGTAGCTGGTGGCCATGGTTGGTAGCTGGTGGCTATGGTTGGTTGCTTGTGGCTACGGCAATTATTAAGTCTTAATGTTAAAATTTTGTGATATAATTTGCTTTCAAACGGTTTTCTTTGTTGATCAGTGGTTTCATGAATGACTCTGGCTTGTTTTTTCTGATTTTTTAAAGCTGATATCTTGTGTTCATTCATGTTCCATGCATCAGTCACTAAACCAGGATCTATTTGAAAATTCAATTCAAACTACTCAGTATGGTATCCATTCTCCTTGTTACAATGGTGTTAACCTCTGGAATTCTTTACACTAAATTTGTAAATCAAAACTGTATTGAATGATTCATACCAAGTGTGATGGTCAACTTTATGAAGCTAAAAGATACTGAGAAAAGATACAACATAAGAAATGTAATGTTTAAAATATCACTAACATCACTAGTCTTTTGGATTGCTTTGATTACTCATCATCAAACTTGGGCCCAATACTGATGAAGAAGTCATTAAAAGACTCAAATATGCCCTTAAGGTCACTAATAATTTGGTTGTTTAATTGAATTTCATTAGCACGATTTAACTGGTTTGCACTGCGCCTTAGTGAGTTATTCAGTTTCCAAGCCATCTTAGGGTCGTTAGCCTGTTTGGAATCTGTGATATTTTGCCGATGATTGTTGCCTTTTGATTTTCTCAGTTCAATGTTGACTTTATTCCTAGCCACTTGGTACAGTACCACTCAAAAGTAAGTTTCGACTTGATCCTCGAAACTTGATTTGTGTCTCGAAGGTCAAGATGTTGAGTTTTGTGATCAGAGAATCGAGGATCAAGGAATGAGAAACGAGGAGCTCTGGAATATTCATAAACTTGAATTAGTACGAGAATCAGCAATTATTTTCTCTCTCCAAGAAAGAACAATAACTATTTGCACGCAATATTCATTTGTTTGTACATGTAGATGTCCACTCCAAGCAGGCTCTCAGTGTTACAGTGTGGTGTCTTGGTTCACAAGGAGAAAAATATATCTTCAATACCTTTCAAGAATTGAAATGTAACAAGGCAACAGCAGGAAAGCTGAACTTTGTCATCTGAAAGATGAATTATCATCTCACAGTTGTTTTTGCTCATAATTATTGTATTCAAGGAGTAAATATGACAGTCACGTTGTAAAAACTTGGGGGAAAGGACCCTCCGGACCACATACAGGGTGTTCCAAAAGTTCGTGCCCTTTTTCTTCAAGCCTATATCTTACTTATTTTCGCATTCTGGAAGCCATATTTTGAAGAACATATACCTGATTTTGAATGCTTTTTCTGTTTCCCTCCTTCTTTTGAGTGTTTAGTCGTGGTCCTGTTTTCTTACAGTAAATTGTCCTCATTCACAAAGATGAAAACACATGAAACAGCTTATGCACAAGCACAAGCCTCAATTTTTGAGGTCCTCTGAGATATCGATTTGAGAGACGTAAAAAGTATTACAGAGAAGTGAGTGCTGGGTGAAAAAAGTGGTCACTTTGCGAAGATTTTGAAGACAAACCAAGAACGGGAAGACCAGCTGTTCTGAGCAGAATAGCCGAAACATTTATCAAGAAAGCGAAGTAACAACGTAACTCCACTAGAAAGATTGACAAACAGCTTTTCAGTTACCGAATCCAAAGAATGACGTGGCTTGGCGTTCTCAAGAAAGCTGAGTCCCACCAACTTAGCAGGTAAAGAAAAGTGGAAAATGGATCATTTGGGTGGAATGACAGGCCGCGGCTTAACAAACTTTCACTTTGTTCCCCAAGGGCAAACATTAACACCTATTACATCAACAATATACTTGAAAAGGAACTTAAACCTTTATTTAGCCGCAGATCTACTTGAGAAGAACCCATGAAAAGGAAGTTGTTTAGCTTCTTTAGGAGAATGACCTTTCTACATGTTGGAGCACTGGCTCACACAGCCAAGGCTACTCAGACATGATGCCAGAGAAACTTACCAAATTTTATGGAAAAAAACTAGTGCCCTGCCAATTGGGCAGAGCTTCATCCAGTAGCAAATCTCTGGAGCATTATCGATGAGGTTACGTACCGGGATCCAGTCCAAAAAGCAATGGGAGAGCTGAAAATGTGGCTATGCCAGGCATGGAGAAAAGTACCCCCGCTACCTTCATTTCATTTACCACACAATAAAGGGAACAAATACAAGTTACCATATTTACCCGTGTATAATGCGCACTTTTTTTTTACTAGAATTGTAGTTAAAAAATCAGCCTGCGCATTATACACGGAACCTTTTGTTTTGCAATCGCGATCCTCATTTGCATACAAGATTGATTTCAGTGGCTGTTGTCAGTGCTTTAAAAATTTAAAGCAACCAATCACAGCGGTTTAATTGCAACAAATAAAGACAACAAGTGCTATTAAAAGACATCATTTAACATTCAAGTATCTTTATTACCATCACTGTCAACTTAAATAATTGGTTATGGTGACAAAGCGACAAAGTTATACCACATCAGAGAAGTTAAAGGTAATACAGTTTGCAGAGGAACATGGTAATCAAGCAGCCCAGAGACAGTTTGGAACTGCTGAAAGCAGTGTTTGTCTGTGGCACAAGTCCAAAGAAAACCTTGGGAAAATGCTGTGACTTCAATGTGCTGATCGTGGACGAAAAGCCGCTTGGCCTCAAGTTGAACAAGATCTGATGGCTTGGATCACAGAAAAGCAAAACAACCGGCTAGTAATATTGCCAACCCTGGTCAGGCTCAAGGCGTTAGAAATTTGTAAAGATGCGAAGTACAGGATTCCTTCTGGTCAGTTCAAGGCTTCCAACCACTGGTGTCAGAGATTTATGAGGAGGAATGGCTTGTCTTTGTGGCAGAAAACAACGTTGGCACAACATCTCCCCCCTGACTATGAAAAAAAAAATCATGCAGTATCATGCAGTTTCATCAGTTTATTATCAAACAACAAAGAGCCCACAGCTACCCACTTCATCTTCTGGCAAACGTGGACGAAAGCCTGATTCAATTTGATATGCCATCAAATCGAACTGTCAGCAAAACTGGAGAGAAAACTGTGAAGATTCAAACCATTGGGAATGAAAAGAATTGTTTGACAGTGGTCCTGATATGCAGAGGAGATGGTTCCAAACTGAAACTGCCAGTCATTCTCAAGAATTCTTCTGAGCAAACTTAATTACTGTTTAATGCAATCATATTTTCGTCCTTCTGCCCAACTTAAAGCTCCTTCCACTCACATCGACCGTCAGTGCGGACAAAATTCCCGAATTGTGACTCTTTATTAGCATGTCATAGAGGGAAAGGTCGCTACGGGTGATTTAGGTCAAGATATTTTTAGAATTGAGAGCTGTTCTCGTTTTTGGCCAATCAGCATTGTTATCTATGGTGTATTCTTGTGAAACAATTTTATCTATTTTTTTTCCTGGATGAGTGATCAGTAATTCTTCAGACAGAGCAAAATTAAAAAAGTTAATTGATTTTGGATTTTTCACAATACTGCAAAATGATGAAACACAGCTGGGGCTTTCAAGGTGTCATGTTACAACATCACCAGCACTTGCATGGTGCTTGGCGCACAGACTTTGCTCCATCACATCACTGATCACCGTTCAGTGTGAGAAGTAACCTGAAAATGCTCTGTTACCTTTGCCTTTCTGTCTTGGTGATCTGCCATTCCATAAAAAATTTTAGAGCAAATCGTATATAATTTTATGGCGTCAACTCCTGGACAAAATTCTTATCTTGTTGTGTTGCTTTTCAACTCGTCAATTCGTTGTGTCACCTTTCAACTTGTTAACTTGTTGTGTCACTGGTCGAGTTGTGTCACCCGTCGACTTGTCATGTCAACTTGTCATGTGACCCGTCAACTCGTGGACTCATCATGTCACCCTTCAACTCATCGTCTCACCTTTCAACTCGTCAACTGAGTTTGTCCTGTTATCTTGTGGTGTCTGCTTTAAATATTGTGCAAGTGTCAACTTTCAAATCAGAGGAGACCTAGATATTTGAGGAGCTGAGACGTTCGTGTGTCCAAGATGGACAAAGTGGAGGCGGTGAGGGATTTGAGAGATGCCCTCTGTAGTATTAATAGATCAGATACCTTCACAACCTCCTCAGTCTGAGAGTCCTCAACAGCAAAATCTTCCAGGATTGAGTAACAACAGTGGTCTTTTGGCCAGGGCTCAATATAATTTCAGGTAGGTAACCGAAATGTACCTAGTGCTAGCACTAGCTTATGCTTGTAGTCTTACTGCACTCTCAAGTGATGCTTTATCAAGTTATAATAATGAGAGGCTATAACCTCAGAGTTCCTAAACTGTGCACTGAGATACTCAATATAGCCAATGCCAAGTGCCTGACTGCTGGCTAGTTAGCCGTCTTTAGCCGGCTACTTTCATCTTATTCTTCCACTAGAGCTCATGAAAAGTCTTGCAGGTATAAAAAGACCATGGAAAATATTTTAAAAGCACCCATTTCTCGATTTTGATAGGAAATGAATGCCTGTTTTAACAGGTTTAGATGCCGATTCACGTTTGTATAGACTGATATGCTAGAAGGTTTGTGCGAATGTCATGAAATGCCTGGAACATTTTAACTGATTAATTCCCAGTCTTGCGTGTAGTATGACACAACTTTATGGCGTTGATTTGAAGGCCACTAAAAAGTAAGCTACATCTTACTGTAACTGTTTTTGTTATGGGTACATGTAGTTAGTTTTCTCCAGTCAAGTTTAACAACAGTTAAATTTAAACGTTGGCAGCATGGTTTTGTAGTTTAATTTGCACTGAGGGTTTATATTTGTTGCAGTGACCCATGCAACTATACAACATTAAAAATTAACCCTAACTTAATAAATTACAAGTGGAGCTGCACTGAGCCAAACAAATTATAACTTAAGGCCATTCAAGTGACTTTATGCATACATGTATACTACCAGTATTCAATTTACTCAGTATGTTAATATAATATCAATAAGGTATCACTAGTAACAGGACAGTTTTCCCACATCTGTATGGGAGAAGATCATCCTCCCAGCTAATAGAGGGCAGAAATCAGGGAGCAAGACCAAAAAAGAAAGCAAAGCAATATGTGCCATTTTTTGTCAAGGACACATGGACCAAAGAGTTTTTAGTGTTGTCCTCTACTTCAGATGACAAAATGCCACGGCCAGACATGCTCCTAGATATTTAATCAGCGGGCTTAGGCAAAATGAAAGTTGTATTAAAAGATAAAAATGGTGACTTTAATCACCTGAAAACCACACTAGAAAATCACTTCCCAAAGCTTAAATCCCAAAATGGAGCCTTGGAGCTCCTAAGAGCAGACAGAAGTGGAAATGCATGTGCCCTTATTGGTATTCAGATGCCCAACAGTGGCTAGACAGTCAAAATACATCAAAGAATCTGTCCCAGGCAGTGCTGTTGTTTACATCTGACCAATACAAAGTGACTTGGATATGGATGTTTTCAAGAAAGAGGATGGTATAAAGGTGCACACTAAGTGTGTGAATTGCCATGAAAATATATCTTTGGTTGAAATGAAAGGACATTCAGAGGCATGTAGAGGTGGATGTTCAAGCAGCAGCTTGCAGGAGTTGCAATTTCATACTTGATAATTCAGAAAGGACCTGCCTTTGGTGCTCTTTTGCCTGGAGTTTTCTACCATATGGCTGGGTGTGATCCTGATGTTTTGACCAGTCACATTACATAGAATGATGTGCCTAAAATGCAGGTAACTTTACTATTGGGTACTTTTTTAAGAGGCACACATGAAAACTTGACCATTTGAAGTGAAAAGTCCAACTTCATTACAAATGTGTGAGCCCAGTAATCAAGAATACTTGTCATCTCTGTTCAAGTGTTGTTGAATCCTGGTATGAATTCTATATGCAGCCTGTACTGATTCCTTACATGTGTGTCAGTGCCTCATTAGGTTTAATAAAACTGACAGAGCCGGAGCGTCCCAACTCTTGACTTGTTGCGCTTCTAAAATGGCAACCTTAAAAAAAAAATTGCCTACTCTGCAGGGTAAAGTAATTGGGTGCACTGATGGTGGTTTTGTAGGTTTAATTTCCATGTTGTTTGTTTTTAATAATGTTGGGTAACTCCGAAACATTGCACATGTAGTTCAAATTTTGTTTCCTTGTCTTTGTATAATGTACTCTTTACTGGAGTATCGACAGATGGAATCTTCCAACCTGGAAAGCTGATTGAAAAGTGACCTACTGTATGTGCATTGTTTTTAGGCTTCTGTGCAGAAAAGGAGTTGGCCCTGAACACATTTCTGTGTAGAAAAGGAGGTGGCCCCGAACACTTTTTTTAACAGCATTTCATGCGACATATAGAGGGTGTGAAGCTGAGCTTGTTTTCTTGGATTGTTTACCAAAATTCATATGGTTGTATCCAGAAAATAAAATTGGAGATGCAAGTATCGGGTAGTTTATATGTGGTTTATCAACCTCTCGTCAAGCTCCTGAGTTAAGCAACTATCTGCCTTCATGCCAGTGCAGGTTATCTTGAAACTCACAGTACAATCTGTTATTAAAAAAAACCTACACAATACAAGGTTAGCATAGTTTTACAGCAGCTTGGCTGTATGACATTGTTTGTTTTTCATAGGAACTGCTACCCTTCTTGAGCTTGTTCAGCTGCTGGTGAACAAGGAACCAACAGCAGATCACCCAAGTTCTGATGCATTTTGGGCAGTCATCAGTTCATCACATTGGTCTATTAATAAGCAAATAAGTGACAGTGATGCCTCTCATTTGCTACGGCACCTGTTAGAGAATGAAATTGTTTACTCTAGAAAGATTGAAATTGATCAATTCTCAGAAGGGTACAAGTTCTGCGACTGTGTGGTATGAATTGCTGTCATAATCCCAAGATGAAGTTGACAGCGGAAAAGTTCCTTAGTCAAGTTCACCTAGAACCATCTGATTATAGTCAGAAACAAAGCAGTTATTGGTTCTTGAAGTTTGTGATTGCAGCAGATGAAGAAATGCTGTCATCTCTGTTTCAGTTTATCACTGGACACATGTCTATTCATTCCTGCAGTATTCCTCACCAAATCTGCATTAGCTACTTGGCTTATGATGATGCTGCTTCACTGCCCAAGTTGGTAGCATGCTTGGCAGTCATTCATTTGCCAACAGTTCATTCATCAGAGAAGAAGTTCATGGAGAGTTCAAATATAGCATTGCAAACGTGAAAGTCAAGGATTTGGATGTGCTTGAACTTAGAAACTCTTGAAATCTTGAAGCCTTGCATGTAAACTCTCAGCTTAAGAAGGTGTTGCTTTCAGTGCTTATTTCTTATCCAAAGCGTTTGCTGTTGTTGTCTTTGTTGTCATGTTAGCTGCAATCCAAATTCACCTTACTTGGTAACTGTTTTGTGGATTGTGATTCTGCAAAAGTTTTTAATAGATTACGTAACATTACATGGTTGTGTTCATGTTTTGTCATTCTTGATAGAAGGATGGAAAGGAAAAGATTGCTGACTGAAGTTGCTTATTAAGCATGGTGCAGGTGGTTCAAACCAGGAATACAAAGGGTTTGAAGAAATTATGAAACATTCGGTTGTTCGGTTAATTCTGTTTTATTATATCTTGAACTGAAATGGTACATGATGGTTAACCCCTTCAGCCCCAAGGGCTACCCCAGTGATGAGTAAAATCGTCTGGCGTTAGACAGAGTAAAATCCCTAAAGCGGGTCTCGGCAGTGAAAGGGTTAAGGTGTATTTGCTTTAGTTTTACATTTTACGAACAAGAAATGCTATGGCATGCACAGTAGGCTTCTTATGTAGTCAACCACTTGTAGATATATGTCAATTCCAAAAGTTTGGCTGTCAGCCATTCAATTGATCTGCATCAGGTGACGGTGAAGGTCCTCGGAAGAAATGGGCAGGTCAACGTCTGGGACTTCCACTGTGCCTTGTGTCTGTACCCATTGCTTGACTTGTTAAGGGTGCCATAATGTTCAATTTCATGCTGCAGGAAAATAAATATTCATTGGCCGCATATTAATTTTGTTTAAAGACTGGAACCGGACTGGAACTGGACTGGAACCCATTTGGGGCCTGCATGTAAATGCCCAGCAGCATTGTGTTGTGTTATGTTAAGAGGAGCCCAACAATTCAGTTATGAACCTGTGTTCCATATACATAAATCACAGTTTAAAAGATTAGTTATTATTGACAATTTCTGGAACAGTCTTGTGCACACTAGCATGCAAAGCAGGAGTTTGTGACCTTGGCAAAAGATTACATCTTACCTGTTCCAAATGAAAATCAGATAGTTCTTGGCAAAGACCCCAAACCCATAGTCCTCACTTGATAACGGATAATGATTCCACCCCTCAAGAAGAACCTTCAGACTACTGTTAATCCTCTCCTTATACACACATCTTAGTGCAAACAAATGAACATCATTTCCAATGTCAAGTAGCTCCTCATTTTCCATGTACTGGAAGAGGCTGTAAAATATATACAGACATGAACTAAAAACATCCCGGCAAAGCCACTCTATGGGTTGGTTATGACAGCTCCTTCCAGCAATGAAGCTGCCTCTGTCAGGGCCTCTTAGTGAATGAGTGAACATAAACCAAGCAACATCAACGTTTTCCACCCCTTTGTCACCACAAACTCTGGACGGCAACCCAAAAACTTCCACTGCTCCAAGGAACAGTTTGGGAACTGTCTGAGCCTTGTTGTTGCAGTTACATTGGAGGTAGGTAATCTGGTGTGAATACCTGTCAAACAAAGCCCCACCTAGAAAATCATAGAATGGTGGTCTTCAGGTCATGCATTATCCCTTGTGTGCAGAACATTGAATTCAGCATCAGTACATGTCCAGCCCCTTCAAATGCTTGCACATGTTTGGTTGCAGCAAAAAATGTTCCCCTATGGAGGGTGAGTACTGCTTCAACATATCCCAAGCACAGATATGCTGTACCTGTTTCAAAAGAACAAAGTTTTTTTTTTGCCACACAAATCGTGGGTATCCAAAGAGGTATTCAAAAGAAGTTATATTTGGTAACCTAATATTTTGCATTATCAGACAAAGTAAGGAACTGTCTTATTGATTCGAAGGTTACACTTTCAGCCTAGTCAGTGATTGCAGAATGTTTACCTGTTCTTACAACAAATTTATTTCATCTATTCCTGTGCAATGCTGACACATTGAAAATAAATTTAATGTGCCTGTAAGCTCCAGTTTAGCTTAAGAATATTTTAATACATTCCAATTGCTGAGATACACGGCAAACCATAAACAAATACAAATATGCAGTTCTCATACAGTGGGATTTCCATAATATAGAAAGCATTGAACCATAAACCTTATAAAAAATAATCTCCCAACATTAGGTCAAAAACACATGGTACATGTAGGCAAAAAAATGCCCAGGGAGAACTATGGGAAATTATGGTCCATATCGCGTGTGAAACTAAATCCAACGGTGCCCTTTTAGAGGGTACACACTAACCTGATATGATTGCCACCAATGTGCCACAGGGATAAGGGAGATTTAACATTCAACTGTAGTAAGTTGAAGAGCACGCATGAGAATTCCCTCTGGACACAGGTCTCATACTATCTTCAATCTGACATCGCTTAATCTGTAGTCCCTTCGGTCTTAAAAAGCCAAACATTCTTCTGTATCCACAGTTGGGGAACATTGTCAATATATCAGAGCAAAACAAAAGACATTTCCCATAAATTAAATACAGCAAAATGCCAATTGTCAATCTTGTGACAGACATCTTAAATCATTGCCAACGGTAATAATAATCATCATAACTGTTTATTTATCATTCTGGTAGCAGGCATACTAAATTTCCAGGGTACCAGCGAGAAATTACATTAAAAACAAATTAAAAGCACATATGAAGACATTGTTTACCACTGAAACCTACATGTCATGGTCTTGGGCACTTCCTTCTGTAAAAAAAATTATTTTGACAAACACTTGACTGCCGTTACTTACATCTGATTATCAAGCTCTTTGTCTGTCAAAGTGGGAAAGTCAACCTTTTCCGAGTCATATTGTGCTCTTCATCTTTGGACAGTCTTGCTTGGCACCCCCATAATCTGCTCAATGTGTGACAAGGAAAACAGATAATCTGAGTACAACTGCAGCATAGGAATATGAACTGAGGGTCCTCCACGACAACCTGTAGAATTAAATATAATCTCTTGCTTTCCAGTTCCTAATGACCTCAAATGAATTTGTGCACTTCTTAAGATATCTGTAATTTCCATAGGAATGTTATACAGGCCCAAAGTTCTCTTAGCGAAGTTCGGGATCCTATCCACTTGAACGCCAAGGTAATCAACACCATCCATGTCCTCGTGCAGTACGTCATTTAGCGGGTCCAGCAACATCTTGATGCCAGCACGAAGACATTCCTTGAGCTTGTCAATAGGTTCTGCAACAGCCATATTGGATGCTTGGTGTAGTACCCAGGTCTGCTGTTGTTTATTTGACAAGGTCTGTCCAGGAGGAACTGAGTCAATAAGTTGAAAGGTGACACAACAAGTCAACAAGTTGAAGGGTGACACAAAGAGTTGACAAGTGACACGATGAGTCGAAGCATGACATGATGAGTCGACGAGATGAACATTTTGTCCTGGGGTTGACGCCATACGTATAGTGTAATTTTGCACCTTGGCGGGAATTACCCACCAAATGTATTCTATCATGCTCTGCAAGGGTGGCTCAGCATTGAATTGTCACAGAAAGATTTCCATGCTGTCTAGCTTTCTGTTTTAACACACCAAGAATTGTTCTCGGCCTCAGTCAACTGGTGTTGGCATTTGGTTTGTCCCAGAACTGTTCTCACTTGTGAGCCATTCGGCAGGTTTTAAGAAAGGGAAAGCAGCCTTTGAAACGTTAAGTTGTGTTTTGTCCTTGTACGATTTTCCCTTCATATACGCCCTATCTGGTCTGCATGAAAACAGCATGGAATGAAAATGGTGTACATAAAAATAGAAAAGTGAATGGTTTATGTGGAGTCCTTATTTTTATCTGTCTGTATTCAATCGTCGTTAATTTGCCCACAAAAACTATAAACCTTCTGGCTGCATTAATTTGGCTTATTATATTGTCGTGGCAATAGTGCCGCCAAAATAGATTTTAGTCAAGGTCCAAATGCTCTAATTAATGTTTGTTAAGTTTGACCTACTTTATTTTGGTCGGTTGAGAGCTCCACACAAAGACATAAATGTGCAACGCAGAACTTCACATGATGCCAGTTTGTTCTCTTAAATGGCTGGCTGAATTTCTGCAAAGTTCGAGGTTTCAGTGATTTCTATTTTTGTAAAGGCTTGTATATTCGCCAGAATTACAAGGTCTAGTTCTCCATGTGACAGTTCAAGGCAATAGTTTGCATTAGACAATGTAACTTGCTCTGAAAACTGCTGGCGACACTGACCACCTTTTGGACCATGAGAGCACCGGCATCCATCCCGTAGAGACTTTTTTGCTTTACCTCGTTTTCAAGTACATGATGCTGATCGCAATCCGCCATGATGATGGTCTGATGTGAAGGCCGACAGATATCAATGCGTCCTTTTATCCATGTGGTTGATGGGTGATTGGATAGTGTTGCATTACTTGTCACAGCCATTGCTTGTGCTATGCAAATTTGGGAAGAATTGTGGGCATCTCTGCATTACCGAGAATCATTTTTATCGGATAGTTATGATCTTTTGTGTTTTGCTGTGATGAGCTCAGTTGGGGATGTTGTCCGAGTTGAAAAATTGTGTTTTGGTGCTCTTTAGCAGGGAATTAAATTAATTCCAGTGCCCGGATTTTCATTGCTTTGATGATTCGTGGCTGGCTAGCCGCTGTTGTGTTTGTTCACAGACATTAAACTAAATTTGTTCACTCTCATTTCAATCGTTCATGAGCTTCTGTTCAAATTATTTTCACATGAGCTATTCAACAGTTCTTTGCTCATCTTCTAAGGCAGATTTCCACTGTCGCAACCTCTTACGTGTGGGCACTTACGTAAACTTTTTGTGGGAATCCTAGTTTTTAGATTGTCTATATTCTCACTTAAAAGTCATTCAAAGCCTTGATGAACCATTCAAGGCCAAAAAAACCTTTTGGCTGCGAGGTCAGCTGGTTTTTGCCCCATTTCGACTTTTTCAGTGAATTTAGTTTGTTTGCTTCAACTCGTTCATTATGGCATTTTGGAGTTTTAGTACATGTTGCTTGTGCTACTCATTCGAGATTAGTCGCAAGCACTTTTGCTGTTTTGGCTAACCATATGAAATTAATTTTTCTTTATGCCGTTCACACCAACCCATGCAAAATTTTCTTATTCTCAATAAGCTGTTTGCCTACCTGTGTAAAATTTTACTCAAGCCATGAAGCTTCTCTGGCCACTTGTGTGTGGAAAACTCGTTTGGCAGTGTGGTACCACTCGTTTGCAGGGCTTAAATACCCATGTGCAACCAGTTCGAGAGTCTTTCGTTTCACAGAAAGCCATTAGTGTACGTTTTCGCGTGACAGGTCACAAAAAGTAATTTACTCTCACTAGCTAATACACTTTAAAGTGCTACTATGATGAAAACAATCGCTTCTCATTTTTCTTCACATTTCAAAAATAAAATACTTGTGTTGAATGCTCAGCAGGTGAAGACTGTTGGAAGACAGGAAGATTGTTTATTTTAATTGCATTTTTGTATTTAAAAGGGACGTATTTAAAAGGGAGGAAAAGGGATGTCATTTACTCACTAGCTTAAGAATGGAGTGTGACTGTGGCTTATTTAGTACATGTATGCAGCATGGGAGGTTTTTGCTTTCAGGTTGTTAAATCTGTGGCCTGCATACTAATTAAGTCGCATTCTCACACTCCATTTTTAAGCTAGTGACTTTCTCCTCAGTCCAGCTCTCTGAGGGCTTATCACTTTCTCCTCAGTCCAGCTCTCTGAGGGCTTATCGTTCGGAACTGCACTAGTAATGGCAGACTGTTAGTCAAAAAATTCCTGTCAAAATAAAGTCTTCTTGAAATAATTGCATAAAATCTCACTTTCCAAGTATTCAGCACAAGTACGAAATGTGAAGAAAAATGAAAGTGATTTTTGATCATAGTAGCACTGTAGCTTACATTACAAAAACTATTTATTTACATGGTGTTAAATCTTGGTTAATCTTGCCTGCCGCTGGCTTCCTTCCTTTCTTCCTCATTGCAGGTACTCATTGATTGGTATTGTATACTTCTTCCACTGCTCTTCCTTAAGAGTCAGTGGAGTGGGGAAAAATTTAAAATTACACTCTCTTACCTGGCAACTTCTGGGCAAGAACAGGCTTCTCTTTCAAATTCTGACATCTTGAGGTATTGCATTCTACATAAATCAATGATTGATACCGGTTATTATTATACACTGCTGTCACCATCTCAATTGTGGCTAATTCTGACTGGAACTATTTTCATTGCATCATTTCCGCAGACAATGCAGGCAATTATTAAATTTGGTTATTTATTAATAGCAAGAATTATCAAGACAAACCTCGGCCTTGATCCAATAATCATCCAATAATTGTTAATTATCAGGGTAAAGAAGGCTTTGGGTTTTAAGTGTTGTCAAGCAAGTGGATGTTCAAGTTCATTGTGAAAGACAACCGTTTTGTGAATTATCATAACAGGTTATTCATTGATCCTTTGAGGAAAGGAATGGCAGACTGTATGCACATTTCATCAAACAGAGGTACTCAGACTTGATACCCGGTTCAGTGTTAGAGATACTTTTTTGCCCACATCCATTCGATATAAAAGCAGCAAATTTATCATGGCTGAAAGCTCAATACCAAACTTGAAGATGGAGCAATTGAAAAGCCGGATTACGAGATGTGAGAAGTCACATTCTGTACCATATTTGGTCAATGTTACCTAAAAGGATGGGATTGCTTTCTGTCCTGGTCAAAAGCATGAGAAAAGTCACATCGAAATCCTTTTGTTATGGTAAGTGTTTCGGATTGCTAATGCAGACCAACACATTTGCATTTGTGTTGGAATGAAAACACCAACTTGTTAACTTTTAAATGCAAACTAGTTTTAAAGGTATCAGGTTGTTTACATGTATCTTTGAGCAGTACTGTGCTCACTAGAAATCACCTGTTGTGGGGGGGGGGGGGTGCATCTCCACACAGATCATCTCTAGCGAACCAGGCACTAAATTGATTCTTTGTTAACAAGATAAAATATCCTTAAAATATGTCCTTATGGAGCAACATAGGATCACAAAGAATGTTATATCCCATTGTAAACACACACTTCACCACCACTGATAAAACAATGGACTTTCCATTTATTTATAGCGAGCCATTCCAAAAGCGAAGTTTCAAGAATGTGCAGTATTTCATCATTATGTCCGAATAGACCATTAAGAGCTAGAAGGCAGAGCCTTCAGCATTTAAGAAGAAGCTTACTCTGATTCAGGCATAGGGTCTCGTCTACACCTTGTGTTAAAACGGCCATCTCTTGTCAATCAGCTTTAATTATATACTGGTAATACAATGTGCACAATTTCTGACATGAGATGTTCCATCCAGATCAAGGTGCCATTCAAAACAGTGAAATTGAATGCTTTCCAGACAATACCCATGGGAAGACACAGTGAGCATGCATCTTCCTTTGTGTGATGCAATAAAACCCTCCCTCTGGCACTAAGGCTACACGTATCTTGCATGTTGCATTATCATGCCATTCAATTTAAGAAAGCTGCTACAAGATCAAGACTTGTCCATGATGGTAGCTCTTTTCCTGATGAACAGGACAATACTAATTATTTAGTAAGAGGTGAACGTTGTAGATTTAGTCAACTGTTAGATTGGATATCTGTCTGTATGTGTGTAGCTTTGACAAGTATCACCAATTTTATAATTTCTCCTAGGTGTTTGCTGTGGGAAAAAATAGTGTGAATCTCAAGGCTCCACTGCATGCAGTAGGACAGCTCATACATCATCCAGCTTCACAAGTGTATGTCGGTGGTCTACGCGCTGATTGTGTTTGTAAGAATGGAATTCCTCAGGAAAAACCAAGAACTCCAACAACTCCCCAGTCTAATAATCACATAGCATTTCATCTTGTTTCAAAAGTTCTTGAGGATGAAAGTATCTTCAACTTCAATGGCGTTGAAGAAGCAGCTGCTGGTATTGAGCCTTTCTCACCTCGTCCATTAATCCACCCAGATGGGTAAGTGCTTAAGTGGATGTACATTTTGTTATTGGGTGGGTGGGTGTGTGGGGGGGGGGGGTCACTTGAAGTGTGTTCAAAATCGTACTAAACCCTCCTCTTCAGTAGACAAGAATGTCATCCCCCCCTGTACTTCATCCATTTTCTTTCCCTCCCTCCTTCCCCTAGAGCAGCATCCCCCCTCTTGTCAGCACACATGGGTATCTGTCAGAGAATGGTGCACTGGCCCTTTTATTAAATATGTTTGCTAAAGATTTTAAAATATAAATGTTTGCTACATCTATAATTATATCCGTTTAACAAAAAAATGGAACTTCGTAAGTAAACTTAAGTCTGAGCAGACATGTTTGTAAAATAAAGGGGGAAATAGAAACTTCATTCAAAATTGTGTAACTCCTGTTGTTACATGTTGTTACAACTTTTTTTCCGAACTCATTAGCCATGCAAGAAGTTCAGAAAGAAATAATTGCCTCTTCAAATCTGCATAACGATTAAAAATGAATACCGTAAAAGAAAAAAAAAGGGGAAAAAAACCAGGCAAGAGGGACAGTTGCATTTGTGTGCATGAGTAAGCCACATGCCATACCTAAGTGCTCATGTCAGATGAGTCAAAACTACTGTAAAAATTCCTGGCGTGTATGCCTAATTGCTTATCCTGTTCAACATTTCAAGAAGTGTGAACCTTTCAGTGGTTGTATTTCTGCTTCACTTGGTAAACTGTTATTATTTATGCTGGCACTAAAGTGCACGTAGGAAAAAAAGTAAAACAACGGTCAATTCTAAGTAATTTGTTTTTTGCTTAATTGTGTATAGAATGTGATTTAAGTTGACAGTCGGGTAGGCTGAGTAAGTGAAAGACTATACAAAATTTCAAAAGAATTCAATGTTGATGTTAAAAAATTGAAGTCTGTTTTTGGACGGTACTCAAGCTACCGTTAGCATTGCCATAGCAAGACCAATTATGATACCTCTATAGCCAATTGAAAAATCGTTATCAACTTTATCTATCTATGATCTGCTAAGTCCAACTTTAATAGTGTTTTGCTCCCAGTTGCATTGCAAAGCAAAAGAGAAAAACTGTTATGAGCCACCTTAATGCTCTTGTCCAGGGCTGTCAGTAAGTGCTGGTAGCCAACTTCTACTCTGCCACCTTTAGCTGGCTACGGTTGTCTCATTCTATCATTAGAGCTCATGGAGAATCTTGCAGATACCATCAAAAATATTTTTGACGCATCCTTTTCCCAATTTTGTAGTGGAACTGACTGTTCATTTTAACAGGTTTAGTGCAGATTCTCAGAGGTTTGTATGAACGCCATGGCATGCCTGGAACAGTTTAACTGAATAGTTTCCAGTCTTGTGTGTAATCTGGCAAGGCATTGTGGCGTACACATACATATTTACATAATCTCTACTTAACTCATATTGAACAGTAGCTTAATTAGAGCTAGAGCTTTGGATATATATCTTTGTAACACTTCACTAGAACAGCGGCAAATTCAGGTTGTTAATTCCACACCAACAGGAATGTGTACTCAAAAGGCGTATTATATTATAAAGGCTTACAAAGGTTACTATAAAGGCTTATACTACCAAGGCTACTACTAAAGCTCACGTTGGATTTAGCTATTTTACTAGAAGCTCCAACAACCGCAAAATAAAATGAAAAACAAAACAAAACAAAAAAAAATGTACAATTCCCTTGGGGAAATCATGTGAAGCAAAACAACAACAACAACAACAAGGGGCGGAAGTCAGTAGCCACACTGGCTCCTAAATGGAATGCAGAGTAGCAGACTCATTTACAACATTTCAGCGACCAGAACACCACAAATGCTCCTAAGTGTTCATGAATTCTGAACTACTCTTACTCCAAACAAAGTTCAAGACAATTGAATGTTTATCATTGTGCTACTACTCAAAATGATCTTTGCCATCCATCTCCAGTAAACAGAGCTGTGTCACTGGTTGTCTAAGCACGGTGCTACAGGTAATTACGGTGATCCACAGGTGCCACGTTTTTAATTTTTAATTTTCACAAACAGTTACAATTTCACCAAAATTACACAACAAACTACGCATTATGTAGCTACACATTACAATCTACGTACTGTAACAATGTAAGCGTTACATACAACAAATTTACAGTACAATGCTTGCAGCTTTGAGTTAAAAGATTGAGTTACGTTAATATGCCATATTTACATTCGCTTCTTGCGTTGATTATAATTGTCTGTTGTCATTGAACACTTACATGTTGTTATTGAGTACACTTCAAAATCTAATTACATGTTTGAACAAGCATAGATAGGTCCCTATGTTGGTAATATCGCTGATAAGGTCACATGGTTTGAGTTTTGCAAATTTTGTGCTCTTATCCCTTTGTGCTAACCGCCGCCTGGTTAGCACAAAGGGATAAGGTGCCAGTCTGCTGAGCGGAAGGTCGTGGGTTCAGATCCCTGCCGGACCAACACTTCGGGTCTTAAAATAACTGAGGAGAAGGTGCTGCCTTTGTAATGACATCTGCAAACGGTTAGACTTTCTAATCTTCTCGGATAAGGACGATAAACCATAGGTCCCGTCTCACAACACTTGCGTGGGACGTTAGAGAACCCACACACTGTTCGAGAAGAGTAGGGGACGTAGTCCCCGGTGTGATGGTCTATCACTCATTCTGTTCTGGGCGCACCTGTGAATTCTACTGGTCATTTAGATTTAAGATTGTGAACTGTGCCATAAAGCAGTCTGGCAAAGTCCCCCACAAAGTGTTGTAAAGCGCATTTGAATATATTTGTAGAAAATGCGCTATATAAATGCTATATCATTATCGTTATAACCCCTTAAAAGTGGCCAAGGAGAGGTTTCCATTTTTCAGGCTGAAGGTTGAGCTCATTTGTTTCGATTTCATAAGTTTTTTTCAAAAGGCGCAAAAATTGTGGAAGGTTGGGAATTTCATCTCTCAACTTATATGTCCATATATAATATCTGCTCATGACACAGGAGAAATTAATTTGCAGTTTTGTGTTTGAACTGTCTGGTTTCAACCCCAAAGCAGTGGTCATGACAAGATGATTTCCCTTCTGAATTAAAGAGCATGATTGTAGCCATTGGAAAAAGGTTCCCCAGAAAAGAGAGGTCACCTTGCATTGCCCTCTCTTATCCTTTTTAATATCCGTAACTAAGTTGAAGTCACCCCCAGTAATGATTTCATCACATTGAAAATCTTGCAAATAGTTAGGCTTATCTTCATTTGGTGCGTAAAGGTTACAGAGAGTGAAACTTGTACCATGTGTGTTTATGTCACAAATAATAAAGCGATCATTAGGGTCTGAGTGTATTTTGTTGGTTTGTAAGTCAAAATTATTATTAAAGAGTATGCATGTACCTGTTTTGTTGCTTGAGCAACAGCTAAAGAGAGTTTTGTATCACCATTCAGCCGTCCATAGGTGAACGTTATTTTCCATGTAATGTACTTCTTGGAGCATGTAAATTGAGAATTTTTTTTACGGAGCCAGTTAAAGATTTCTTTTTGTTTTTTGAGACCTCCCCCAGGCCTCTTACGTTCAAAGAGCTAAGCTTTAACTCGCCAGAGATTGTAATACGAACACCTCAAAACGCGTTAGCTGTTTACATGATTTAAGTGGCAAGGGACCAACAGAATAACTTGGTTTGTACTTTTGTATGCAAATACACTTGTGGTGTAAAAAGGGTATTTTAAGCAAAACACTCGTAGCTGTAAGTAAAAACAAAGACACATAAACATGCACAAACAAAGCAGCTTTTGCAATCAAACCCAGAATTTTGGTTAAGCAAAATAACAAGAAATCGGATACTTACGGGGCTAATCGCATAAGCTCGATAAAACTTAATTTTTTTTTGGATGGACGTTATCCATGTTACTATCTAAAGGCGGGACGTCCGTCCACATAAGTCGTAACATGGAAAATATTTAGCTTCAAAATATTAAGCAAGAAATGTAAAGAAAATAATTGCCACTAAAGTCTATTTTAAGTTAATCCAAGGTGTTAAACAAAGAAAAAAACTACATTACGGGATTTCCAGATTTTTCCTTCAGGCCACAGCTTACCTCTAAGGAAAAGTTTATTTGGTTGAGCCTTTGTGAAAGCTGCAGGGATTTTATTTGCCTTGGCTTTCTTAAAAGTAGCCATAAGCCGTTTCCTCCTCTGGACGATTTCGTATGGTAGGTCTTGGTACATTTTGTAATTGCTGTCTTTAAGACATCTTCCCAGCGATAGAATCTTCTTTTAGTCCTTGTACCTTAAGAATCTAGTGAGGATAGGTCTTGGCTCATTCTCCTTCTTTTTTCCCAGCCGGTGGACTCTTTGTATTTCTACGCTGCTTGCATCCATAAAACTGAGCTTGGTTTCCATAAACAAACGGAGGACTTGTTCAGTGTCCTCTTTATTGCTGCCTTCTTCCAATTCGTTGATGTTTTCAAACTTAATGTTCTCCGTTTGGGAGTATGCCTCGAGGTACAAATTTTTTGTTTGTAAGTCTTTAATTTTTGCACTAAGCTCTCTGTTTTCTTCCTCAATTGTTGCGATCTTGAGGCTGATATTTCCTTGCTTCTTGTCCACATTCACAATGTTGGTTTTGTATTTCTCTTCTGTGAAGCTAAGGCTCTCTTGCAAGTCATTGATGTCTTTCCTTGCCTTGAGCTGGAAACCCTCTAGGGTTTTGGTTCTCGTTTCTAAGTTCAGCAGGGTAGCTTGAAGGTTGTTGACTGACTTCTCAATAATATCTAGTTTCCCTAGTTTTTCTAGTATTTCGTGAAGTGTCTACTGGATATCTTCGTTTGTAGAGGAGTTCGAAGATCTATTTCTTCTCTTGCTGATAGGAGTTTCAACAGATTCCGCCATTAAATGCTTGAAAAATTACATGGCCTAGGTGGACTCAACAACAGCACTTACGTGGTGCATCCTTCAGTCCGGTCCATGAATATCATGTGTGGTCCGCAGTTGGCAGCATGCAGTCTGTGGTCTGAAAATGTCACACAATGAAAAAGCAATAGCAATATTAGCCCACCAATGAGCTTTTCTGGCAGAAAGTGCTCTAGATCTGCCTTGTTTTCCTCAAGAGCCAAAAGTGCTGACTAGGACTTAGCAGAGATACTGAGCCATCTTCACCTCTTGAACACTTGAACACTTTTTGATTGATGTTTCCCTCTGTAGGATCTATGGTGACGAGAACACCAACTAAAACTGCATTTCATAACACTTGATACATTCGAAAGACTGTCCCAAACCAAACTGAATACTTTCTAGCTACCGTAACCATTATTTAACGAGACTCCTATGCAAATTTAGAAACTGAAAATCCGTTTGTCCAATCATTGTCCTTTAAGACACACAGCGCACGCTGCAATGATCATTCTTCACTTTCATACTACTTCATTATGTAGTCCTTTTGTCCAATCTATGTTTTACATTTTTTCATTTTTTGTTCTTTTTAAGCATTCAGCATTCGTTTTTTCAGGTCTTTGTTTCTCTGGTAGTCTCTTAGTGTTACATGGTTGCCACAGGTCAGGAAATGGTCAGGGAAAAAAAAAATTCTTCAAGGTCAGGGAAAAGTCAGGAAATTTCATTTCGAGTCAGGGAAAGTTTAAGTCTTTGAGAGAAGTCAGGAAAAAGTGAAATTGATATTACTCGTGTTTGTTGCCTAGCACAATTGCTAAATTCCTGATAATCATACTGTTTGTCGTTGTAATGCAGGCTCGTAATGCTCGGTTTGGGAATGACATCATATACTTCGTTTTCTTCTCTTTTCATTGTTTTCTAACATGTCCAATTTTTGGGTACATTTTACGGACATAAGTGTGTTGGATTGGTAGAAATTAAATGACAAGCTGATTTTGGGTTTCCAAGAAATCAATCTTTTTCCATGTTATCTTAAGAAACTATCAATCCATGTACACTGCATGTGACTTTCTGAAAGCATAAATAAATGGGTGGAGAGGTTGGCTGTGAGGGGAGGTTGGAGGCCATTACCAGGACGAATTTTTTTTTTTTTTTTTTAATTTAGTTGGTCAGGGAAATTTTATATTTGTCAGGGAAAAGTCAGTGAAAAGTCAGGGAATTTCAAGATCCTGTGGCTGTGGCAACCATGTGTTATGTTTCACCTGTTCATTAGTGTCTTTTGTACGTTTCGTTTCATACTAGTGCTTAGTTTGCTTTAGTTTCTTTTTGCATAATTTATTATGTGATAATACATAATTTATTATGTATTGTATTATGTAGTTTCATGTTCTTTGGTCACTACTCTTCGCAAGTAGTTGCACTATGTGCAGTTCAAAGTTCCTTAGTCCTTCAGTTCATTTTGCTATTTAGCAGTGTTTTCAAGTACATGTTGTTGTTTGTACTGGCGTAGCAATGTAAGTATTCATTCTCTGTTTTCATTGTTTGTCACATTTTTTATAACTTTTGTATCATGTTTACTTTTGTAAGCTTTTATTTCGCTTACTTGTGTTTTCAGTTTTCAACCTGCATTTCTATGTTTCCAATTAAAGTTTTTACTTATTTAACAAGTGGTGTTGGAAAAGTTATGTGACTTGAGCCCTCTGGACTGTTTAGCCTTCCTCTAGCCTTCTGGCAGTTACACCCTGTATCTGTCAAATGTTACATCAATACCATCAAAGTCCTTTCCAGAAACAAAAACAGCTTTCACAAATTTATCCTCGAGGTTATCGTATGTGTTGCACTCTGAAAGTCTTTCCAGCGCCTGTGATCGGAATGAACCGAGGATGTTCTATGCCACTTGACAACAGCTCCATCATCAGACTTATTTCCACTGCGCAGCTGAGCACAGTGTTTGCCTTTTACACGTCTTGTCAAAACATGCAAAGTTCCCAGTCAGTACAGGGTGTTTTGCTACACAGTGTTGAACTTGCCTTCAATACTGACGGAGAAAGCTTGTTTGAAAGAGTCAAGCGATTTTCTTAATCTACTTATCTTACCCTTATCAGTGTACTTTGCGTACGGATCGTCAAACTCTCACAGGCTACGTCCGGCACAGATATGCATATAATTAACGGATCGTATACGGACCGACTTATCTTTGACGGTCTGTACAATCCGTACCTACCGTTTGACAGACTGTATCAGTTTGTGTATATTGAACTTGAGTGGAGGCAAAATCTGCCATGGAGTTTGCCCTCGAGTATTACCAGCCAGGCAACTTTACCTCTCTGGCTGGGAGGAAAATGTAATTTTCAATTTATTAAAAAATAAATATTTCAATTTATTAAAAATTGAGAGTTTCAATGAAACCTAGATTTTCTCGAATGAAAATGTTTCAATTCCCGATCAAAACTTTTTTTTTCCTGTTAAATTCTCAGGGGTTTATCTTATTTTTTTTTAATTCAAACTCGACTTGATTGCAAAAACAATATTCCAACAGGAATCACTGAATTGCGTTCCTTATCAGAGCCAAGGCTTAAAGCATGCAAATGTGTTTGTCAGTATTTTTAGCATGGCAAAAAAGGATTTATTTCTCTGCACATTAAGTTACAATACTGAGTTTCAATAAACAAAGCTAATTTGTTTAAAATATACATAAATTAAAAAGAACGTCTAAATTGTTTCTCTTCATGGTATGAAGGGGACATGTTAGTGGATGGAGTCCGTATCAATAAAATCTTTAGGCTAAAATTCTTTCGATATGAAATGTCTAATTAAGGCATCCACCATTTTTCATGATAAAAAATTATAGTGAGCTGATTTCGAAAAATATTTCGATTCAAGGCTGGCTTTAACAAAGCGGAGAACAGCTTAGCCTCGTTTCCATGCTAGGCATTAGTGCGTGTTTTGAAAGCCAGATTGTTCAGTTAAAACTCAAAACCAAGCTTGGTAGACACAATTTTCATGTTCAGCACATAATTTTCATCAAAAAAGCGTGTTTATGAACTTTTCCTCGAGTTTGCCGACGGAAGTTTAAATAGCAGGCTCACTAGATGTTTTTCCCAGTATGTCATCTTGACTCTGACCATTGGTTTCAACTGTTAATGATGGGTGCTAAATCTCTTTACTGGTGCACCCTGACTCCACACACTTTTCTTCATGGGTAGTTCGTACACAAGGGCGGGCACCAGGGTCTTCTTCTTCATTGCTTTCAGGAAATAACACGTCCTTCTTGGGACTGTCATGAGAGACATGTTCTCGAAAATCCAAACTGTAGGTGCAGTCAACGGAATTCTCCATCATCCGCACAAAATTAGCAGAGTAATTGGCACTACAGCTTCCTCTACCAACAGGAACTATCACTGTCCATCGCAAATTGTACCTCATTGACCAACACTTTACTCCATTTGCAAGAAGAAATTTGGCTTCACTTTCACACCAATCTCCAACATGACACCACCAATCTCAAGTTGTTGCAACTTGATATGATTCAAAATGTGGCTAGTTTTCGAGATCCTTCTTCTTTGCTATACAGTTATCTGATATTGGCATATGCTCGACTGTCCTGACATTTGACAGTCACCTCTGAGCCACTGTCCACTGTCTGGCACCAGACCACCTATCTTATTAAGGACCTTTACTGGAACAACACTAAGTCAAACTCTATTGCTGGCCCCAGTGGCAGTGATTACCACAGCTCCGGGATCTGCAGGAGGTGGGTGGGGCAATGTGTTATGTTCCTTGCTGCAGCCATTAACCTGGCACCTGAAATGGGTGTTGGGGCATGATCTTGCTAAATGACCAGTCTGGAGACCCTTGATACAAAGACTTCGTTCCTGTATCACCTTCTGCTTGTCTCGAAGGGGCAGGTTCTTATATTTATGACAGTGCTGTACTACATGCTGCCCTTGACAGACACCACAAACTGGCCTTGGCATGCTCACTCTGCACATGTTCCCCTGTTGACTTTAAACTCCAGCAGTCAGTGAGTTAAGCCCACTGCTCCCTTTTCTTCACATCATCCTCCCTTGAGGAACTAGGGGTTAAATGCTCCCCAAATTCATTGTTAACAAGAGCAGCTCTTTCCTTCAAAAACGTCAGAAAGTCTACAAACTTTGGACTTAAACCGATTTTTCTGCACATTCAGTCCACTTCACTCAGAGAAACAATGGCAACTTCATGTTAAGGTTTCTTAACTTGTTTGTGTGATTCAAATGACTGACATATTCGGGTCCCATGCCTGAAAATGTCCTACTGGCCATGTCTAAATGATGAGAAAACTCTAACAGGCTTCCTCTACATGTCCAAATTTTTTGCGCAAAGTACTCTTAGCAACATTTTAACCTTCATCTACTGGTATGTTCACACAGTTCTCAATAGCATCCCTCGCTTTGCCAAAGCAGTGTTGGATTAATGGCTGCAAGTGACTTGAATTGTCTGAATTTTCTCTTTCTAAGCAGGTCTCCAAGTTATGAATGAACAAGACAATTTTTGCATGTACTCAACCTTTTGGCATTGAAACAATCTGACCCAGAGCTCTCGCAATGTCTTCTCCAACTTCTTGCCTTGCTCGAGACTGTACAGGTGATGTGCTGTTATCAAACCAACTGGGTCTTGAGCTTGACTTTTTGACTTTCGATTGAGCGAGCCAGTGATTTTGGGCACCAACCACTACATCTCGTTCGCTGCATTCACGAGGTAAAAAGGGACAAATAAGTGCATAGTAGAGATCCACCAAACCCCTGTGAAAGGGTGTTGTTAAAAGGGGCATGGTATTTTCTTTTGGGGGGGGGGGGTTGAAAACAAAACAAAAAAGAAAAACAATGTAACCCTCTGTACCCTGCTGTCTCAGCCTACCTGCCTCTCTCTAACCCTCTTTGTCCCCTCCCCCCTTGTACTGTACCACCCTTTCCCACCACACACCAATTGTCTCTGTATTTGTCTAAATAATATTTGCTAACTTTCCAATGTTTGAATTTTGTACACTGCTTATCAGGAATTTATCTTGAATGGCTTGGCAAGTGTTTTGACTGTGTGATGATAGCAGTAGCACACTAGCCCATAAGACTTGGTCTCCCTTGCATGAAGAATTCAGAATTTAAAGGAGAACAGAAGGTGAAAACGGATGTTTTGAAATCTACTTGAAAGTATCGCACAAGGTGTGTTTTTAACATAGTTTTCAATATTTCTGCCTTGGCCGGCATTTCCTGGGTGTTTTATGTGCAAAAAGTGTCTCCAAACCGCGGGTATGTGCGTCTGCCATCTTGACCGCCATCTTGAAGGCTTGGGTGCTAAGCGTGACGTCATTGCGCTCACCACCAACGCGCCAAATTATGAAATTATAATTTTTCGAGATTGTTCACTGCGTTGTTGTTGGTTGTTCACATCGATCTCCGTGGGACACAAACAAAGGAATAACTTTTCATAGGTTTCCACTGAGAGATCAAAGGCGGCTAAGTACATGGGTGGCGAATATAAAAAGAGAAAATATGCCACGCAAAGGCTCTAACTTCTAAAAAGGCTCAAAATCATGAGATAAGTATATATATTATCAACAAACTCGATCTTAGCCTTGTGTCACGCACCTCCATAACTCTGAAATTCAAAAGGCTCTGGTTTCCAAACGAAGCACGCTATTGAGCTGTAAAATTGTAAACAGATATAAATATACCCCCTCTTATGCCTGACGAGGATAAAAAATTTGGTGGCTCTTTAGTTTTGGATTTTAGAAAGTGATGACGTCACGTGAAAACGATCTATTGACACAGATCTTGATTTCGACCTCGGTAGTAACTACAAACAAAACATATTTTATTGCTGTTTTCAAACAATATCTTTTATCCAGGACAAGTCCACCTCTGAATAGCTTTCATCAGGGGTTCGAAAACCAGTATAATTCCCTTGTGAATCAGGAAAGGCTGCTCTAATTTCTATTACAACGCATGACGGTATTACTCTCCTGACATATCTTCCCAGTCTGTCATGAATCCACCAAGTAAACTGGCGATATGCCGCATAACAATAATTTCTGAAACAAGAAATGTGTATATCACGCTGCATCTTTCGTGAAGAGGTTGCCGTACGCAAAGAACCACACCACTGCTCATATGTGCATGTGTCTGTTAGTCTACCGAAAAGAATGGTGAGTAAGCCAGGCTACAGAAAGTTTTGGGCAAAGACTTGGGATACTACGTCCTTTCTCATTCAAGGATAGCTCAACATTGTACAGCATGCATCGATGTAAGCTCTTGTTAAAATAAACACTGTAAGGTCAGGTTAAAATAAACACTTGTTAAAATAGACACTGTAAGGTCAGGTTTGAAACCTACGTTTAATTAAAGTGAAGTAACATTCGTCTGTATCGGAAAATTATGAAAATATCGTAACGATGCAAATAGTCCGGCTACGATGGTCGTTCGAGTACGTGGCAAATCGCTGTTCACGCGAAGTTACGCTTTTTATATTAGGTGGGAATTCGATAAGCGAAAACTGAGGACACTGATCAGAAGCACTTACATATTATTCATTTCACGAGGCGCTCTTGTTCCACGAGCCTGGCTCAAGCCAACAAAGGCCGTCTCCAGCAATTCCCTTTGCAAACAAACAGTATTGAAACTGGAGTGTTGAGTAATGCATTGTAGTGCGGTATTTGGATCATCCTCCACATAGATATCTAACACCACGCAATCAAAACAAATTCCAGTACAACTATAAATACTACTAAGACAAGTTTGGCTTTCTCTCTTTGTTCTCTGTAGATCTGAACATTGGAGCAGGTCTTTGAGGTTTACTATAACAATCATACCCTTTCATGTACAAAGTTGGTGTGCGACATTGAGAGGTTCTATAACATTGTACAAAATGATTTGAACAGACCTTCGTACTTGTTGTAACCTTCAACTGATCACGATTAATAGCTCTAGCCCACGACAAAACATCTTTCTTATTCTTAGGCGAGTAGAACCTTAATATTCCAACGTGAGGAAGAACCTTTTGCTTTTCTGGGTACCTTCGATCGTATCGTTGTCACAACCCCACACAGCACAACGATCGCCACCGGGCATAATTCCAATATTATATATGTCACTGAACTTCAAAATATACCACAAGGAGCCTGTACACAACTGAAAAGGCTTTATTGGGTTAATTTGTCTCGA
>BLFK01000695.1:173247-178247 GCA_014634185.1 Astreopora myriophthalma | reverse complement strand
AAAAAAAGCACTCTCCAGCATCTAAACAGAACCAGGAATTAGATGCTTCTCGTTCCCAGGATCGTCAATTTGTTCTTTGTGTGAGTCTCTTTCCTTTGGCTGTCGCAGTTTTTAAAGGCACTCCGGACTTTCTGCTGAAATCACTGTCACCAGGTAAACACATTGCTGCCACCAGAATATTATTTTGTTTATGAGGATTTTCAGTGACAGTTGAATGATCCCAAATGTAATTTTTTCCCAAATGTAATTTGACTGAGAGGGATGCACAAACAAATGAAATGCATCATGGCATTTTACTCTGACCTTTTTCTTTGATTTTCCTTTTTTGTGTGTGGGGATGACAAGCATGACTTGTCACTTTGGCCCGAGACTAACTACAGTACATCCCCTAGCCTTGAGCTCTAGTCAGTGTACAAAAAGTGGGCTATCACATGACATGATTTTTGCCACCAACTGCTATATCTTGCTCATTGTATTCAAAAGATAAAAAGGATTCATCATACACAAGATAGTTTATACTTCTCAAATGCTGTATGTTTTTGCTTCAAACAAAATATTTTAGCTTTCCGTTTTCCATATACAGTGTATAGAGGAAATTCTCACAAGAAGTCAGTCACACCTTTTTGACAAAAAGGTTACTGCCATTTGCCTACTAAACCTTAGTAAAGAGATGGCCGTTGCATGGTGTAAGAGTTTTCTCTTGGACCCATGCTTCGGACCAAGTTCTTTGGGTCCAAAGCATGGCATCACGCAGGGATCCTTGCAGGGTTTCATACCTTGGTCCCATGCTTTTCAACTTGTATATCAATTATTTATCATCAGTTTGCAAGGCAAAGGCTTGAGTCATAATCCAAGCTTTATGTCTCATTCTCCAATGAAAACATAGAGAGGGCTCAGTGACCTTAAGCAAAACCTGCTGTGTGAACTGTCTATTAGTAAATTCCTCCAAGATCAAGTTCTGTGTGTTTGGAACAAGTAAGATGCTGAGTGAGTTGCATATGCTGCCCATCCTGCATTTCAAATATTTATACCGGTAAGTTACAGCTGGTTAAGAATTTTGCTGCCCCAAATATGGCCATATGGCACAAATATGGTCAAACAACTTCTTAATCATTACAGATGCCATACTGATGTTGAAGTGTATAAAACATAATAATCTTACCCCTAACTGTCTTACTAGTTTGTTCAGGAAATGCTCCAGCATACATCAACATAATACTGGGAATAGTAATAATCTGATTTTATTACACGACTCAGACAGTCAGAGGGCCAATAACTAAAATCAACCAATCAAAATGCTCTGTTGCCGGTACAATATTCTCTAAGTATTGGACCAGGCGTTGTCCCGAATGTCCCGAATGAGCTTTGAAAACCTTCAAAGCTTTCTTCAGTCGTATAATAAATCTCTTATTAACCAAGCTTGCTCAGGACCGTACTGGGAGAAAATCGGCCCTCGGTCTTTTCCTGTTAAGACCTCGGGCCGATATTCTCCCAGTACAGCCCTCGGGCTTAGGTAATAAGATATATATCCCTAGGTGTCATACTGCCAAAGCACAGAACTCATTTTTTACATAATACATCAAAAACGAGTGCAAGTTTTTCATCAGGGGTTCCAAACACCGAGAAACAGATGAAACTTTGTTTCGAGATGTTTGGAACCCCTGATGAAAAATGAAGCATGAGGTGTTGATATGGCTTCTCAAACGAAACAATACAGAAATATTGGGTGTTACATTTTTCCTTTAAAATGCTGTCGTACGCATAATTTATTGTATTCGAAAAGTGTTTGTGGAAGAACTTTAGTCAATAAAGCCATTCCTACCTCAACAAAATACAAGAACAAATGGGCTGTAACCATTTTTAACGAATAGCAAACTGCATGAAAGGTTCACGTGCCAGTTTTGGATTGTGGAGGCATGTTTAAAGATTACGTTGTTCACAAGGGTGAAGTAGTCTCAGCTCCAATTGAAATCAAAGTGCTCTGTGAGCAAACTCGTAAATTGAACAGATGAATTAAATTATTATGAAAGAGAATGCCCCAACCTCAACAAAATGGTGAATCACAAAGGCTAAACCATGTGCTTAGCAATGTGGTTCGTCGTGTCATTTTTATGGGTGGTTACCGAAGACAACTGAAAAGTAATTTGATTTTTAAAATAAATGAGCCCAATGAGCGAGTGATCCGCTTTTGACAGCTCCTTCGAATCTAAATATTTTAATCCATTTATTGGAGACCCAGATACTTACAAACTTCCTCATAACTCTGACCTTGATCCAGACCTCGATGTGCTCACATCTAATTCATACTTATTATCCAAATGTGCATACATGTCAAGTAGCCAATTCAACCACATATTTTCTGATAACTCAAACTCCAACTGCTTCTCTTTATTTCACTTGAATATTCGCAGCCTCAAAAAACACTTTGTTGACCTACAAGAATACCTTTCCACCTTAAATACGTTTACACCTTGAATACCTCTTTCTCAGCCTTTGGCCTCTCAGAGAGCTTGCTAGACACTGCTTCCAATGATTTATATTGTATTTTTTAAATCTAAAGTTCCATGTATTTGGAAACAAGTGGATGTCTCACCAGTCCCCAAAGGCACCTCTATTGAAGATTTCAACAAAGATCTGAGGCCCATATCTTTAACTTCCACGTTGTCCAAAGTCGCCGAGGGGTTTGTCATTGATAATGAACTCAAACCTGTGATGCTCGAGTGCATGGATCCTAACCAGTTTGGGTTTATACCTAATTCCTGCACCATGTTCGCACTCATTTCTATGCTGCACCACTGGCTTGAAGCAATAGATGGAACTGGCTCCTGTGTCCGGGCAGCGCTCCTGGACTATAGAAAGGCTTTTGATCTTGTAGACCATAATTTACTGGTCGCCAAACTTCATAGCCTAAGAGTTAAACCCGCCGTTGTCAACTGGGTTGTGGAGTTTCTACGAGAGAGATCCCAAGGTGTCAAGCTCGGCTCTGATTGTTTTGCAGAGTTCACCCCAGTCCCTGCTGGTATTTTACAGGGTACCTGCATTGGTCCGTGGCTCTTTTTGGTCACGATAAATGACCTCACTACAGCAGATAACTCTCTATCGGCCATGTGGAAATTTGCTGATGATACAACGGTTTCGGAAATTGTTCCAAAGTTTGGCATGATCAACTTACAAGCCACAGTGGACCACGTCCTTAACTGGTCAAACGCCAACAATTTCAAACTGAACTCACTTAAGTGCAAGGAGCTCTGTATAGTTTTCTGCAGAAAGGCAAATGTAGACATTCCTGCATTTGAGGTCAATACTAACACCTTTGAAACTGTTAAATCAGCTAAAATACTGGGCCCAGTTGTTCAAAACCCGATTAAGCTAACCCTGGGTTAGAGTGAACTTTGATTCCAGTTTATTTACCAATTCACAAAGATTTTCCCGAAAGATTTTTGCTTGTTGTTTTCTTCTTACACTTTTCTTCCGCTTTAGACTAAAACCACTTTTTGAAAGTGTTCTCAGAGGGCGAAATTAAAATGTCGGTTACTTTTTAATCAAGGGTTAGCGTTAATCGGCTTTCGAACAACCAGGCCCTGGGCGTTACACTAAGAGATGATCTAAAGTGGAATGATCATGTACGTAATATCACTGCGAAAGCATCTCAGCATATTTATTTGCTCAAACAACTTAAGCGTGCTGGTATTGACTGTGTATCTCTCATTCAATTTTACTGTGCGTGTATACGCTCTGTCTTAGAATATGCCTCGCCAGCATTTCGTGCTAGTCTACCGGGCTGTTTGTCTTATCAGATTGAAAGGATACAGAAGCAAGCCCTAACGATTGTGTATCTAGAACTTTCGTGTAGTAAAGCGCTAGCAGATGCCAATTTGATGTCACTTTGTGACAAGCAAGAACACTTTTGTATTACTCTCATGGTGTCAAGTTCCTATTTTTTCCTATTTTTTCATGAAATTCCTAGCTTTTCCTATTTTTCAGGGTTTTACTAGGTACACAGAAACATTTTGAAATACTTGAAATAAAATTGCCAATAAAATTGATAAATTCTACTAAAAACTGAAGCCTTTACGAGTGATTTTCTTCTGAAACCCATGCCCAGACTTTTTCAATGCTTTTCATAGCATGCAAGGGATTCTGGGAGGTTCATTTGCATGCAAACTGTTAATGTGGCCACAATGATGCTTGACACTGCTAATACCAGGCGAGACCAAGCAATGCAAAACTTGGAGAAAATAGGACAAAAGAGAAAACTGTTGACTGACAAACAGCACAAACTGTTAGAAAAGGCCATGTCCTCAACAGCAAATGCTGCCAAAAAAAGAGCAAAGCCAAGGTTACCCAATCTGCAAAAAGAGCGAAAACAGTATAGTGTTGGACTTTTTCCCTGTTGCTGTTCAAAAGTCGTGGTTGGCGTTTATTGTAAGGAAGACATACATTTGGTGCCAGTGAACTTTGATATTGTTTCGGTTTGTCCAAAAAATTATTGTTGCCTATCATTCTCACTGTTTTAAAGGACTGATGACTGATGACTGATGACGCATCTTGTGAAGTATGTAATGAAATTTGGAATCTGGTAATTGATGTAGGGTGAGTTGTGCTTGGTAACATAGGTGGTAACACTTGTTTTTGTTTATATGGCAATGCATTGTGGATGTATGCCATGGTGCCTGTTAAATATTAAAGCATTGGGTTGTGGCACAGTTGCTGTTGGGAGTGTTCAGAGGATAGAACTCAAAGAAATCCTCCTATTTTTTCCTGTTTTGGGTTGAGAATTCCTATTTATTTCCTATTTTTTGGCCTCTGTCATTCCTATTTTCCTATTTTCTAAGTGTCATTTGTCACTTGACACCCTGTACTCTATTTAATCAGATTATCGAGAGTGATGGCCAGCATAAACTGGCTAGACTGTTGCCTGCACGCAACGACACGTGATACAGTCTAAGGAACAAGGGAATGTTCTCTCTACCTAATATTAAGACCCGAAGGCTTCAAAA
>BLFK01000695.1:143247-168247 GCA_014634185.1 Astreopora myriophthalma | reverse complement strand
GTGATATCTTAAATCTTTATGGCTCGAGAGGTGGTATCTTTGCGGAGATACACAAACAATCCCTTTGACCAGCAATACTGAGAATTAAAACTGCTCCTTGAACCTCTTAGCTAGGATTAGCGGAGCTTGTGTAGTAACGTCCGTCCTAGCCAACTCACCGCTGACCTTCGATCAATGACTAAGTCGATCAATGACAATTGTTTTCCCAATAAGCCTAACATAAGAACTAACAGAAATTGTGAACGGTGAACTATCTTTGGTGGCTTCCTGGTTCAAAGTGAATAATCTTACTTTGCATCCTGATAAAACAAAATTTATATTATTTCATCTTCCCAGAAAGAAAATCAATCTCGATAACATCTCCAGGAACAAATTGACAGGAACAAATTCAAAAGAGTAGAATGTACCAAGTTCTTAGGTGTTATCATCCATGCAAATCTTTTATGGCAGCCCCATATAAAAGCTATTGCATCCAAAGTAGCTAAGTCTTTTGGAATAATTATTAAATCACGACAGTTCTTTCTTACTAATACCCTTCTCACATTATACAACTCCTTGTGCTCCCATATCTGCAATATTGTTGTATTGTATGGGTGTCTACATACTCATCTCATCTGCAACGTCTTTCCGTCTCCAAGAGAAAGCTTTAAGAATCATTATGCATTCACCACCAGGTGTGCACACTGTTCCACTGTTTACCACACATAGAAGCCTTAATATATTTAATATCTACAAATACCAAGTCTCTATCTTCATATTCCTTCAAATGCAAAGCTCTTGCCTATTCCTTTCCTATCACTCTTTAACCTCAACTCTGATTGTCATCAATACTTTACTAGGCAAAAAGACAACTTACACATACATGCACACAAATATTCGTTTTCTCTCCCTGTACAGGTCCTCAAATTTAGAAAAGTGTTCCTCTTTCACTATGCAATTCACTCACTCTCTCTAGCTATAAACAAACTGAGGGACTATTTTTTATCATTTTAAGGTAAGATGAACTGAAGAAAGGATCCTCACACTTTCTGGACAATTTAAGCAATTGTCTCTTATGTGCACTTGAAAAATTCAAGTGACTCCAACGGGATTCAAACCCATGACCTCAGCGATGCCGGTGCAGTGCCCTTACCAACTGAGCTATGAAGCCACACAGTTGAGAGCAGGTCAATTTGTTGGGCTCATGCGTGTTTTTTCTTTTTTTTCTTTCTTTCATTCACCATTCCTTTCACAGGAAAACACGCATGAGCCCAAAAAATTGACCTGTTCTCAACTATGTGGCTTCATAGCTCAGTTGGTAAGAGCACTGCACTGGCATCGCAGAGGTCGTGGGTTTGAATCCCGTTGGAGTCACTTGAATTTTTCAAGTGCACATAAGAGACAATTGCTTAAATTGTCCAGAAAGCGTGAGGATCATTTGTTCAGTTCATGTCTAACCCGCACTTCATAATCATTTCTTTCATTAAGGTAAGATGTTGCTTATTTGGTTTATTAGTATATATGTATCATTAGTACTATTGTAAGCAAATGGCTAGTAGAATGTAACATTGTGTTAGCGTATTTTGCACAATATCGAAACTAAACAGTTCTACTTTCAACTATGCTAAGTTAATATGTTGCCTATTTACTGTACTAATATTTATTTATTGTTATTGCTTATTGTTAACAAATGACTAGTAGAATCCAACATTGGGATAGCACACTTTGGCTCTACATCAAAACTAAACAGTTCTACTTTATTGAACCATACTAAGTTAATACTTTGCTTATTTAGATTATTAATGTTTATATAATATTATTGTAATAAAATAACTATTAGAATGTAACATTGTGATAGCACATTTAGGCTTTTTCTTGACCTTGATCTATGCCATATAAGCCTCTGGCTTCAGCAATCTGAATTGTAATGAACTGTAATTATGTGCTCTGTAAGTACTAAGATTGATGGATTAAACATTATTAATCACAATACTAGTTTATCGCGCATGTGCGCAATTCAGGAGTTCAAAATGGATGCGTTGTCTTTGAATTACTGGCTGAGCAATTCTGTAACAGTAGTAGCAAAAAAGTGTGGAGAATGGTATCCTCCAAAGACTGTATGGCATTGTCTGCAGAATCCATCACTACCTTGAAGAGAAAAACGGAGTGCAAGTGTTTGATCTGAACACGGTTTTGGAACTAAGATCAAAACCCGAAAGATCTTGATCTGGTGTTATTTTTAAATCTTTCGATATTTCACAAGTTTGAAACAAATAATGCGGTTTGTTCAAGATCATTGAAAGTTACTCTTGATGAAATCGGGGAGTGCACCAAATATTTTCACTGTAATGAAGTTCTGACCTACCTAAATTCTTTAAATTTTACTTCCTGTGCTTGATTTCCCTCAGTCCAAAAATTTTTTTAACAGAATTTAAAAGAATCTGTTAAGCTGTAAAAGTAATTCACCATCTTCATGTGTAACTGGCTCCTTTTTTGCCGTCTTGATTTCAAGAGAATCACCTTTGTGGAGTGGCATTCTTCAATTCTACATGTAAGCAGGAAAGAATAATAAGCCTAAATAGTCAATTTTCTCAAACATTCTATATTTGTATGTGATGTAAAGCACACTGGATTAAACAATAACTTCTCGAAACTAACCTCTTATCACTGCTGCCTAAAGGATTCAATGCCTTCCCTTTATGTCCCCCAAATTCTCCTTTATCCCACAAACACTTCCATACGACGAACAAGGTAGATAGCAACTACCATACTTATTCGCAACTTCTTGGATGAATTTTAAGAGCGAATAGTTAAGTTAAAGACCATCCAGATCCTTCAACTTTTCTTGAAGACTTCATACATGGTGAACAGCTTGCACACTGCTTGCCAGTTTGTGAAAACCTCAATGGCCAACTGTTTACTTTCAAGCTTGGACTGTGCAAGCAAAGAATCTTCTCAGCTAACCTGCCCATGTTTCAAGACTGGGTGGACTCAAGTGCATGCAAATTGTGGCCACTTAAAATAAACAAGCTCAAGTTGTGAAGAACACGGATAGTTTTCATCACATACTATGTGCTAGTTAAACAAAAGAAAGCAAGAACTAAATATTTTCATGAATAGTATCCTTTCTTTGTACAGTAATTAGGCATTCAAAAGCCATTTGAAAAGCTTGTGCTTTGTGTTTCACAGGGGTTTGCAAACACTCGGAAACAATAAATCATCAGTTTTTTGTGTGTTTGGAAATCCTGATTAAACACTGGCATTTGTTGTTGTTGTTTTGTTTTTTTCTTGTTAATATTATGTCTAATATGTATTTGTGTTTTCAGTTTTGATGGTACTTCACACTCCTGGCCTCTGTCAGCTGCACAAAATGGCTGTGTTCCAATCCCTGTGTCCTTGTCCAGTGGAGGAAATGTTGTAATTGGAAGCTTTGGTTCTTTTCCAGGACAAACTATCTGGTCAGCTGAGACAAATTCCCATGCCACACCCCCCATATCACCTCTTGACTTGTCGCCTCCATCTAGCCTGACAAATTCTTCATTGGGAACCACACCTCCTTTCCCTTCAAATCCACCAATACCTACAAGCTCTGTGACCAATTCATCAGGCAGTGCATCACCCATAGTTAATGGTTACAATGATGAACTGTCTCCATATCCATCCCCCACTGGACAACAGTTTGGATCACAAGATGGCTTACCCCAATCACTGTTCATCCCCATTAAAGATACATTTGCTGGAAATAAGGGGTGGAGTTCTTCAGAATCTGGTTATTATTCAAGCAATGGGTCCTCTCATCGTTCTCAGTCTTCTCCAAGCTCAGTTCCTGGCCATACACAATTTCTCTCTTCTCCAAAAGCATGTGCACAGTCCCTTACATTAAACAGGGGAAATTACTACTGTAGTTCACCCAGCATGTCACCGTCTTCACCTCCATCAGGACAAGGACACAGCCATTCAGCTCCAACGAGTACCAGGTCAAACCACGAGATCAATGGAGGAGCTTGGCACAAGCATGCATCTAGCCAAGAGCACCTGTCACCAAGCAATTTGCCAAGGGATGCTCATCACACCTTCAAAGAGAATGGACATCGTACTAAGAGTCCATTAACTAGTGAACTACACTATAGGCTTGAAGAATGTTATGAACAGCTTAGATGTTTGGAGAAAGAAAGAAAGAAGGTATAAAATTGGTAGTATTTTACTTACAAGGCACCTGTACTTTTGCAGTGGTGTTTGCACCATATACTGTTCATGTCATTAGTAGGGCATACTATAGAACTACTATCCATGCTCCTTGTTGTCACCATTTTCAGTCATTTTTCTGCAGCATTTCTGCACAGGTGCTAACTTCAGGTATCATATTGATCAGGCTTGCCCTTGGCTGGTTGGCATACTGTGCTTCAATATTTTATCACTGGCAACAATTTTATTCCTGCAACTAAAATTAAGTCATCTTTGGGAAGTGAGCCTTTTTTTCATATTTAGCTTAAAAAAGTCATGTGGCTTTTCTGCCAGGCATGGTTGGACAACCAGAGGAAAAAAATTATAGACAAGCAAAGTTTGTAAAACAATCACTGCTTTACAGTTAAATTGACAAGATTCGAAATAAAAACAGCAGAAACTTTGAAAAAATATGTCTAGTCCCAGTTGTTCAAAGTGCGAGTCATCAGCAAGTGTTCAAAATACTAATTTATGATACTCCAAATTTAAACATTTATTGAGGTTTTTTTGTACAAGTCTTTGCTTAGCTGGGCATACTGTTTTCATTTTCATGGTAGCATGTAATATGGAAATTGCTCCACATTTTGAAACTACTGGATAATGACTTATCCATTACATAAAGTTATCCAGCCTTTGAACAACTGGGGCCTAATACAAACTCCTGGAACACTTCTAAATATTAGTCTTTATGCCTAGGTTAAAGATAAAAATGCTTCAAGTTCTTATTGCATATAATTCCGTGCAAGTTGGCTACTACTATTGACCATTAATTGTTATGACCCAAGTTGCTCACTTCACTGTGATGATCACACTTACATAATAACATTTAGTATCCATAGTTCAATACATGGCATTTCATATATGCGCTAGCGTGATCAATACTAGTTTAAAAAAGCACGATTTTTCATTTAGAGAACATAACTAGAGTTCTACTGAACCCAAGCACTTCATTTGAACTACTGTGCTTAAGGATAGAACGAGGCACATTAATATAATATTGGACACGCTAGGCAAATGTGAACAGAAATTAGGTTGTAAGTTGTATGGTGTAGCACAACATAGGAGGTAAGTGGGTCAGGGGTTATGGTTTTAACAGTTTTTCTGTAGGAGCGTGATGTTATTGGGGTGATGCTTGTAGGGTTCCTGTGAATTTCTGTAATTTTGTTATGTTTTTCATGGTGCATTCAGTAACAAGAATTATGCCACACAAATTGGCAACTGCATTCCTTCTCGAAGGAGACACAATAAATTTACATCTTCACATGCATGAGTTGCATTTAGAGAGTCATGAAGTCAGGTGCTTCTGTGTCCCATTATATCATCTGTTAACCTTTTAAAGCTCAAACAAAGTGGTAGGTAGGAATGGAAAAGGCTACTAAACAACTTGGTACAAATTGCCTGGTAAGCCTTTTTTCAGGTTCAGACTGAGAGTACAGCATGTTATTGTTATTTCCAAAACATTTATTTGCCTCGTGGGAAGCTCGAGTGAGGGCCAATGTGACCATGCCATGTACATGTAAGTGGTGCCATTTAGGGTGTGATCAGATAAGCTGTTGATGAGTTTTACTGGGCATAAAGACCATTTCACCTTTGAAACTTATTGTAAGGGTGAGTGACTTAAATTTGGCATGCAATTGGCAAGTTTCTTTAAGACTTAAAACTGGGCAGTTGTGTCTGGATTGAAGGATAACAACAATAATGTATGTCTATCAGAGGTATCCCTGTTGCTTGTTTTGTTTTGTTTTTTCTTTTTGTAGACAGAGGCAGATATATCTCACCTCTGGTCAGGTCGAAGACTTTCATCTGGAAATGCTACAAATCTGAGGCCTGCTCTCAATCCATCAAGAATAGACAAACTTATTGTAGATCATTTACGGGAACATTCAAAGGTACAGTGGAAGGAAGAAGCATGAAAAGTGGAACTGGGGAAAACAGAAGGAAAAACATGTGATTTTGTTTTAATTTAGTCTCAACTTGCCGAATGAAGACAAAATATGTCATTTAAGCTAATGTTACTTTGGCCAACGCCAAGGTCTAGGGCAAGTAAAAAGACATGCAAAAAAACGGACATGCAGTGTGCACTGGAGGCTATAATTATATTTATATTCTCATTAGATCATAAGGTGATAAGCTCTGGAGAAGATCATCAAGGGTTACTGTTTCATCAGAAGCATAAAAACAATATGTAACTTAATGAACAGAGGTGGAATTGCTGTGTGAAAAGGGAAAGTAGGAGGCTAGAGTTAGCTATTTTGATGGTTGCTTGAAGACTTTCATTTGAGGAGATCACCTTGCGATGCAGTTAGTTGAGGAAGTGTGTGCTCAAAATTAAATCCAGGTGGTCTCTATTTCAAAGCCGGGCAACCAAACAAGTGAATTTGGTTGACTGATGACTCCTAATGACTCCTTGGTTGCCCACACGGCGAAGTGCACACTGAAACCTCTTTTTTTTTTCTCTTTGATCCGGGAAGCAAAAGACTTGTATTCTGTACTGTACTGCTTCTTTGATCTTGATCGCCATGATCTCACCTGACTCTTTGTTTTGTAAAATGTATGGATATTCAAGATGCAGGTAAAGGTAGCTACAACAAAGTTATTAATCTAACATCGACAGTAGAAACCACCAGGTTTCAGGTGTTGTTTATGATAAATTTATTTTGTTTTTGGCCGGGTTGTCAGTTGTTTTCTTATCGGGCAACCAGCCTCTTAACTTTACCCCCAAATTTGTTGCCTAGTAAACTTTCCAGTCGTCTCTGACAACCTGGGTATGGCTAATTTAAAGCATTGGGACGTTAGTCAGAAATATGTTGAAATAGCCTCCTTTGTTCCCTGTGGCTCCACAACTCAAAACGTGCCATAATCATTTTCTGTTCTTGGCAAGTAGACTGCCCACATGGGTGTGTGTCACTTGAAGATGTGCCATAGGGGTAAGAAAATCTGTGTGATCATTCTACAGCAAAGTTCTCGGGTATTTCTGCTGTATATTGCATTTTGGTCTTTTGTACCAAAATATGCACATATAAGGTTGGTGACAGTGAGCTGTGATACTAGGCCCTTGTGAAATATGTCGAATATGTCAAGGGAGTGAATGAATGTTCTTCTCCTCTCCCCTCAGGCTTCCCTCCTCACACCTTAATTTCACTTATCATTAGGTAAAACTAACAAGTACGTATTTTCAAATGTTAGGTTGAAGCCTTAATTGGAAGAATAGAGCGAATTCGGCACTCCCCACTTCATGTAAGCATAAGTGAGGGAATTGACCAGTGGCATAGTGGAATACGTGAGCTTCAGAATCGCCGCAAGGAAGAGCTTAGCGGCGGTAGTAATATTACAAGAAGCAGGCTTAACTGCGGTGTGAGGCAACAAGATACTGCAGGTAGATGATTTTCTCATAGTTAAAAAAAAACACATTACAAATGAATTTATATTTAAAGGCTCTTTGAGCCAACTTATTGCTTGAAGGATGATGATGATGAGGTAACTTTTGTGAACAAGTAAATTTTGTAACATATCAAAGTTCTTCGCAGAGTCAATTTTTATTTCTCAAACGTGCATGATTTTATTTCTTACATAGTGTTTATTGTGATTAAGGCATCACTGTATTTGCTAGCTTATTAGTTGTTCAGGATTGCTTATTAGAGGTTTTAGTATTCATTAGGATAATGATTCAATGAAGGAGCTAAGTTTGATTTCCAACCAGATTTCCATTGCCTTGTTTTCAGCAAGGAGGGACGTGGAGAATATAAAGTCTCACTAAGGGAGCATTCATAATTTATGGAAGGGGGTCAATGAGAATTTCAAGAAAATTAGTGGGAGGGGGCCTGTTTAAAATACTTTTAAACCTAGACTTGGAAAGGGGGCTCGTCAAGAGTTGTCAGTTACGTTGTTAAATGAAAAATGAAACAAATGTGTGGCACAACATAAAACAAAGAAAATGAGTGAATTAACCACACAGGCAGTAGCTAGTACACTTTGGAAGTAATGTCAACTTAACAGTGCTCCAAGCTCAACTTATTTCAAAGTCGCCTTTTGGTGACCTAAACGGAAAAGGAGTTGCCAGGTATGAAGTACTGGTTTTATCAGCGTGTTCGATTATTCAGTAGGTCTGTCCGTGCTTTCATGTAATCATGGAGTTTGTGGACAGTGACAAAGCTTTTTCTGACACAAAATTGTTTTTCGCAAAAAGTAATGGAACCTAATTTTAGCATGGGCTGTATTATCGGTGAGATAGGAAATGATCAAGAGTCTGATCCACAAAACTCTCTCCTCGAAGATTTGAAGGAAATATCATCTGAGGAAAAAATCAAGGAAGGACACGCAAATCCATGGAAAACTTCAGCAGATCGTAGAATGATTGCTATTGTTGACGATGAAGAACTTCAAAAGAGGAAGGCATCTCGAATACTGCAAAATACACGAAGAAACACATTGTGGGCAGTCTGTGTCTGGTTTGAATGGGCGGAGGAACGCAATGATTTGATCCAAATCACTGGAGATGGTGAGACAATTCCTAAAATCGATCTCGAGATTTTGAATATCACTGACAAGGGTGAACTTAATAATTGGCTCAGTAAATTTGTTGTCGAAGTTCGCAAGAAAAAAGATCCAGGGAACAATTTTTCACGCTAAATCGATTATTTTCATGGATGTGTTGAAAAATAAATTGAATTTGTGTGCGCAGGTTTGTTGGAAATTACGTTTAAATTGGTTGAGAGGAGGAATTTTATGTCATCTGAGAAACAAAGTTGAATTGTAATTAATTGCAACGAGAACTTTTAGGAGAATTAATTTCCTTTAATTTTTTTCCTTTTGGGTTTGTTTGTATAGAATCCCTTAGCCAAGGGATTTATCTGTATAAATCCCTCGTTTGAGGGATTTATACAGAGGACGAATTGCAATGGATATTCTAAACAGTCCCACAACATGACATCTCCCAGAGAACAAATTTCGTTTGGTAATGCAAGCTTTGATTTCTCAAAGTCACCGGAAAGCTCGTTTGGGCTTTCCTGTTCCAGGAAGCCCAAGCACGAGAAATGAGAAAAATTCACTGTGGGAAGATTTTCACGCAAATGCCCTTAAGTTGCACCTGGAGAGGGGTAATCCAAATAAGACTGCTTACAGAAGATTCAAGAGCAGGTCATGCTTTGGTCATTATTTCAAATAGACACAAGATTGTCTGCCTGCTTGCTGATGACCAACATCTTCAATATATGAGCTCAGCCACATGGATGCAGCATTTCTGAAATTGCGGGAGCTCAGCGTGATTATGCAAGGGAGATTCATGATGCCAATTGTGTTGGTCAACATTAGCTTCACGTACATAACGAGGAGAAGACAGGAGATGAGCTGCTTGCAGTCTATTCAAGTAGATATGGATGTTAATCAACAAGATTAAGTTAGTTGTGCTGTCACACCTACGCCAAGTAAAACATCAAAGCTAAGCGAGTTTGTGTGGGAGTTACAATGATCTAAGGAAGCAGCAAGAGCTGTGGAGTTGAAGGCTGAATTAGCCATCCTTCAGAAATGCCAATCCCTCAAGGAATTTCTTTCCCAGCCTATGCAAACTTCGATCTTTGATTGACAGCAGAGGATAAAAAAGAGTCTCTGTTTCTTGAAGTCCAATTCATCAACACAGTGAAAATTGGCTCTTTGTGGACAACTGTTTGAAGTCTCTCTTCCATGCAAGCCAAAAGAAATTGTGCATGTCAACAGCTTTCAAGGTCTACTGTCAAGAGGTGGTTTTGGGCTAAGCAAATGATCAGCAACAGTCCCAGTGTTTATGAAGTCATCCCTGACTCGGGATCTATGTGCAAAAGGATGAGCTGCCTGTCCAGGGAGCTCTTGAAATCCAGTGGTGAGCGATATCGGAAGGGTACTTTGATGGTATTCCGGTTTGAAGATTTAATGAATGTAAGTGGAAAAGTTACAATTCACGACCTAATGTTTCGACAGTCCTGCCTAGTGCCTTCATCAGGGGTGGTCTAACGCTGCAACAAGGGTCCTTTTATTTGCTCACTAATTAGCATCCTTTTCTTTTAATAAGGTGTAAACAGGTGTCAGGTAAAAGGCAGACATCATCACGTTTAAAAGGAGGGTGGGCGGAGTTGATGGTACCACCAGTTTGTGGTGATAATTAATATTTTTAGAATTATCCCATGCAATTGTATAGTTGGTGTAGAGCAAGCATGCTCCGACAAAGCAAAGTTTTCCTTTTTGCAAAGAAAAACTGCATTTTGGTGTTCATTCAAACATGTACCAAACTGACGTTTGGTCTGTCTGATGTACTCATGATCACATTCATCACAAGGAACAGAGTAAACAGTGTCAGTTCTTTGTTCCTTCGGAACAGGATGGCTAGGTTTGGCAAAAATACTACTTAGCATATGGAAAGGTTTTTGGGCAACTTTCACATTATGGCTACAGAAAACTTTCTGGATAGGTTCTGTAGCACCTTGGATCTACAGGATGACAGCAAAACCAGTTGCCAAGTCCTCGTCCTCAGAAGTACGACAAGACAAAGTAACTGGTTTTAAGCAGTTATGGAGAAACGTTTTGGGGTAGCCATTGACCTTTAAGACACCAGAAATATATTTTTGCTCGTTGGCCTGAGGATCACAAGTAGATGTTAGACAATCACACAATCGTGAGCAAGGTTCTAGCTACAGGCTTTTGGGGGCAAATGGGGTGGTGGGAGTCAAATGCAAGATATTTGTCAGTGTGTGTGTTTTTATGGTAAACACCTGTCTCTAAATTTCCCCAGTGCGTCCTGTGATTTTCATGTTCAGTGGTGAATTGGATAGATGGTTCAGCTTAATTTATATATGACAGGGGGTGTTTGGCTTCATCTCTGGATACCACCGAAATGACATCATCTACATATCATTTCCAGAACAAAGGTTGGACTGCCGAAGAAGCCAGAGCCCTTTGTTCCACATCTTTTATTACCGTGTTGGCAATGACAGCAGAAATGGGAGAACCCATAGCCATGGCAAAAACCTGTTGATAGTGCCATGGTACACAAATTGCATGGTGTTGAGGCAAAAGGACAGCAAATCAATAACATCCACCACGGACAAAGAAGTCCAAGGAAGTGTCTTCCCTGAGTCTTTTTTTTTTTTTGCAACTCTAATGGTGAGATCAACTGGGATTTTGGTGAAGAGGGAAACAACGTCGAACAACACCAATTTGTCTTCTGTGCTAAGAGACTTACCTCTTGTGAAATCTGCAAAATCAGGAATTTTTCACCAACAACAGGTGACAAAAGTTTTGCAAGATAACTCCAAACCACATAATTCGGAGAACTGATAGGAGACAATAGGTCTCAAAGGAATTGTCCACATTTTTATTACTTGACAAAAATCCATGACAGGAATTCCTTTGAGACCTATTGTCTCTTTTGAGACAATGCCTTTTACTATTTCGTAAGGGCCAATTTACACGGTATGACTTTGTTGCATGCGACACGCTTACGACAGGCCTACGACACGAATTGTTTCGTGTAAATCAAAGCTACAACTCGCTCTCCATTTTGTTGCAGCACACTTGCCAAGCCAACCATACAATTGCGTGGGATAATTCTAAAATTATCACGAACACTATAAACTCGTGGTATTATCAACGCCTTTGTTTGGAAGCGTGGCAAAGAAAGAATGCGTGTGTGTGTGAGTGTGCGCCACGCGTGCGCTCGCGAATTTAGACCATATAAATCTGTGTAAATTGACGATGTGTTTTGTGTTGTAAATTGTTTGTGGTTATGGAAGAGTATACCATGGATCATTAAAAATTGATTGACTGTAAAAGCATGTGATTGGATAAATCACTGTGTGTATGGTGGTGGTGAATTGCGTCGTTTGCGGATGAAGTAGCGCAGCCAATCTACGTACAATATGAGAATGGTATTGTTGTGCAAAGATCTGGATGGTTTTTTTTTTGACATTGCTATTAGCTCGAAAATGCAAAGATTTCTATGATTTATATAGACCGATTTAAAGGCATAGAAATAAAGACTCTGGCAATGAAGGTTGTGTTGTGTTTACAGTACTTCCGAAGTGTAGTAGCATTAGTGTATTATTTCACTAATTTTCTTTGTTTTATGTCGTGCCACACATTTGTTTGGCACGACATAAGGTTAAAAGTATTTTCAATAGGCCCCCTTCCACTAATTTTCACCAAATCCTTATTGACCCCCTTCCATAAATTATGAATGCTCCCTTAGTGGGAGTTTATATTCTCCATGTCCCTCCTTGCGGAAAACAAGGCAATGGAAATCTGGTTGGAAATCAAACTTAGCTCCTTCATTGAACATGCGCAATTGCCAGTTAAAATAGACAGGCTGCAGTTTGGTTAATAATGCAACTCTGTAATTACTGTACGTGTCAAAAATGAGCTTACTCACCCAAACCCAGAAAGGCACACTTTTTCTCCAGGATTGAAGGAAAACTTTCAGCAACTGTCCATGAAGCTATGCTTAAACCCAAATGAAAGAGTCTTGAAGACATAAGCTTGCTTCATTCAGTTATATAGCATTTAAGGAATAGATATGGACACTAAGGAAGTAACGAGAAACCCTCAGCTGCATTAATGATGTCTCACCTTACTCTGAGCTTCCCTTCACAAAGTACACTTAAGAGTGAGTTCATGAGAAGACCAGGCAGGTGTGATACAAGCTGTCTCTGGGATTTCAATGAAACTTGGCCAAAATGAAGGATACACCAAACAACCCCTACAGACAAAGTGGCTTTACTTTGGGATTTCCTCCATGGGATTTAGACCACCCCCCATGGTTTTGGGGCCAAAATCTTCAAAATTGAAGCAGATTTAGCATCAAAATTAGAAAAAGCTCCTGGCTACAGAATACATATAAAAGACTGAAGAAAGACTGGTCCTTCGTTAGCTTACCACACTAGTTTCAAATCATTTCAATTGACAGGTGCCAGTCAAGAGCTGTCAACACCCACCCATGCCAACAAAGATTTTGCACTCATGAAATTTAGGTCAACTTCTGATTCAAATATAGCAAAAGTTCAACCTTCTTTCCGAAAACTATTTATATTATGATTAACAACCATCCTTGCTCTGACAAGAATAAGAATAAATTTTTTGGCATCTGTTCTTTTACGGTACCAAAAGCTGTTGAAAGAACATGAACAGGGACTATGTCGAACGGAGACAGATCGGCAAATTAAAGAAGGTAACCCATCGGAGGAGTTGTTCTTAAAACTAATTTTACAATTAACTGGACTCAAGTTGTCTGGTTATTTTATTTATAGGAAATAAAGGTGACTCACGGGAAATCGATAACCGAAATATAGTATATATCCCATACTAAATTGTTTAAATACAAGCCTAAAAATTCCAATGTCACAACATGAATACGGAAATGAAAAACTGTCATAAATGATGTATAAACCGAAAAGCTGCTTGTATAAATTTTCCTGACGATTATCAATTTCTTTGAGTAGTTTTCAAAATACAGCTCACGAACGCAGTGGTTTGTTATTGTATAAAGCACGTACTAGTAACTTGATACCTCTCCGGCATCGCTCTCCGGCATCACAGAATACAGATCAGCTCTCTTGGCTCTGCTGCATTCGCTCCTGAAATCATAATTTGCATGGGGAATAGATTTCCGAGCTCACCGAAACGATTATTTGTTACTTTTTCTTCCAAATAAACGTTAATGTTATTTGCAACTGAACTAGCAGCTTCGAACAAGTAAACGTCAAAGGTGCACGAGCGAACGCGAGCCCAAGATGTTGGTCAGCGGTAGTTGTAACGTTGGTGAAACGGACAGTGGACAGTCGGTGAACCGTGCAACCTGGATGTGTATATTACACTACAATTTTCGCGCCACTTAACTGATTAAATAGGCGAAAATAGCGGATTAAAGTGACGCGAAATTTAGTGCAACAAGGTATTTCTGGAACTTTTATAGTAAAATTTTACTCATGGGATCTTTTCGAGGTAAACATGGAAAGCGTGTGTTTGATATCGCGGAGAAAATGTATGTTCAGATTTTACTATTTTTTTTTAAACGTCTACCGTTTTTCGTGGCTTTACTAATAATTGAATTTGAAGAGGATAACTAGTGCATCTCCTCTCGATGTTATGACTGTCAACAGTCAACATCTGTTTCAAAGTATATACTATGCCTTGAAACATAAGATTTTCGTAACGACAGCTTTCAGCGTCTTAAAACAATACGATTTTTGACCGAAATTAATCACACTTTTCTTTACTTTTTGTTGGCCATAGGGAATTTTTGGCTTCAAACATTTTTCTATCTGAGATTTCACTTTCTTTGAATTATGCGCTTTCATTTAGTTCACCACACCTCAGTGAGAGGTGTTAAGGTGGCTCTATATAGTATTTCACAAAGCTTTGGATATTACATATGCATAAATAATTTCTCCCTTGGCAAATGTTTATCACGTAGCACTTGGTAAGAGGGCCATAATAGAAACCTACAGCCTTAGACTACGTATGGAAGACTCTTTCAGAACCTAAATGTTGTTGCTATGGCAACTACTGACAAATGCTTGGCTTGTTGTTTGAACCTATCTGACTTCTAGAGGGTGTTTCTAGGTTTCTACACGGTGAATTTTCTTTGTTTTGGAGGAAACAGAGTAAACATCCAAGGAGTTTCAACTGACAAAGCTACAAGAAAATCTGTACATAATTTTCGAAGGAATTCGCAATTTTCGTTTTTGACGCGTATTACATTAATGTATGTATAAAATTTGATGATTTTTTGCTAACAGCGAGAAAAAGAAAAATCCTATCCATTTGCCAATTTTAAAAAAAATTCACCATCTGGAACACGCCCAGTATGCGTTTTAAGATCACTCAAAATCTTTGTTTTTCGTGACGTCATCAAAACAGAACTTCTTCAAGTTAAGGTACTGCGCATTTCTTTTCCTTTAAATGCTCGCGCCATTCGTACCCATGCTTCGCGCGCCAAAAAACTATATAAAGCCACCTTAAAGTAAACCCAATATTAGACCATTTCCGAATTGCTGTTTGCCTCGGTTCCAAAACGAGTCTTGGTGCACAACCATTCAAATGCAGATGAGTTTTATATTTTCATGCAAATCAAACTCATTATCATTTGAATGGTTTAGGCTGCAAATGCTAAGACATCTCTCTATACAAACTACATACCATTTTCTGAAACATCCACTTTCTACTTGGAAGCCCAAGTGAACGCCACTACGGCTTCTTGTTTCAATAAATCGACCATTGGAAGGAGATGTATCCTCTCAAACTTATCAATCGAAAGTCGTAGAAATAAACTGTTAAAGTGAAGGTTCCTGTGCGTAGGTTTTCAGGAGAAGGGGTTTCACGACTAGGGATGTTGTAAATATTAGTGCTACTCCTTAATGAGCATCTTTGTAAGTGCTACCTGTTTCAGCTGCTTTGAGATCTTCTTACAGTGAGATTTCGTTTCATCATATTTTGTAGGGGTTAAGTACAGCAAGTGATTCATGTTGAGAAAAATAGGGGTCACTGACCTTTTGTGAGTGCACTAACTAAGCTTCATTTGATTTCATATCCACAGTTCAATATATGATTCATTTCATGTATCATTTCATCTGTTCATTCATTCATCACGGGGACATTTGAACCCACAAATGACCAGCTCTCAACATCAGTGTCTTCATAGCTCTGTTTGTAAGAGCATCGCACCGGCATTGGGAGGTCACAGGTTCAAACCCCGTTGAAGTCCTGAATAACTGCGAGGATCATAGCTTCATTTGATTTCATATCTGCAGTTCAATTTGTGATTCATTTCATATATCATTTCATCTGTTAATATCAATTTTATCGGCAGAACTTGTGAAAAAGAACTTGAATTCTCAGTAGCAATGGAACTAATGCTTTTGACACTAGTAGCCATGCAAGTTACGCTGGCAATTACACATTCTGAGAGGAAAAACTAGTATAAGTTGCTGTTATGTGATGTCATCAATTTGAGAAATTATAGTGACTTAATTGTCAGCTGGTGAAAGTTTTCCTGGTTATACATACTAGTTTACAAGTGCTATGTATAATACTTTACAAGTTTTTAAGCTTGTTGGTCTAGTAATTTTGAATAATGTATTAGTTAGGAGGAGGCGGCGTGGCCCAGTGGTTAGGGCACTGGATTTGCACGCGGATGTTCCAGGTTCAAACCCTGCTCTGACCACTAAATAGACTTGTCTTCAGTGGTCCTGAATTCAACTCCATCACGCTTTGTAAATAGCCAACTGGTTGCCTCCTTCCAGTTTGGATTCTTGACATTGTTCTGTTTATTTGAATTGTTACTTTCTATACACGGCCCCACAAGCTTGAAGCTTTAAATATAACCGTGTACAAAGAAAGGTTCTTTACTTTACTTTTTTTTACTTTATGCACAGTGGATTGCATAACTTACTAGTAAACTACACTTTCAACATGTAATTTTTTTTCTTCACTTGCATTGTCACAGACAACTTGACAATCACTACTCTTTTTGCAGGCCTAACACAGCCTTTTTTATTTTGCAGAGCTGAGTGGCTTAGTATTAGCTATGAAGAGACTAACACAAAACACTCGTGCAACTCGTACAACAATCTGGTGTGCCAATCAGCTTGTGCTGGCTAGTTCCATTCCTATTAGAGAAACCTCATTTCTGCTATCTCAGTGCAATTCCAAGGAAGGCACTGGTGGTGTGTCTTGACAAGCAGCTTCATTCTCCATTAGAAAAGGTTATCGCATGTGTTTCCAGGTTTCAATGCTTCAACAATATTGACTCTTCATCAAGCAGGCATAATTTGTCATGAAATCTGTCATGATGCAACTGCCAGCAACTTTGCAGTTGAATAGGAAATATTTTGAACTGGAAACGCTTCAGAATTAAAGTGCCTTTGTTTGTGGATTCACACACACTCAATACGTTTACAATGGGAACTGTTGTTGAATTGGTTTCTCTGCCACATCATCCGAGTCTCCTGGGAGTTTTACAGTCACTGCTGTTGGACTGTTCTTCAGTATGGACAACAGTTGACAGTGATGGCAGGAGTGGTTGTTTTGCAGTGCAGATGGTGAATTCAGTCTAATTTGACTCCGATGCCGTACAGGGCAAGACAAGATGTGCTTTTGGGTTGAGTAACGCAACCCTCAAATATCTCTCTCAGCCATACCTTGGCGGGGCTTTTTGAAGGGACATGCTCATTCAGTTATAGCATTGACACTCAGCAGTATTAAGAAAATGAGTGTTCATTGTTGCTAGGCAAGCAAAATTTTATTACGGAAGATGTATCTTGCTAATAACATGTCTTTATTCTTACAGACATTGTATAAACAAGCCAGTTGCCCCAGAGCTAGTGAATTTGTATACCTCTCAATAATATCACTTTGATTAAGATTGACATGCATAATACATGTCTTGGCAGGCCAAGTCATAGTAAAAAGGCTGAGAGGGTAACTACTGTGAAAAATGTAAAACTTCTTTAATAATATTGGTGATATAATTTGTATTGCACTTCATGTTACTGTTGTTTAAAACAGTTCATTCTTGCCTTTACTAACGTACCTCTTCTGTGGTAACATTTCAACCGTAAAAATAATAATTATCTGGGTGTAATAATCTCACTCAAATTCAATATCACTCAGCGGGGCAATGGTTGTGAGGACAACGTTAGGAATCATACAGCCCTGTTGAGAGCCTGCTTCTATGATGTTGAACGTCACAATGCATACAACCATTCTTTGCCGGTGTGAGAAATAAAGCAAATCATTACATTCATTCACATCTGGTTTTGCTGGATATTTGACAATCTACCAGGTCCCCCAAAAGGATGTTAATGAACCAGAAAGTTGTAAAAAGATATCTGGGAGTTTGGCTGGATGCAAAACTTCAATGAACGATCAGGTTTTGAATATTTGCACTGCTACATTTTTCTACGTTTATGAGAAAAGCATATAAGGAAGTACCTGTCAAGAGAAATTGGCATCGACTGGTTGCTGGTAGCCTGTCCCTCGTTCCTCGAGAGCGGTTGTTGCGAAGGCAAAGACCCCGAAAAGACGCTTTCTCTCTTTTTTTTTTTTTCTTGAGTCTTAGTTTTCATAATCGGTAATTACGAAAAATCACGAGGGTGTTGACAGAGTATTGTTTCGCAATCTGATCACGAGCGTTCAGACTTTCAGCCCCATGAAAGAGCAAATACAATCTCGTTCCTAGAGCCCGCGTATCTTTTGGTCAGCGCCAAGACACGGAGCTCTCCAGACTCCAAGATTTTAAGAGTGCGCATCCATGCCGTAGTTTACAATATGGCGTCCAGAGACAAAGTCGATGTGGATGCGTTCCACAATGGCATACAATACGCACTCGAAAAGCCAGGAGAGTCCAATTTGATTTTGAAAGAACGGCAGTATCAAACTTTCAAAAGCAGTTGTGATGATGAAAAGAGATGTTTTTTACCGACTGGTTTTGGCAAGTCACTCATATGCCAAAGTTTGGGTTTCATCTTCGATTTGCTGAGCAGTGAAATGGGGCGATCATTAGAACTCAAGGGGTTACAGCAGCAGTGACAAATCTTCCTGTTTACAAGTTTAGTTGGAGTTTTCTGTGCCATATTCGTTTAAAACTTGCGCTCAGCTGTTCTGATTTTGTTTACAGGAAATTTTACTTCGGGTAGTTTACGCATGAGCAGTTTCACAAATTGAGTAGCCAATCAACGTAGTTCTGCAAACCGATTATTCCAGAGCTCCGTGTCTTGGCGCTGACCAAAAGATACGTGGGCTTGGGGAACGAGATTATACCAAATATGTCCTGACACCTAGATGGTATATTTTAGTAGCGTAATCCCGGCAGGTATACTTTGCAAGTTGCAGGTTGAAATGTCATTACCGCCGATCATAGACTTCCCGTGACTGTTACATGATGTAATGATCAACTTTATTCTATCGCGGGCGCGGATTGAGCGTGGCCATGTTAGAAATCATTTGCATGTTCGGGATGTATTTTCAGCCATCTACATCGGCAGTATTAAAGGAGATCTTTACCTTTACGTAGTGTCAGAAGTAGACTATGAACTGTAAACCGTCCCGTCCCGATAATCCCGATAGTGAAGTTTTGTACCGATAGGTGACAGATGCTCACATAATAGACCCTGGTAATCGGAACACATGTCACAAGGAAACATATCTGCGACAGGACAAGAAGAAAATTATACCGGAGAAGGAGAAACAGAAAACATCGCAGAAACTCAGGAAGAAACGATATAAATCACTGAAAGTCCTTTTGAAATGGCAATGCCTTTGGGCCTTCCACCTCCGGAAGCACTCGATTTGAGCGGCGGAGACGTTTCAGAAAACTGGAAAATTTTCAGGCAGAAGTACACCAATTATGAAATTGCAACCGGAATAAACAAGAAGGAAAGTGCAGCTAGAGTAGCCACACTGCTAACGGTCGTTGTCAATGATGCTATCGATGTTTTCAACACACTAACGTGGGAGGAAGAAGGTGATGACACAAAGATTGACAAGGCATTACAGCAATTAGAAGAGCACTGTAAACCAAACAAAAATGTAAGCTTTGAAAGATGCGCAGTTCTTCTCAATAGCTCAAGAAAACGGTGAAACGATCGACCAATATGTACTAAAAAAACAATATGCTCATGGTGGAGGAATTACATTTTACACTAGATGCATTGTTCTTGCTAATGAATTTAGTAGAATGTCTGCACCAATTTATTTATACTGTGACATTGATATAAAAGGAGTGAATCCAGCTTATCCAGCAAAATTTAGTGATATTTATTGTTATTTATGGAAAAGAAGGTAGTACTAGCGATATTAGTACAAATTATGATTATCACAATGCATTTGAAGCTTCAAGAAAGGAGTTAAAAATGAATGTGCCAATCAATATGAATAATAAAAGAATTATTGGCAAAACAAGAACACAACATTAACTTATAAAAGTACGAACACAACACAAGAACAAAATATCGGTATAAATTATTTTTACCTTGTGGCCTTCTTCAGATGGAGTTGAATAACACCAAAGTTTTAAACAAAGGATTGATCATGTTACTAACATATATATATTAACAATAAACCAACTAATTATATATATTGTCAAATTTGAGTAATCAGAATTTTAATATAAGTTATTAGTACAAAATGATATTTGATGCAGCAAGATATGCTAATTTCAATTTCACATTTGTAAAAAAAATGTATCCAATTATTTGGAATGAAATATTAAAAACCAGTTTTTTATATCAATATCTTGGAATAAAATACCTCCATAAAGTCATTCGTACTGAAGAAATTTTATTAAAACATAAAGAAATTGGTTTAATTGGTCCTAACAATAGTTGCTTTACTCCCATTTCTTGAAAGATTAGAAAGTGACACATAACGAAAGCATGCTATATTACGTGATAGTTATGGAAGGTTTTTTACTGACTTCAAACACGGCCCTGGTTATTTATACTGTTTAGAGTGCAGAAGAGAATGGTTTAAGTGTAATATGTTTCTTGGTCAAATAAGTGGAATCATTTATTGCTTGACACATAATTTAAGACTTTAATGTAAATATATAATGTGATGACTAAAAAAGACATCTTCAATTTTAATCATATTGGTAAGAGCTTCAGCTATGAAAAGTATCTGAAATCAAAGCATTGTATGAATTTTATCATAAAAAGTTCTGGTGTCATAAGAAGCTTTCAAATATTTCAAACGATTGAATTTAACCATACAAATGACAAGTTCAGGAATGATAGTTATTGGTTCTATTACAGGTATTGAAAGAAATGATTGTGAAATGATTCATAACAGGTATTGTAACATTGAATCGTATTGTTTTAGGAGTCATTTCCGGTGCAGGTTTATTGCTTAAAACATTGAGTGAATTAAAGGATTATTAAAAAAATGGAAATGTCTAAATTTGCTTACACAACATATAATTAAGTATTAGTTGATCTACCATCTTATTTAAGAGGTAATGAGTTTAGCTATACTGTCTAACTATTCTAACTATACTGTTTGTATTTATCAATGAAATGAGAATGATAGATGAAATAATTATTGATTTATGCCCTATTGCTGATAAATTTCAAAAATCAATACAACAAAAAAATTATCACGAACTATCAGATTAATTAATTTTTTTATCTCTAACCAATAGTTAATATTGTCTTCTTTGATTTTGTTATTTTAATTTTCTCAAATTCTAATGCTTTTAATTTAAAATTTTCTCTGAGAATAAAGTTTATACTAATAATTCTTTGTCTTTATCAATTTGAGGTATTACTTCATCTACTTTCTCAAATATCATCAATATTTTGTTCTTATCATCACAGCTTCATCTAATATTATTCTTCTGACAAATATCTATTATAGTATTTTGTATATGATATTCGCTATGGTATACTGATTTCTTCTTTATTCTATATTTACTGTCACGGAAGTTAACATGTTCTTTTGATATATTATACTGTATTTTTCCACAATTTTTACAAATGTTCATTCCATTATCTTCAATTAATGACTGATTATCACAACAACGATATCAAATCAATTTCAATCAATTTTTAGTTTTTCAATTAGATGATAAACAACAATCTGCAATATATGGGAATAGTTCTTTTTGCTGTAAAATACCACGGATTTTTAATGAAAATAAACAGTGCTTAATGGCATTACATAACATTTCTGTGAGTGCTTCATGGTGTAATATTCATAACGAATATCAAAATAACATCTTGAATATCTCAAACAACAAGGGAAACTCATGGGAAGATATAAATTTTCCAAATGGCAGTTATACTTTCAGAGATCTTAATACATTTATTCAAAGAAACCTAAGTAAATTACCAAATAAAAAGAGTTATGGTATTTCAATAAGACGTTAGTGGTAAAACGTGCTAAGTGACGCTTTTGGTGATTTTTTTTTTTTTTGCTCAAAACTCGCCCAAATTTTCCATGCAGACTTCTTTTCATTCAAAAAACTTTCCCTTATATATTTTTTTCCTAGTTTGCGCTTTGTCGCTTTATCGTATGCAGAAATCACCGTTTTTCTTGGTGGTGTCTATTCAAAGTCGTATGTTGTTCGAGAAACAAAAAGAGCTTTGTTTGTAGGCGTAATCTAACAAAGAAGCCAAGCATACGGAACATGGCTTTGGTGTCATCATCATCATAGCAGTCTGTCGCGGGCGGCAATGACTGTTTCATTTAGGTCTGATCAGATTCCTCCACACAGCTCTGTCCTTAGCCTTCTGCTGCCAGGAACTCCTTTCTAGGTCCAACTTCTTCAAGTTTCTTTTTACAGTGTCTTTAAATCTGAGCCTTGGTCTACCCTGATTACGTTTGCCCTTGCATAACTGTGAGTAGAGTAACTGCCGAGGAAGACGCTGATGGTCCATCCTCTCAACATGTCCGAGCCATCTCAGGTTCATCTGTATTAGCATGTCCTCCATTGATGGCAAACCAGCTCGTTTCAACACTTCTATGTTGGTTATCTTGTCTTTCCATGAGATGTTCATTATGGCTCGAAGGTGTCTCATCATGTACGCGTGGAGTTTCTTCACCTGCACTCTGTAGACAGTCCAAGTTTCAGCACCGTACAATAGAGTAGCCAGTACTGTCGCTCTGTACACTTTGCATTTCACACGGATTGACACATGTCGATTGTTCCACAATCTCTCCCTCAAGTTTCCAAACACAGCACTCGCTCTTCCCATTCTGAGAGATAGTTCATCCTCCAGCCTAGCATTCTCTGAAACAGTACTCCCTAGATACTTGAAAGTCTTGCACTTGACTAGTGGCTCTGAACCAATGCTGATCTCTTCTGGTAGTGATGTTGATAATTGGAACTTTGGTGGTTGATAAAGGCACTCTGTCTTCTTGATGTTGATTTGGAGGCCGAATTGGCTAGCTGCTCTTGCAAATTTCTCCACTAAAGATTGTATATCTTCCACGCTGTGTGCAACTAGAGCACTGTCGTCGGCAAAGAGCATTTCTCTTACTATCTTTATTGATGTCTTACTCTTGGCTTTAAACTGTGCCACATTGAACAAGTCTGCTTCTTTCCTTGTTTGAATGTATACTCCTTCTGAAGTGTCTTTGAAGGCCACCTCAAGCATGGCTGCCAGATATAGCGAGAAGAGTGTAGGTGCCAGCACACACCCTTGTTTCACCCCGTTGCTTATTGAAAAGTCTTTAGACACTGAACCACTCATTGCCACGTTTGCTTGCATACCTGTATGGAGTGCCTTGATCAGGCTGACAAACTTCTCTGTACAACCATATTTCTTGAGTACCTGCCAAAGTCCTTGTCGCGAAACAGTATCGAAGGCTTTACTGAAGTCTATGAAGACTACATAAAGCGGCATGTTCTGTTCGATACACTTTTCTTGGACCTGTTTCAAGCAGAAAATCATGTCCATTGTGCTTCTTCCACTTCTAAAGCCGCACTGGGTTTCCGGTAGTACATTCTGCGAGACGTGTTCACTGAGTCTGTTAAGTAGTACACGTGAGAGAATCTTACCAACAGTGGCTAGTAGTGATATACCTCGGTAATTTCCACAATCCTTCCTGTCACCTTTCTTGAACAAGGGCACAATGCTTGCATCCTTCCAGTCTTGAGGTACTTTCTGGGCATTCCATATCTCTTGGATGAGCTTGTGCAGGCAGTTGGTCAGCTGAACACCACCAAATTTCCACACTTCTGCTGGAATTCCATCCCTTCCTGGAGCTTTACCATCCTGTGTTGTCCTGATAGCTGCCATTAGTTCATCAAAATTTGGTGGTTCATCCAGACTTGATACAGCTGGTCGCTGCACTAGAGCTTCTTTAGCCTCTTCAGTGAGATCTCCAGGGTTGTTTAGTAGTTCGTCAAAGTGGTCTGCAAATCTGTCCAGGATCTTGTCTTTCTCCTGCAAAACTGTTTCACCATCCATAGCCTTTAGTTGGATCAATCCTCTTGGTTTAGGGCCGTAGATTTCTCTAAAACCTGTGAAGAATGTTTTCATGTTCTTCCTGTCAGCTGCAGTTTGAAGTTCCTCCGCTTTTTCATCCCACCATTTGGACTTCATCTCTCTGGTGTACTTCTGCAGCTCACTCTGGGCCTTTGAGTATTTCTTCTTCTTCGACCTTGTGTTACACTGTAGGTTTTCCTGCCTAGCTGTATTCCTCGCTTCTAGTAGTTTCTTCAGGTGTTCATCATGCTCATCAAACCAATCTTGATGTTTCCTTGCAGGGTAACCTAAGACATCACTCGCAGTCTGATACACCGTATCCTTCAGTGTTGCCCATTTCTCTTCTATGTCATTCTCTGAGTTGTTGCGGTCCCAGTCTTTCAAGTTTTCATCCATTCCCTGTGTAAGTTCTTCCTGCTTCTTTTGGCCGTTCAGTGCACTAGTGTTTAGCTTCCGTGGTGACTTCGCACCCGTCCTGCAGTGCTGCTTTCGTCTGCAAATCCTTAATCTAGATCTCAGCATAACATGATCAGTGCCACAGTCCGCGCCTCTCATTGCTCTGGTGTCCAATACATCCCTTCTGTCTCTTTGCCTGACTATGATGTAGTCTAATAAGTGCCAGTGCTTGGATCTTGGGTGCATCCATGTCTTCTTGTGTGTGTCCTTGTGCTTAAATAGAGTGTTGGTTATCACAAGGTTGTCCTCTGAACATAGTGCAAGTAGAAGTTCTCCATTAGCATTGCACTTGCCTACTCCATGACTGCCTAGCACTCCTTTCCATTTCTCCGTGTCCGAACCAACTCTGGCATTAAAATCTCCAACGAGTATTAGCCTGTCATCAGTCGGTA
>BLFK01000695.1:119951-128237 GCA_014634185.1 Astreopora myriophthalma | reverse complement strand
ATTCTCCAGATTTTAGATCTCCAAAGGTTGGCATCTTTGCGTAAGTGCAAGCGTACGCGTATTTTGCAAAAGGCTCCTCGCCGCCATCTTGTTTTTTTTTTGGGAGAAGAGAGGAGAGTGGAAGCCAGTGTAAAATATACCAAGAGGGTGGTTGTGTGGTTAAATATCGGGACAATACACGGGCTACGTCGCAATAGCACAATCATTATGGCGCAGTCTCGCACGTGGAATTACAGCGCCAACACGTAGGTTCCAGGTCGTCGCAACTGCATCGTTGTTCTTTCAGCAGAAATAAACACTACTTAACTTTTTTTCCGTATTATTTTACGCGAGCACACTTTTGAACCAAGCGTGCCTATCGCGCGATACGCCATAGGCACTCCACGTACTTTCGAATCTGTGCGCAAAGCGGCTAGAAAAGTGAAGAAAAGCAGCTGAACGTAGTCAAGGGTAAACGTATAAGACGCTTCGAACATGTACGCTGTAAGCTAAAGTCGAACGATAGCTGGAAATGCAAGAAACTAGTTTTAAACCCGGCCATGTTCGAGATCCGCTCCTGATACGCGACCTCCGGTGAAATTGTTTGAACATTCGACACTTTTGTAGAGGGGAACGGTCGTTTTGAAGAGGTTCTTCCTTCAACGACTGGAAAACCCTTCTGTACGCTTTTCATTGCGTTTGTGCATGCCAAAATGGCTTGTATTATAACTCGAAAAGCCAGAATTAGTTTGTGAGAAAAATGATCGATAGTAGGCTGTGTATCGCTCATCTTCAGAAAAAAAAACTGCGCTGGCTTACAGATGCGAGGTATTCTCACCCCATGTGGTCTTATAAGAACCGCGGCACTAAACCTGCAGCCTTATTCTGTAAGCTCCCACTGCGCCGCCGTTGTCTGTAACTAACTGGAAATTGTGTTCACTAGAGCTGCCCCCGCTTTTGATAACCTGTTTATGGGATGCGTATTTAATATAAATGCTGTGCATAAGACCGTTGAAAAATTAACGTTTCAAACATTTTATTGAAGTTCACAATTATCTGTAAATTTGTTAAAGAAGGAGTAATAACGTCCCCTGAATCTTTCAAGAGACGCGCACCAATTTTATCAAGGCCAACCGCCTTATTAGTTTACAAGACTCTAATGGATCGTGAAACAAAAAATCCATTAATCGGTTGAAGAAACCTGATGAATAACAGTGCAACCCAGTCCCCTTGTGGGATTACTATGTAGTTAGTGCGGTTTCCAGTGAAGGCTAAGTTCTATTTATTTTCTTCACAGTTTGCATGAAAATGTTTTTATTGTTGCTCTTCGAAATAAATGAGCTGTTGTACGAATGTGCCTTCCGCTTCCTGAACTTCCGGTTGTGTTGTGAGTGACAGCCCAGCTCATTGCTGGGGGTCATGCGCTCGTGGGAAAAAATGAGGAGTTGAGTTGTTTTGTAAAAAAATCGTGTAGTGGTAAAGTGTTATCCCGAGTGAAATCCGCAAAAGAAAAAGCTGTAAAACGAACCAGCCGTGTGTAATTGTTGCCCTGCAGCGACATATGGGACAATATGGGATACTTCAGACCAGATTTGACAGGTAGTCATCAAATGACGTCATCAATCAGCATGTCAAAAAAGGGGGCGTGCATAAATTATAAAACAATGGGACACAACCCTAGCCGACTCGTGAACCAACACGTGCAAATTTGGGCGGGAAGAGAGAGACAAGTACATACAGTTCTAGCAACTTCATTCATATGAGTGCTAACAGAAGTAATAGAGGGCCCACGGGCAAAGTAGTATCATCTACAAACACACCTGAATTTACGTCAGGAGGTAACCCAAAGGGCAAGTCACTGATGTCAATAATAAAGAAAAGCGGCCCTAGGATACTACCCTGTGGCACACCTAAGTAGTTATGTGGTGTTGTTCACCACAGGTTGGACGGTTGGAAATTTGCATAAATTGGCATAGGGCGAGAAATTCAAAAAAGAAAGACGCTTCTGATTGGTCCATCTCAAAACACCGGGAACCAGGAAGCAGGAACCAGGAAGACCAGGGATGACGTCAGGACGCTCGACACCGGAAATGACGTCACAAAAAACCGGAAGTCACACTCCAAATGAATAAAAAACTTATTTTGACAGAAGGGAATGTGGGGGGACTCTGACCGAGTCCCCGTCCCTGGACTTTTTTTAAAAAACGTCACTATTTACATTTTTTTTTCTTATGGGTCCTCTTCGTCCTCGGTGTAAGGGGGCGTGTCGGGCATGACGAACCCATAGGTCCCATCGTCCGTCAAGAGAGCATCCTCCTCCTCCTCCATCTCTGACATGAGGGGGGTGTCGTTGCTTTCACTGGCCGTGTCCGAGGGGAGGGTGTTGGCCAGGGCCAGGTCCAGGCTCATCAGGTGGGTGCGGCAGTGCGGGCAGGACCAGTCACGTTTGTTTAGATTGCCATACTGGGCCAAGCAGAACCGCATGAGACAGATGACGTGCATCCACTGGCGGCAGCAGAAGGTCTTGGCGGGCTTCCAGAGGCAGACGGGACGGGTGCCTGTGTCCATGGCGTACTTGTTCACGGATGCCAGGCGGGCCAACAGTTGGAGGGTCGGCACGTACGGGACTGTATGGTACAGGCACACCAGACAGGGTTCTTCTTGGGCAGCCGCCATGTTCGTTTTGGAGGGGAACGAGCACAGTTCTCTCTTATAGAGGTTTAGAAAGGCACGTGACCCGACCCGGGCCGACCAATCAGAACCTCTTTTTTAAACCCCCCCCTGGAGGGGATAGGTGGGTATCCCCCCAACAGACCCCTCTAGGCCACGTGGGATGCCTCTGGGCTCCCATTGGTCGACACGCACTCGATAAAAGGGTGGAGGCCCGAGAGACGCCCCCATTCCAAAAATGGAGAGTCTGTGGGACGTGCTCTCACCGGAACTGCAAGCGATGATCCTCGAGATGCGAGCCCAGTCCGAGCACCGTGAGAAGATGCGACGCATGGTTAAAGAGATCAACAGACTGACTGTCTGCCCCTTCAAGAGGTTGGCGCTGATCCAGAGGACCAACCCACCCTGCTGCGCCCACCCCGGAATGGTCCGCTGCACCCGGTGCCTATGTTTCATGCCGTCGGGAACCGCTAGCTCTACATGGTGCCGCTGCCCCGTATGCTGGACGTGCCCTACATCGTCGACGACCCGGACCGTTTTCCTCAGTGACTCAGCCCCGCCATCAGACCCAGACCGTCCCTGGATTTTTCCCTCGGGGTCTCTCGAGACCCCACCTTACATGCTAGGAAAGGCATGACCACACAGTTATGAATAATAATGTATTTAATGCATTTTTTTAAAAGGGTCGAACAAAAATCAAGGGTGGGCCAAACGCCACGCCCGCTCGACGTTGACAAAACGCATGTCTCTTTTCTGTCCCAACGCCCCGCGCATCCATTGCACGAAATGATAATACTCCACCCTCGGGCAATGATGGCGGTCGGGATTGTCGTGGTGGCCACAGGTCGCCACGGTGGTCAACCGCGCCAGGTCGTCGAACTTGGGGCTCGTGCACTGTTCCAGATCAAAGTAAGGAATGTCCAGACTTTTCAGCAAGTCCTTTTCGTAATGGCCGCCCTTGAAAGCCACGCAAGGCCGGTCGGGCGTCTGATAACGTTCGTACAAGGTCCGGAGGTCTTCGGGCAAGTCCCCCAAGGGCACGGCCTGTTCGCTCTCGTGGGCGTAGAAAGGCAGACCGCGCATGCGTTCTCACACGTACCGAGCCGTCTTGCGATGGGCCACGTCCAGGCGATGCCAGAGGAACATGTGAGCATGTGTGCAATAATGTTTGGACCCGTGATGTTCGCCAGTCCAATCACACCACCCCAGTTCCCGCGGGACGAAGGTGGCCCATCCGTCCTTCAGGAGATGCACAGATGAGATGTACCCGTCCAGGTCGATCACCAAGCACACATTCTTCAACAGCGTTCGATCCATGACTGATTGACAAAGTTCTGACGGCTTTCTTATGTACACCCAAAGTCCACGCGCGTGCACCCACGTGCGCACGCACTCACTTGGGCAAACCGTGACTGTCACTGACGCGCCTCCGCTCGGGGCACGGTATGTACTCGTACTCCACCACCGGCGACGGCACCTTCTTCCACTGATCCTCGGGTGCCGGAAAGATCGTGTGGAGGACCGGCAACATGGGTGGGGGCTGCAAAGGTCGACCAACGGATCAGGAGCAGGAGGATCGAACATGGCCACGCATCGCCACATCAAATGAGGTGCCCGCGGACGGTCCACCCACTGGAAGAAGTTGCACCCTCCATCGTCAGAGCGACGGCACGTCAGAAAGCCACGTCCTCGGTTGGGCGTGCCGCACTGCACCACGGCCACGCAGGCGGGGTGGCTGCAGTAGCAGAAGAAGGGGCCTTCCTTGATTTCGGGATGCACACCCCCTTCCAAAGCCTGGAGCAACGCGGGAGCCTTGTCAAGGTCCACGCACACGGGACACTGCTTGTGGACGCATTGGACGTACCACCAACCTTTGCACGAGACGTCGTGGTGGAGTGGCAAGGTGTGGAGGGGACACGTCAGCACCAGTGGGGGAGACGCAGATCCTTTCTCCTCCTGGGGGGCTGGAAAGCTGCAACAATAAGCCTCCTCGGGCGTCGAGTAAGCCGTCTCCTGGAGCAAAGCCGTCCCTTCATCCAGCACCTCCACCGCGTCTTGGGCCTGCGACGCGACCGGGGCCCACGGCAATTGCTCTTGATTGGAAGGTTCCGGACACGTGCGGCAGAGGACCCACTCCATCGGCGAGTCAGGTGACAGGACCTTCTCTGGGACCACGGGTGGAGGCGTGGGTAACGGCGGCGGCAACGGGTCCGGTTCTAGCTCGGGTGGAAGGAGGCTGGCAAACAGTTCGTCCAAGGTCTGTGGTTCGGGCGTGTCCAGTTTAGGGTGCTTAGGCTCGGTGGTAGGCACGGGCGCTGGGCGAGTCCTCTTGCACGGTGGCGGGCCTGCAGCATCCCGGGGCGTGGTGTTGTTTTCCAGCCGGGTGCTCAACTCGAGATGCTGGCTGCCTTGGGCGTGGCGTTCGGCCGCAGCTTTTTGGCGGGCTTTTTGATGGGCGGTCGGTTTCTGATGGCACGTCAGTGAATCCGTGCGTGCCCCCGACAGGTGGTCCATCTTCTTGGTTGGGGTTTTCTTCTTGGTCTTCTCAGGGCACGGGTATTTGGCCGGAGACACATTGCCATACTTCCAAGAGATCATGTTGTGACTAGAGATCGAGACCCTCGAATGGTGCAGAGCTAGCTGGGTCCACACTCTTATACCTGTGATCCACGCCCGAAAAGCACGACGGGATGACCTCATCGTCGTCCAATGGCAGGGCACTGGAAAAGTACCGAGCACGTGCACACGCGCCCTGCCACGTGTGGTGAGTCCGTAAAACTACGGAGCACGTGCCCTGACACGCGCGGAGTCCGTCAAAGGTCGGAGAACGTGCTCAATCAATGGCACTCGTGCGCATGTGGGCAGGTTCCCGGCAGGCCGAGTGGGCGTGGTACGTCCCCTATAAGAGGGAGAGGACGGGACCCATTCGACAAACCATGTGACCATGTCGAAGAGGTCAGAGCCTGTTGTTACACGTCCAACCGTGGATTCCGATGGCGTGGGAGACGAGCCCAGCCTCCCGACCATGGAGCCTGATGCAACCCATGGAGTGGGAGACAACATGCGCGACCCCCTCACACGCGATCCCGACAGGCTGGGCGGCCCGGGAGGCACCTATAAGAGTCGAGCCTCTGCACCCTCGCTGGCAGACGTGAGTTATCGGGCCTACTACCGTGACCTCGATTCGTCTGCCTACCCGACGGAAGAAGCATACTTTTTGGAGCAGATACGGCGAGGTCTGGCCGCCGGCTACACGTTCCAAGAGACCTACTGGCATTGGCTGCAAGATTTTGCCGACGCCCTTGGATGCTCAGACACGGGTCCCCAGCACCAACCGGACACACGTCATGCTTTCACCCCCCGAGTCCCTCCGGCTCCATCGACGTCGCCGACACCGACGAAGCAGGGCAAACCCAAAGCCCCCAACCCCAGTCCCGACACCGACGCCTCCACGACCGGATCCAGTGGTTGGAGCGCCAATTGAGTGAGGTGCAAGAGGCATGCCACGACCACGAACGGGTCCAGGCCCAACTGCGCGATCAGTTCCGGAGTCTGCGAGACCATGGAAGCGTGGAAGCAGGTCACCCAGCAAGTGCAAATGCGGCTGCGTCAACGAGCCGACCGAGAAGCCAAGGAACGACGGCTGTGGCACGTGCGTTGCGACCGTGTGTTGGATCGCATCTTGTGCGACAGCTGTAAAGAGGACAAAGATCTGGCCTACTTTGACGCCCTCGACAGTACGTACGCGAGGGCCCGCGCGTGGACGCCCGCCAACTGCCCGGAATGTAAACTGTATAGACACTTTCTACGGACCCGAACGTCTCGGGGAAGACACGTTTCACGCGTGTCCCATGGAACCCGACCACGCGTGAACTTTTTGGTAGAAATAAAAGTTGTGTTGGAACTCGAGTGTGTTCATTCTCTGTGTGATCATGACGGAACTAGTGATGGGAGGTGCTTGATTGGCCGATACCCTGGCTGAGCAGGTGGCGAAACAGCTGGGCATCCCTTGCTGCGTGGTAGTGGGTCCGTTGCATGCCCACGCCAAGAAAGACGTGACACCCTTGACAGACGACACCCTGGAAGAAGGGTGGCGAGCCTTGTGCCAAGTACGGCCCCCAAGTCCCAACGAATGGTTGCGCCTACCCGTGTGGGAACTCTTCAGCCGGAATCACCACATCGTCAAGGACGCCAACATGGTGGTGGCATTTGGCCACCTGGAGCAGGACGGGGTGTCGGTGCACGGTGGGACGGGATGCAGCATGGCCTTGGCACGGCAGCAAGAAAAACCCATCTTCTTGTACGAGGTGAGCCGCGACACGTGGTTCGTGTTCGCGTACTTGGCTTACAGTCGTTCTCATTTCGTGCTGACCCGGACCGTGAACGGCGATGACGACGGGATCCCCACGCTGTCGAACGATGATGCACTGGTGGCCTGGTTCAAAGTCCGGTTGCCGTACCCGTTGCATCTGAAAGGCTGCGGGTGGCAAGTGGGGTTGAGCAGCCTGTCCTTGCCAGACGCCGGCGTCGATCTGTACGACTTGGTGGGCCCGAGCGAGCACCTGCTCTACAGTCAATGGTACACAGTGCGTGCAGATGGGTCGGAGGAACTGACGGTGGTGGATGGCGAATCGTTCGTGAAAGCCATGATCGACGCGGTCGATTGCGCGAGGTGGCCCGTCGACGGCCAAGGGTACGACCTGAAGGATGCCAACAGGCAAACGCTTGTACGTGACGTTTCGCTGGGAGCAGTCGGTGACCAAAGATCAGTCTGGTTTCGTCTACCTCACCCTGAGCATGAACTGCAATTGGCGGTTCCAGAACCTGAACAACGCGTCTCGTGCGGTGGTGGGCGACCTGACGCGGACCTTGCACGTCTACTGCAATGCCGGGATGGCAAGTGATGGACCTGTTGCGCGAAGTCCAGTACCGACGCCGAGGACGAGGCACGGTGTACTTCGAACCGTTGCACGTGCAGTACCATCCCGTGCGCAACGACGTCATGGAAGTGTTGGAAACGCAAGTGGCCGAGATGGATGGCACGTTGGTCTGGTTCGGGCAAGGCCGCACCCTGTTGACCTTGCACTTCCGACGGGACGTATAAAGCGCCTCAGGGACGCACAGGCAGTAGACCATGGACGCCTTTTACGTGACCTTGCCCAGCGACGGCGACGACGCCGGGTTCCCCGACAGCACCAACGTGGCCTTCCACACCCGCATGAGGCCACCCCTGTGGTTACGAGGCGGACGGTGGTCGGTGGGAGAGAGTTGGCAAGAGGCCTTGTTGCGTGTGTACCCGCATAGCACGTTGCTCGCCTACTTCTTTTCGTTGGAAGATGACCAACGCATCGAGATCGGCATCCGGGCCGAGAAGCACATCGAGGACGTGGCCGGCCGTTGCCACGATGGGGCGTCGTTCGTGAAAGCGGTGGTGGACAATCTACGACGCAAGTATTGGAATAAGGTGCAAGTGGGGTGGAACTGGATGGAAGGGGACACCACCTTCGTGCCCGAGTTTCGTTGGCCCGAACTGGACACGCTGGTGATCGACAATCCCCGGGTGTTGCGTGACGGGGACATTGGGCTGGGCGTGCGTCAATATCTGATGCAACGGATGGGTGGCACGGACGCCCAGGG
>BLFK01000695.1:109951-112451 GCA_014634185.1 Astreopora myriophthalma | reverse complement strand
GGCATTGAAAGTTAACTAAATCATTTGTTAGGAATTACTTATCATCTTCTGCTTCCATTTGGCGAAGTTTCTGCGAGATCAATGCATTTAAAAAATATTATTTTAGACTTTCTTTGGTTTAAATTTATATTTTTCCAGCATTGCCATGGAAACCATCGTTAAAGCTCACTTTGGTTTGAACCCAGTGGTTTAAAAACTCATCTGGTAGAAATCTCCGTCAGTTTAACATGTTAAATACCCTTTACGTATTGTTAACAAAATTGGAAAGGATAGTTTTAAGCGATAATTGTCTGATTCTTGTCGATACTGTACAACTTAGTGACGTCACTTTGTCACGTGATAATTTCTGTTAAGCTACTTATTCACCGCTGCTATCGTACATAACATGAAAGTAGAGGAATTGTAGTTTTCAAAGATGTATGATAGCATTACTCCCCCTGAGTGGTACCGAAAAGTCCTTTTCCAGGGTCCTGGCCCATCGACTAAGAACTGAGCGGGTTGAACGACGGCTGGTTCGAGACGCTCTTGAAACGTCGCCGATGGCTGCAGCCCTGTCGGACGTCCCGGACGTGGTACGTGCAGAGCAACGTGGGCCAGAGTCGTCGGGTGGGGACGCAGTCGACCGACGTCTTGTGCGACGTGGACGTGCAGAGCACGGGGCGAGGCTGGACGCTCTTCGAACCCCGCCACGTGCAGTACGTGCCGGTGTGTCAACTCTTCTTCGACGTGGTGGCCGTGGGATGGGGCGTGACGGTCGTCACCTTGCACTTCAAACGGAGCGACCTATAAAAAAGAGAGAGAGAGCCGAGCTGAGCACGAAAGTGCAGCATGCGAGGAGGCAGTCTGATGCGGTACACGCCCGATCACACCGGATGCGGTCTGGGGGGCATCTTGTTGTCGGGGGTCAAGACGTTCTTGAAATCGGGGTTGGACGCTTCGGGTGGCCCCCGCAGCGTGGTCCGATTGGCCACCCGAACGCTTAAAAGACAAGCCCAGCAGGCCGTGAAACGGAAAGCGCAGAGCGTGGTGGGCCGAGCCAAACAAATGGCCCAACGGAAAGCGCGAGGACTGGGGGCGAGATCCGGGTGTTTTCGCATCCGGGTGTTTTCACATCCGCAGAACCGATTGGATTCCGACGAGGGCAACCTGTTCCAAGGCCAGATCCCCGACCAGGTGATCGTGGGCTTGTTGCACACCAATGCCTACAACGGCAACGTGGCCTACCACCCCTTCGCCTTCCAGAAATTCGGGTTGACCAGCATCAAGCAGATTGTGTGGGGCGAAGAGTACCCTTACCAGACCTTGGAATTGAACACGGGTGACACGTACAAAGATCTGGACGGGTACCATCGCTTCTTGCAAGCCAGCGAAGCCTTGATGAAGAGCCAATCCAGCATGATCGCCCCCAAGCAGTGGGGTGGCATGGCGGGGTGCACCTTGTTCATGTGGAACAACGTGCACAGTGGGTCGGCGGATCGGGGCATGCTGAACCCACGTCAAGACGGTGACGTGCACGTCCTCTTCCGTCTGGGGACGGCCAAAGCCCACGCCATCAACGTGGTGTTGTATGCCGAATTCGAGAACGTGTTGGAGATCAACCCCAAAGGGGCGGTGCTGTACAACGTGTACCGGGTATAAAGCCCCCCAGACCCGAGAGAGCATCCAGCTCGAACATGGAATTCGTGGCCCGAACGAGACAGACCGCTCGGGTACATCATCAGCACGGACCCGCACGACCAACCGGGCACGCATTGGATCGCCCTGTGGACCGAAGACGACTGATGCGAAGTGATGGACAGTTACGGGTTGCCGTTGGTGACCTACGACTGCCGCCCCTTGTTGCAGTGGATTGTGTGCCATTGGCGATGGGTGGACACGAATCGACAGAGTCTGCAGACCATCACCAGCCAGAGTTGCGGGCATTACTCCTTGATGTATTTGGCCGGCAAGTGTTGGGGTCACACGTTGGACGAGTTCGTGGACCTGTTCGATCCCCAGGACCTGGTGCAGAACGACCATCGCATGGGCCGGTGGTTGAAACGCGAGATCCGACGCCAAGGCGCCGACTGGACCCGTTTAGATTGGACCCAAGGGTCCCAGAGTAACGCATTGTCAATAAAACCGTTGGAACAATGAAAAAAGTGTGAGTGTTTTTCTTTTTTTCCCTGGTCGAACCAGAGCACCTGCCCATGGCTCAATGGCAGAGTGCGGGACTGTAGATCTCGAGGTTGTCGGTTCGACTCCGGCTGGGTGGAGGTCTTTTTTTCCCCAAAAAAGACCCTGGCACCGGTAGGATTCGAACCTACGTCCTTGGGCTTATGAGGCCCACGCACTGACCCCTGTACTACGGTGCCATGAGAAGGAGCATAGGCCGGGTTCCCCTCCAGTGGAGTACCGCCGCAGCCCCGACCCTAGAGGAGGGTCGGTCGAACCCATATAAACGTCCGAACGCACAGGGGCATCCATGTGGGAGACATGTTGCGGTCGCCCAGCAGTGTCT
>BLFK01000695.1:97451-102451 GCA_014634185.1 Astreopora myriophthalma | reverse complement strand
TACTTCTGACTGCTTATGACTACACCATTGAATATATTCCTGGTAAAGAAAATGTGTATGCAGATTTTCTTTCCAGAACGCCAATTGCCGCTGAACCCTCTTCAGCAGAGCAAGTAACTGTGAATGTCATGTTTATTGAAGGGGATCCGTTTGTAAATGCTTCAGTGGTTGCTATGGAAACCAAAGCAGATCCACTACTTAGCAAAGTTTTACACTACACTCAGCACGGTTGGCCAGAACATCCTGAGCCCATATTTCAACCCTACTACAGCAAACGACTCGACCTTACCCATGAAGATGGTATTTTGCTATGGAACTCGCGGGTTGTCATACCAGAGTCACTGCGTAGCCTTCTACTCAAGGACTTACATGCTGAACACCTGGGTATGGTTAAACTGAAACAATTGGCCCGAAAGTATTTATGGTGGCCCGGACTGGACAAGGAAATAGAGGAAACTGTCAAGTTGTGTAATGCTTGTCAGGAAGCCGCTAAATCACCAGCATCTTCCCAACCGGCTTCATGGTCATGGCCGGGTGGACCATGGAAACGCCTGCACTTGGACTTTGCTGGACCTTACTTAGGAAAGACATTCTTAGTTATAGTGGATGCTTACTCTAAATTTTTAGAGGTAGTACCAATGTCATCAGCCACTTCAGCTAACACCATTGCTGCTCTGAGGCATGTTTTCAGCTACTTTGGCTTACCTGAACACCTCGTAACTGATAATGGCAGTCGATTCACAAGTGCAGAATTCCAGAAATTTCTCAGGGATAATGATATACAACATACGCTTACAGACCCTGGACGTCCTGCAACAAATGGACTAGCAGAACGCTATGTCGGGGAATTCAAAGATAAGCTGAACAAGATTGGTGATACGGGTGAGTCAGTACAGACAAAACTGGACCGGTTCTTATTGACGCACAGAGCTTTAAGAAGTAAGAACACCAAGCAAGAAGTTAAAGTTTTTCAAGATAACTTTGACAAGAAAGCAAAAATTGACGCCAGATCAGCCAGTTTTTGTACGTAATTTCGGGAAAGGAGCCAAATGGGTACCTGGAAGGATTGCAGGAACAGTCAGTCCTAGAAATTTTGATGTTCAAGTGGGAGATACTCTGTGGAAACGACATGAAGAACAGCTTCGCCCCAGACTCATACCTGCGACACAATGCTCCGAACTTCTAGAGTCAATAGATAATACACCCATTACACCGACACCCCTGTCAACAACTCCAGAGAAGGAATCAGAGAAACCCACCATACCGAAAGACATTCCAGTATTGAACTCTGCGTCTGAAGTCACTTCCCTGTCTCAGGACTTGTCCACCAAAGATTCTAAACCTTCACAACCCGTACCAGAGAAACGGGAACGTAGATAGCCCCCTCCGGGAACGGAAACCACCTCAGAGATTTTATTGAACGGTGTAAACATTTTGTTCAAACATAGATTTTGAGATTTTAGTGGAAATATTTGTTAAATTCTTCGCTCAGTTTCAATTCACTCTTACTGTCCTTGAAGGGGGGCATTTGTTATATCTCATGAATATTCATGTTGTCCACGCATGCTCACTCCAGGCTTTGCTTTCCCGCTATGTGCTTCTCGGAATCCGCCATGTAAATAAAACAGTTGTGTCTGAACAGTAGTTGTCGTTTGCCTACACCGCTACGCGAGACCCCAATACACTACGCTGGCCGCGGGAAATTGGGGCAAGAAAATAAACGGACGGGTGGGAGTTGGGAGAGGAGCGAGGGAACGCTTGCCCGCCAACTTGCCCGCAAACCCCAACCTCGTTCCCAGGGTCTACTCCGCTTTCAAGATGGCGGCTGAGGGCGGAGAAGACCCTGGCACACACCGTTAGACCCCCCGCGAAATACTCCACGAATCGTGGAGTATTTTGTCACGTGACACATAATAGAATCTCGTCTTCGCTACACTTGATCAGCGGTTCCAGGAATAAAAAATGGCTGAGGATGTCTGAAGATTTAGCTTAAATGTGGCTTCATTTTGCGTGTTTTAGCTGCAAAATAGGTTTTTTTGTGGACCGTTGAATTTCCAAATACATTTATCGTGATTTCTACTGCCTGGACGCGTGTGGTTTGAGTATTTCGTTATATGTAAGGTAAGAGTCAATGCAAATTTTCTTAGATTTAATATTTGCGTATGGCGTGCTTCAAAGCTTTCACTGATAGTTTTGGGAAGATTTAATTATTCCTTTATACGTATCTAACTTTATTTCGTAAAATGGATTTTTACCTCGTGCTTGAGGACAAGTCAAGTCCTTATAATATTTTTACAATAATATGGAACCTTAGTCCAGCTTTAATTAGTAAATGTCTCAAACGTGTGAGGTTCCTGCTATTAAAAATGTTCATTACATCTAATTTAACACCTTATACGTAATTGTAAGCTGGACATTAACAAACCTACAACTGAAACATCACAAATTTTAAACATATAATATTTATTTTTTACATCTTGAATTCAATTTTAAGCAACTACAGAATTCAGGGCCACTATGGTCCACCTCATTTTCATGTGTCAGGGACACTTTGTAGAACGAGGCATATCAAAATACAGGAGTGCTCAACGACCAATTTTTCAAATAAGGTTCATTTCGTTTCCGAACAACAAACTGGCACCTTTAAAGCGGTTTATGGTTAATAATTAACTTTCGTGGGAAAAAAATAGCCGCTCCTCAGAGCCAGCAAGACAAAGTCCAAAGGATCCCTTTTGCCAGCAAGCAAATTCATTGAGGACCATAATCCCAGCCAGAAATATTTTATTTGGCATTGCTTTCTACCAGCAATGTAGTATGAACATACTTTGCCAGCCAGCAAGTAGAAAAAGAAGAAAAGTGATCTTTACTTAAATTTAACAAGATTTAATCAGCTATTTCAAGTTACTTCCTTTTAATATCACTGTAAAGCCATTAAGGGCCGTCATCTGAACAAAGTCTAACTTAGACCGTCAAAATGCAAATATAATTTATCTCCTACCCCGCAAATATTTTTTTATAATTCACCGTAAATTACACAACGGTCTCCTTTCTGTAGGTCCCATCCTACCTTTAGTTTTCTCGTTTGCGTTAATTTGCTTATTTGTACCGTTCGTTTGTATAAAAGTGCCCCTAGAAAAATTATGTTAAAAAGATTTACCGTAAATGCTCGAATTAGCGCCCAGCTTCAAATAAGCACCCCGCTTCGAATTAGCGCCCCTCCTAAGGCTCAAAATTTGTAATAATCGCCCCCTTCAAATAAGCGATCCCAATCCCAGCTACGCTGACTATCTTTTTAAGAATTAAGGAAATGAACTAAAGATTTTATCGCTCATCTCACGTTGTGTAATTTATGGTCTCTTCGCCAAGACTTGTTACTCTCCAGTATCATACACATTACGCCTGAAACCTGCCAACTTTGATGTACTATCGCATGGGAAGAGAGCGTCCATTTCCTCCCCTTGATCTTCAGAACAAATTGCCTCGTACCATCCCTTTATGTGGAATACAATCTGAATACTATTAAATCTAACCTATGATTTATCATATCCGTCCATGTCCATGTGTGAGGGAGACAAAGATAGCTGGATGGTGTCTTGAATTGAGTCCACATGAACGCAAAGAATATTTAAATTTATATATAACTATTATCTGTCACGACTAACACTATCATGTTCATTGACAAAATTTACGTTACTAAAAGTATTAACAAATCAACATTTTTTTTAAACAGCCAGATTTTCGGTACATTTTTCCTTAATTTTAAAATCACATGATCCCTATCATGACTGTCACCGAAATTGAGACTTCATCATGATAAAAAATAACAGCCGAAATATACATTCGTTTCATCTGTATCCTTATGTACACAATATTTACTTACTTTGGGCCTATTCTGGAATATTTTCCGAGTTCTTACAAGTTACTATGTCATGGGATCTTGTAGAAATGTTTCATAGTCAATGAAAATTGGCAAAGAAACAGATTCCTATTAAAAAAAATGTTTTTCACACGATATAAACAAATGCTAGAATTTAACTATTTCCTCGTAATTAAATTTAAACTCATATTGGAATATTAAGTTAATAGTCCACTGTTATCCACTGTTATTTTCTCTCTTCCCAGTACACGCAAGTGTCAATTTTTCAGTGAGAAACTGGTTTAAAAGTTCGAGAAATACTGATATAAAACGACAATGACCTACCAATCGGTGTTGCGATACGACTATACTGTAACCGGGGCCACTTAGACAGATTTGACCAATAACATAAGAAAGTTGGTTGTGGGCCAATCAACAGCTCATAAAAAATAAGTTACTCAAGGCACGAAATTTAAATGATAAAGGCGAACGCTTGGTCGATTCGAAACTCTACATATAACACCCAGGAGATTGACACTAGCTCTTATTTTGTCATCTAAAAGCACGTTCTTCACTATCATTGCCGCACTTTGCAAAGACTATCGCGACCTCAAGTCAAAAATATAATTAACGTTTCCGTTTTTTGCCTCCGTCGTTCACTCTAAGGGACCTTTCAGGTTGTAATTGGTTGATTTTGGTCTATATTGTTTATTTCGATTAGGATCAACACCTAACTTTCTTTGGAATGTACTGTGACTTTCCTGTAATCTGACTGGTCAATTTTGTCCAGGTGGCTCGGTTATCTGCTGTAAGATCCAAGGGACTGATCAAGAACCTTAAAAAAATACCGTTTATCGACCAATCCTTGCAATAGCATAAGGGTCAGTCTTTTCGTCTGAAAAAGATTTCAAGCATTGTTCGATTACTCAGTTAATAAATCACTCATTAGTCTTGCTCGCAGCATTGGAGTCTCCTTGAATGTCCAAGTGAAGTGCGTATGAAAACCTTTACAGAGGTCTCTTACGCAAAACACCACTCCCACTCCGCAACTTCCTGAGCCACTGGGTTGATCAGGCATCGGCACTCTGAACCTTTGTACTTTGTTCCAGATTGGTGGCTGGAAGCGTTGAAGACCAGTTGTTTC
>BLFK01000695.1:79951-84951 GCA_014634185.1 Astreopora myriophthalma | reverse complement strand
GTTGGTATGTGACACTACCCAAGACCTTGGCTCGTGCTTTGGGGTACTTGAACCATCAGTTTAATATTCCTCAGCTGTACCAAATCGGACGCCTTGTCCAACTGAATGATGATCAGAGCGTCTTTCTTGCGAAGACTACGACAACGCTTGTTAGAAAGGAAGAGCTGGTGTGGGGGATGTTATCCCCCTATGCATTTCAGACCATGTATGTGTATTCAGATTTGGCGGAGTCTCAAGTCGTAGGCGATACCCAAGCCAATGTGCTCCACATACTCGTACCTCGAGGACAACCGGGTGATGTTGTGTCTGAAGAGATCAAACTACCAACCTATCATAAACTTCGCACCTCTGTATTTTCGTCTGTAAAGATAAATATAAGGGGAGACACAGGTGAACTTATTCCATTTGCCTCCGGTACCGTACGCGTAACGTTGCACTTTCGACGCAGGGCTTCATTCTAAACAATGATACTTCCTATGAATCGTCACTTCTACCCTTACCGAGCTCGTGTTGTACCTATGGCACAACTTGGAAAAGGAAACATAAACATTTTTGGAGGGTCTTCTCCTTACAATCAAGGAGGCAATGGACTGGGCGGTATGTTTCGCGGTCTCGTCAGAACAGCCACCCCATTTCTAAAATCGGCGGCGCAGAAAGTAGGTAGACGTTTACTGAAAACAGGCGTGGACACTGGAATGCAAATTGTTGGTGACGTCTTAAACGGCCGACCGTTAAAGAAAGCTACCGCATCCAGGGCTAAAGTTGCCGGCAAAGAGTTTTTGGCAGGTACTTTCAACGACTTAACGCAACAACAGGGAAGCGGTCGCAGAAAAGGATATAAACGCAAGCGAAAAGCCATACCTGTCAGTTCAACTCGAAGCAAGAGACAGAGAACATCTCCCGGCAAATTCAAAACAATTTTCGATTGAATATGGCTGCTGCAGCACACCCTCTCTCGGTTCCTGGTGAGAATTCTAGCCTGCATGTTTTTAATGTACCTGTGACCGTTGTATCCATCGTGAGTAGCAAGTGGGTGGATTACGAACCGGTGCAAACGGGAACCAATCCTATCGAGTTTGTCATCAAACCCCTGGCAGACTACATTGACATTAACAAGACGGAGCTACGCATGGTGTTGAAAGTAACAAAGCAAGACGGAACACCTACAGGGGATGCCAAGAAATACACTCTGGTCAACAACGCCCTTCACTCTATCATCAAACAGATCAAGATCAACGAGACACTGGTGACAGAACAATCAGATACTCAAGCTTACAATGCCTACATCAAGACCATACTAAATTTCACTGAACAAGCCAAAAAATCTTACTTAACAAAAGCTCTGTACTACAAAGACACAGCAGGACATATGGATGAAGTGGATAACACTGCGGAAAACAATATCGGCCTGAAGAAAAGGGGTGTATTCACAAACAACGGTGCTGAGGTGGGGTTAGTTGGAGTACCCTTATGTGACATCTTTAACGTGGACAAGTTATTGTTAGATGGTCTAGAACTCAAAGTAAAGGTGGACCTGAACAGCGATGCTTTCGTTCTTATGGGAGGCGAGACGCCAAACAATTGCAAGTTACAAGTCATGTCAAGCACTCTCCGTGTACGTACCGTACGCGTGGCAGACAGCACAAAGCTGGAACATTTGCAGATCATGCAAGGTCAAAAAGGACGCACTGCTCTCCCAGCAGTTTACACTTTGACCAGAACCCCAACGCATGCAAAGATCATTCCTCGAGGGGTATTAAACCATACAGAGACAGATCTTTTCAACGGTCTTATTCCTCAATGTCTGATTTTCGGGATGGTGCGTAACGATGCGTACAACGGACACCTGGCACGTAACCCTTTCAATTTTCAAGTGTTTGACCTACAAGGAGTTCGTTTAACTGTGAATGGAGAAGAAATGCCCTACTCCGCTCTAGACCTGACAGGTGGCAAAACGATTGATGGTTATAACACCCTGTTTTCTGGCAGTGGAGATATGAACTGTGGTCATGGTCTGGACATTGACAGAGAAGACTGGGAACAGGGATACGGTTTGCTCCGTTTCGATTTGACCCCAGCGGGAAGCGGTCATCCTGATCATTTGATACCCCTTCGTTCAGGGAATGTCAATCTGTACCTGAAATTTGGCACTCCAACTGGTGCAGTTCTCAATTTAATCGTGTACGCGGAATTCCAGAATCAGTTAGAAATTGATCGCAACAGACGCGTGGTGTACGATTGGTCACAAGGCTCTTAAAGATGCACACGACCCATGAATTATGGCAAGCCTATAAGCGTTGTCGTGAGAAACTAATAAAGTATTGTTAAAACAAACTGATAAATCGCGTGAGTGTGTGCTTTTATATATAATAGCGGAACACCATAAATTGCAATCATAGTGATCCTAACCATCTTGGAGATAACATGGCCCAATTCAAATGCCCGAGCAGTATCATGATCGCAGGACCAAGTCAATGCGGAAAAACAACGTTTACTAGACAACTGCTAAGACAGGCAAATGTGCTCTTTGAAAGACTTATAAAGAAAATACTCTACTGCTATGGACAGTGGCAAGAATGTTTCCAGGACATGACGGATCATGTGCAATTTGTAGAAGGTATCCCTGAGGACATCCCTAGTTTATTTCCACCGACATGTCGTCCTGGAGTCCTCGTCTTAGATGATCTCATGCGCCATTGCAGCGACGATGAGCGCATTTTGGATCTCTTTACAAAAGTCTCTCACCACTGTGATGTAACCTGTATCTATTTGACTCAGAACCTCTTCCCGCCAGGAAAGTTTTCTCGCAGTATCTCTCTGAACGCTCATTACATCATTGCTTTTAACAACCCTCGCGATACGTTGGGTTTCCGAGCATTGGCTCAGCAGGCGTTCGCGGGGCAAGTGCCTTTTGTATGGGAGAGTTTTCAAGATGCTACCTCACAACCGTTCGGCTACTTAATGCTAGATCTGCACCCACGCACGCAGAGCATACAACGAGTAAGAACAAAAATACTGCCGGCGGAGCACCGTTTTCCGGTGGTCTATGTGAACAGGAAAATACATAAAACAGATAAACCAGTGCCTGTCCTTCTCAGTTGACAACATGCCAGCGTCTTCGACACATAGAGCTCCTTTGGATTCGCGAAGAAAAAAGCGACGAGTGCAAAATTAACGTGGGGGCAAGATGAAGTTACACTCTGACACCAAGACAGAGTCCAACAGAGTTCAAAAAAGAAACACGCGCCTGTCAAAGCTCAAGTCGCATTTACCGTTTTTATGTGCCTGTTTTAAAAGTCATGGTAAACAGTGTCGCGATATGATCACGGCGGCTAACAGAGGACAGATCGAGTCCATCAGTGAAATTGCGCTTAATCTGCTTAAAGGTAACATCATCGTTCCAAAATCCTCATTTGAACGCTTGAAACCACACAAAGACAAGCTCCTCTATCTCACTCGAAAGAAACCTAGCCTCACACAGAAAAAACAGGTGCTAAATCAAAAAGGAGGATTTTTACCAGCTCTTACCGGCCTCATAGCACCCCTTGCTGTTGATCTACTTGGCAAGCTTTTCAAATGAAACACGTTCAAAAGATGATGTTGGTTCCAGAACATTTATTGCAGAGTCTTGAAACGGAACACCGATTAACATCCCCGCCGCAACTTGCAACACTCACGCGTTTGGATCAAGACATGAAACATATCATGGATTCTTCATTACCGGAAGACCAAAAAATCAGTTTGTTAGATCAACTTTTGCACCGATATCAAGGTCTGTCGAGACAAATGAAGACTGATGCGATTGTGAAACCTACTGTGACGACAGCGGTGACGCCAGCTCCAGCTGAGACAAGTCCTACGCAACCTCCTACAACATCTTTAGGAAAGCCTAAAAAAGTAATGTCGCGAAAACTTCCCGTTACTCCAAAGTCTACACCTGCGACTGGATTGAGCAAATCTAAAATTCCCCGTCCTGCTGTCAGATCTGCGTCGCCCGTAAAACGAACGCCACCCTCAGAAACGATGCCTGTTTCAGCAACACTACAATTAACACCTGCGAGTCACTCCGAATTTCCTGTTCTTATTGCAAAAGAGGATGAACCGGTTTCACCGGAGACGTCCGCATTCTTTTTGGAAACTCCTTTGTCTATGCCGACTCGTAAAAGGAGAACAATAAGAAAACCAAGAACACCTATGGTAGCAAGACTGAGAAGCAATAGACAATGGGAACCGTACTGAACGGGAATAAAACCTGTTCACTTAAAGAAAGACAATATATAACAGAAGGATATCGCTTGCTACCGTTGTTAGTTTTGAGTGAAGATCATGGCACCCAACATGAATGAAAATAAGAGCAGCTCGTGTTGTGGAGAGCTTGAGGAAGAAAGAGTAAAGGAAGCCTTCTGGATCACTTTTGCCTTCTTGGTGTATAAGGACGTTTCTAAGCAGGAACCATTGTTAGTACATGATAACCAAAAAGTGGTGTCCTGCTTAAATGAAACAGATTTGGATAAATATCGCGAGAATGTCTATTGGCTATGGCACGATTTACTGGACGTGCTGGATGCATTGGCGCCGTGTGAACAAGACTGGATCGATAACATACCACCACATGTGGAACGGAAACACATTGAGAAACTTCTTCTACAGCGTGACCAGTTTTGCAAAACCTGTTGGTACTGGTTAGACTTGATTACTAATTAACGGTGATAAACTGGTTTTCAAAAACCTTATAAAGACACTGTGACTGTGCTCATCACACATCACTTTCAAGATGAGTTACTCAAAATGTGGACTCTGCCTTCAAGACCTTGAAGTCATCAAACCCGCCTCTGGTATATCTTACATTCGCTGCTTAAATTGGAAAGAATGTCCCGTCTTCTGCCCTGAAGAGAATATCCATGGCTATCAACAATGCGTATGTGACCATGTGATCCCTGAGTACAAAGTATGTGAAGGTGGTAAGCGGCTAGTGTGCAAGCATATGGATACGCCGACGT
>BLFK01000695.1:49951-67451 GCA_014634185.1 Astreopora myriophthalma | reverse complement strand
CTTCAAATCAATGCTGGTATAGTTAAAATGGCGTGTGAAGGTCTTAATAATTGTAAATCAGGTATATCAAAAAAGGATGGATGTTCATACAAATTTGAGTATGTCAAAAAAGAAGATATGCCTGATAATTATATAAAATCGTCTAATATTCGTAAAAGATTATCTGATGAAGACAGAAAGAAACGCCAAAAGCAATTTATGAAAAATTGGCAAAATAAGGAATACAAATGCCCAATATGTGAAAAAACTTACAAAAATAGTTATAAATATACTCACAACAAATTGTGTAATCAATAAGCGCGTTCTTTAGAATGCTCCATCAAATTCATCTGTTATTTTTTTTACTTCTTTTCTAATACTTGCCCAAAATAGTTCAATAGCACTTGGGTTATATTTTTCTTTTCTTGTTTGACTACGCGTTTTCATACAATAAGACTAGATAAAATATTAAATATAATTCTATAACCAGAAACAAAATCCATTTTTGGCTATATAATAGCAAAAACCAGTATATACTAAAATATAATATATAGCAAAAATTCAGTTATACTGGAGGCTTATGTATATATATATGTTACACAATATTCTCTTAATTGTTTACCATAAGAGGTGGTAGCTCCAGTAATTAGGAGAATATCGATCTAAATATGTGAGATTGCCATCTTTATCTTTTATATTGGACGCTCTTCTGCGGTATAACCAACGTCTATTTTCGTCTTTATGAGTAAGGAAGTCTTCATATCTGTTATCCCCAAAATGGATCTTATGACCATCTTGTAATGTCACCATGTATTTTTTGTTTTCACGGTTTGAATAAGTAAGGTCTTTTGCTCCGAAAAATAGTTTAGCATTAAGCTTTAATGAATTAAAATCTTTACCGGTAACCAACATATAATATATCACTATATAATATTTCATATATCTTTTAAATCCGTCATTGGTATCCAACTGTTAAATTCATCACTATATCCCTTCCACTTCACCAAAGCTTGTTTCTTCTTATAATCTCTCCGAACGACTTTATCAATACGGAAAACATCCTGTCTGGCTTTTAATAATTCAGGTTCATAAAAACTCCCCTGAATATCTTCACCTCTTAGATCTTTCAGTTTGTATGTTATTGGATTAGTGTATTGGATCTTATCAACTGTAAACACTTCTTCTGTCCAATTTGGTGTATAACCCTTGTCGAACACATTCCGTTTATACTTAGATATTCGGACCTTGTCGCCTATTTTGAATTTCGGTTTCTGTTTTAATGCATCTATATCACCATACAAATTGAAGTAAACGGTTCCTTCATTCTTTTTATCAGATGCTTCAACTGGTGTCATCTTTATGCTTGAATGTTTTGTATTATTGTATTCTTTCACTAATTTTGGTAACGTGTCTAAATACTGTGTATTACCTTGAACAGTGAACTGCTTCCACATTTTGGACTTGATTGTTCGATTCCACCTTTCAACCACTGATGATTTTTCCTCATTCTCAGTTGAGTACATATGTATCCCATTTGTCTCCAATAGGTTTTTCACATGTTTGTTATAGAACTCCTTTCCCTTATCAACCCATAGATATTGTGGTTTTCGACCTTCCTTAAACAGCGTCTCAAAACTATATTTAACAGTTTCACCTTTCTTATCCTTCAAAGGAACAATCCAACTGTATTTCGAGAATATATCAATAACTGTTAAAAGATATCGGTAACCCTTGTTCCATTTACTAAACTGTTGCATCTCAACAAGGTCTGCCGCCCAAATCTCATCAACATGATTTACAATTATACGCCGCCGAGTGAAATTACGTTTTATGGGTGCATGTAACTCATCTGCTAATTTTTCTTGCCAGTTTTCTTCACTCAACGGCTTTTTCCGTTTTTTGGAACTCCAAGACCTAGTTTTTGTTTTGTGTTTATAATAAAACGAGCTGTTTGGCCCCATTTTGGCATTTCACCATAAGGTATTTGGTCAAGAGATTGAACCATTTTTCGGTCACATTCTCCTTTGTCTTTTCCCATGCTGTAACATATATCATGATGAGCTGCTATTTCATCAACTTTATTATAAGGTTGAACATGCCATTTTGTAACCTGGCCAGTAGTGGGATCATATTCTAGCTGTTTATCAAGTGGATTATATGGTCCCATATATTTGTAGTTTGGTGGAGTCCAACCACCTTTTGGTTTTGGTAAACGTCCAATCAGTTTGTGAATGTCTACTGCTCCCCCAGAAAGACGATTTAAAACTTGATCAACATATTTGCTATCCAAACCTTTTATATTAGGATTAATTGCTTTATGAATATTAACGCCCGCCCCTTCAGACGGGCCCTTTAGTTTCCCCGAGTTTTAACAAATTTCGTTTTGGTTATACCACATTCTGCAGAAGTGCATTTCATCACAGTTCTTCCATTTTTTGCTTTCACAAAACGTTCGCTACCAGGAACGCATTCAGTGACTTTCTTTTGTTTAACACAATACGATCTTACCATATATACATATATTATATTATATTACACTAAATTTGTGAAATATTTGATCACAAACTCTCGATTAACGTTTTGGTCATTCATATCAAAATGTGGATTGTGAATAGTTTTCAAAATACTTGTCCCCTTTTGTCTTTCAAATAAATAATACAGACACCAATAACCGCATAAAACTGAGTCTCTTTCCTGTATTTCATCATTTGAATAAATTAATTGTTTGCCACTTGTTGACAAATATTGAGCGACTTCATTTGGCATGTTCAACCCAAAACTATCAAAATATTCTGCATATTTATTTCCGTTACGATAGGCAACCCAATGTGTACCGGGTCCAATCTGTGAATCTAGGTTAATGATACCCACTTCATCTTTTATCATCCTTTGTGGTAAATTATCTCTGCTGTAAATACCTCGAAAGTTTTTGATTCTAAGTTTATTGACCCAATCAATCAAATCATAGTTACTGAGGGGTTTATTAATGAATTTGATATTAGTTTTAGTATTATATTTTACAGTATGTCCCCGATTAATGGAATTCCTGAAAATGGGCTGTTTTTTCCGAGCAACAATCCTTTTCCTTTTTTGTTCTTTTTTTTTTACTCCCATACCGATTGGTTTATCCCATGAACCAATAAAAGGAGGTGACCTCCAATCATTTGGAAGGACTAATCCGTCATCTTGATCAGATGTTGGTATTGGCAAAGGTGTCGTTCCTGGAACATAAACTGGAACAGATCGTCTGTTACGTGTACGGTCGATCTGTAATCCTTTTCCCGTCAGTGCATTAATAAGCATTGGTATGCCAATTGAAGCTAATAAAGTTCCAAGAAAGCCTCCAGATTGTGCTTTAGTTGGTTTGATAACAAGTTTTCCACCTGTATGCATAGCCTTGACTATTTGTTTCTTTTGTGCATCCGTGAGCCAATCTTTGTATTTAATCAATTGCTCAATTTTATTTTGCGGAATCATAAATTCTCCAACTTGTCCATTTCCAAATATTTTATCAACCGCTAAACTGGACAAACCCGACAATGCCCCAGTTGCTAATGGACCCGCAACTTTGGTAGCCATTGGAAGTACCTTTGGAAGAAGTTTTGTACCCAATGAAAATATTGATGACCAAAGACTGCCTCCCATTTGAACCGCTTTGCGTATCTGGGTTTTGCTTATTTTAATGTCAGACCCTGTATTGTTCTGCATAGCTCTTCTCAATTTATTTATTTGCGTTTTGGTCAACATAAGTTGATCCGGTCCAGTTAGTTCCGATTTTGATAATCTCAATGTTATCGCCGAATTGTTTCTTATTGCCGAGGCAAGTTTAACTTTTTGCCCCTCTGATAGTTTTACACCATGTGGATAATATTTTGACATATATTATATATAAGTAATGTACATAAAATTAAATATATCTATCTGAATAATAGTTTCCCATCTTTTTGTACAAGTTCCGCTTCTTGTTCATATAATGTCAATGCATAAACTGAATATGCTGCAGCTGTTGTACCAGATAATTCATAATGAAAGGTCAGTTTAGTGGTACCGTCTTTGATATCCATTTTTTGTTTGGTCAAATCAAAATAAATAAAAGGAAATAATGCTTGGAAGTTATTGATATTCAACAGGGTTCCTTGGTTATATTCATTATTTGCATGTACGTATTTCAGAACATCTCGGTAAACTCTCGACAAGTCTGCTTCTGGTGTGTAATGCACATCGGGATATTCATTACCATTTCCAACAACAAGATGACAATTTGATAATGTTCTGTTGTCAGTTGATACACTAAATGTGTTATACAAAAATGGATTTGTTTGTTGCGACCCAATACTTATATCATTCAAGATAAACACAAATACATGTCTTGGTTTTGAAATACCACTAGTAATCTGAAAATTACCGCTTCTTTGGCTGGATGAGTTACTTCTTTCAATATTTTCACGCAAGTAAGTCCATTTATGGGGTTTCAAGTATTGACTGATGTATAGTGATTGCCCGTCAGAATTGAAATTAATTCGCGGTACAATGAGTTCCATTCTTGTGATTACCACACGCGAATCTGCCGCACCTGCCGCGCTCCAAATAAGATTCTCATCTGTTTCAATTTGTAAATTTAATTCCAGACGTGTGGCGGGTAATATCTCGTCTCTCAATGCTTCAAAAAATGAATATCTGTTCAGTGATATCTCTGTATCGACAACTGTTGATGTACCCAATCGTGCCTTTCTTGTGGCAAAACCTTTATTATAATTAGCTTCTGCTGCTCCTTCTTCAGGATGACGGTTTTTATCTAAGTAAAACAATTCGTTAGTTGCTGTAGATTCGACATAACCTGGACTATATTCCACTAAATTTTTGATATTTACAGAATGATTTGCTTGATTGCAATCATAAACGTGTTTACCATTTAATCTCACGTCCAAATCATTAATCAAAGAATGGGAACCATTTACAATCCCAATATGATCGACGGCTGTTATAGGTGCATTTGCTTTTGTTTGGACTTTAAAACCAACTGACAATCTTGCATTATACCAATCAAAAGGAGTAACTTCTCCTCTGTTATCTACTACAAAACGATAACCATCTTTCTTTTGTGAACTACCATTTCCAGGAGTAGTATTCAACGGTGTCTCTAATTGAAAAAATACATCTTCGTATCTTTCGATATGTTTTGGATTTCTAAATGATTTCATCTATAAACTTATGTTAGATAAAAAAAAAGTATTACTCTATTATTTAATATTTTATTATACCCTTATACGCTTGTTCAATTTTCCACCAGATAATATCCTATTAACTCTTTTCGCTATTTCAATATCAGACATTGGTCGATCCATTGACGGTTGACTCATTGCTGGTTGAATCGTGGGTTCCATTTGACTACCTTTTGTTTTCCCTTTACTCAACAATTGAATTATTTTATCTCCTGCTTTATTACCAGCGTATTCACCAGTTTTGGTGACTGCTTTTTCAGCTGCAGTTTTAACACCTTTTTTAGCTAATTCTTTCGCCGTTTTTCCAAATAGTTTTGATCCAATTGATCTGAATACATCACCAATTCCTTCACCATGAATTGCTTCATCGTGTATGTTTGCTTACATAACGACCCATAATGGGGTCATAACGTTGTTTTATTTCCCATTGTCGCATATATTGATATATTATATTAAAGTAAGAATTTAGTATTAGAATTTTATATTATTGTATTAGAGTTTAGTATTATATTAAACTCGATTTCAGTATCAAATGCATAAACCAATCAATACCGTTTAAATCAATGGGTCGCCCCAAAGCGTCTGTAACCGATATGTTTAATTCTGAAATAATTGTTTTTGAAATTGGGCTGAATAATGCTCTTCTTGGTTCAAACGAGAATGGATAACTTCTTGTCAGATTGTCTGTTGGTATTGTTGTCAGAGTATTTGTAAACACACCATTACTGATGCTGTCTGATATGATGTTGCTATTTATGTTTATCACATCAATGCTATTAGTTATATTTGGCAATTTTGTTCCATGTTCGGTTGCAGTTATTATTTTTGGTTCAAACCCAATCAAATCTCCAAATTTTGAGTTTCTGATGTCAAGCTGCCATTGATCATCCAATTGAATTACTACTTTGTATGATGAAAGCACAAAATATAGCTTTACACCACTCCCATCAGCTGGTTTATCATCTTTTTGAACAATCGTTTGACTTATATAATCATCCAGATCTTCATAAAAATACATTCCTGCAACGAATAAAATAGTCTTCCATGAAACACCATTATCTTTACTGTATTTTATCGTATCATTTCCATATTCATGATTGACATTATGCCAAGAATACATCATTGTAATTCGATCAACAGCTAGTTCATGCCGCATTTTTGGATCTAGCCTCAATGGTGGATCAAATTTAATAATAAAGTCATCGGGTCGATTTCGACCAATTTTCTGTCTGCTAGCAGATGAAATATGTATCGCTCTTTCTTGCATATATTGATATATTATATTAAACTAATCAATACAATTATATTACATTATGGTATATCTATTTCTTAATTTTGTTATTTCTCTTACATTATGTATTGTTTCAATAATTCTATCAATTGTTGGTTATCAATTATTCCAAGTTCATTCAATTTATGCGCTATTTGTGAAAATTCTTCTTTGACGCCATTATTGCCTGCCAAAATGGATCCACCAAGTAACTCCATTCTGTCAAGCAAATCTTCCGCATTATTGAAATAAATAACACCGGAACCAATTTTCTTGAATTTGTTGCTAGATTTATGAATGGGTATTTCACTTAAACGATTCAATTCCTCGAATGCTAATTTAGCAATATCACTGTATTTCTTCTTTTTATTGAATTTCTTGGTCAGTAAATCAATTGTATCAAAATCTACTTTTCTGTTCATCACTTTTTTGTTATTTTTTGTTGCTACTAGCCTCAATTGACCTAGTAATTTGGGAATATCAATCATCAATCCTCCATATTGTCCAGAAGATAATATCTTGTATGCATTTCTTTTTGGTTGGGTATAACCAGAACCCTTGAGAGTTTTGATTCCTTCTTTGTATGGAACTATTCTTTCTTTATATTTTTGTAATGTCTCGATTTCAGATGACAGTTGGTCATATTCTTCAGCTTGTTTTTCACTCTTTATTTTAGAGCGCGTTATACTGCTTTTTTTACGTCCTAACTCTTGGATTTTTTCACCTATTTTCCTGGTATAACTTTTCAAATCAATGGTCTTGTTTACAACACCTTTTAATACTTGTGTAGGAGGAGGTAATTGATATTTCATTAATGTTATCATATCTTCCGTATCAAACCCCTGATCTAAATCCAATTGAAATATTTGAGATGGGGTATAATCAATTGGTAGAGTTGTTGTTTTGGTTTGCGGTTGAGTATCAGTATCAAAGTTTAACATATTAATATTTTCTAATTCTGAAGTCAGTGCTTTTTGGTTCTTTTCTAATTGTTCAATTAATTGGTCCTGTTTTTCATCGATTGCTTGTTTGGTTTGCTCTTGAGCAGTAATAATTGGTTTGAAAGTTTCCGATAAACCTTGTTGTAAATCTTGTTGAGTTTCTTGATATTTCTTCAATGTATTTCTGACTTGTTTAGTCATTGTTCCAGCCTTGATTTTGGCTTCAGATAATTGTTTCAATCGTTGTATATCCATATAATAGTAACTTATATTAACTTAACTTAACTTAACTTAACTATTATAAAATATATAGAAATGAGTATTATATAATTCTATTGCATTTATCTATTGTATTTGTATAATGGAAATTCCAAATTATGACAGAAATGATAAAAACACTGATTTCAAAAGATTGTATGGTTACATGCCAAATAACACTTTTCGGATGCTGATATGTGGCAATTCGGGAAGTGGAAAGACCAATCTGCTGTACCATATGCTGATGAAACCACTTTTGTATTACGATAGAATACACCTTTATGCTAAAAATCTCGAGCAGCAAAAATACAAAGACATTATTCAAAGGTTGAATGATATATCAGAAAGTGTTGGGTATGATGTCCTTGTTTGTAGTAATGATGATATAATTCCAATAGAGGAATTACAGAAAGACGACGCCCAAAAAATAGTAGTATTTGATGACTTTATTTGTGATAAAAATCAAAAGCCATTGATTGACTATTTTATTCGTGGCAGACATAAGAACTGCTCTGTGATTTATTTGGGCCAATCATTTTACAAAACGCCAAAAGATATTCGACTCAATTGCTCTCATTTTTGTGTATATGATTTTCCGAGCAGTAATGAAAGAAGTCTGATATCCCGCGAGTTGGGTGTTGATAAGGATAAATACATTAAAGCGACTCATAAACCATATTCTTTTCTATATGTAGATAAACCAATGAAGAGAATCAATAGGAATTTTTACGGAACTATATAACTTACTGATATAAATGGGAATATTTAATGAACATATTTCATCAACTCCAACATCGGGTCAAACTGTAATTAGACAGCCTGGACCTCCTGGTCCTCAGGGAATCGGATTTAAGTTAACCCAAGATGGAAATTATGATATGGAGAATAAAAAACTGGTTAACGTTTCACAACCTGATAATAACGATGACGCAGCGAATAAAGAGTATGTGAACATAGGTCTTGATGTGAAAGCTGATCTTCTGACGACTCGGGTACAAACTTTCAAGAGCCGGATAAGAGTACCAGACTACGACCAAAATATGCATTCATCAAGCGATACAGTCAACTTGAAATACATTAATGACAAATTTTTGAATCGTCAAACAGGTGGTACTTTATATAATTCAATCACTTTTTCACCAACTACTGCTAATAATAAAAGGCAGATACATAATCTAGCCTCCCCTCAGTTTAATTCAAGCGCTTGCAACAAAAATTACGTCGACACACAAATATCAAAAATACCCTCTAATGCAAATTATTTGAAAAAAGATGGAAGTGTTGCAATGACTGGAAATCTAGACATGGGTAACAAACAGATTACAAATCTTGGATATAACATTCAAAACACCAATGATGTTGTTAATGTAGGTTTCTGTGATACTAAATATTTGCAAAAAGTCTCAAACAGTGACCTTGACATGAACGAATTTAAAATCATAAATCTGATTGATCCAACTAATTCAAGAGATGCTGCAACAAAATCTTATATTGACACAAGATTAAGTCAAAAATTAGACAAAACTATTTCAAGTGACCTTGCTATGGATAATCATAAAATCATAAATATGGCTGATCCAACTGATTTAAAAGATGCTGTAACAAAACAGTATGCTGATCATAATTTTCTTAACCGTATCAAACCTAACTCTCTTGGTGGTCCTTTAAAAATGGGAGGTCATAAGATTACCAATTTAGCAACACCGGAATAAAGTGATAGTACTGATGCTGTAAATGTTTTATTCTTCAACACCAAACTCAATGATTCCAACACAAACTTGTATACACGAATAACAGACGATTATAAGAGTTATGTGAATAAGACACACATAACTTCATCTTCTGCTGATAAAGACGTTTTTAGATATATGATGGAAGATGCAGATGAGAGCTCATCAGAGACTGACATTGTTGTTAACGGTATCGTAGATTTCGCATCCAGTCCACATGAAATCAATAAGAAAGCTTATGAAGTTGTTCTTACAACAGATGCTCAGAACAAATACAGGTCAAGAATAAGTTTTAATGCCTACAAACTTCCTTTAGGCGAGTACACCATGGTGATTGAGTTTTTTGTTCCTGATAAAGCTCACATTGGTTCGACAACTGTCAATGTTGTCTCAACCGTTCTTACTATCAACCAACAATCTACAAAGATATTCGACACTGATGGATATACAAGAAGCATTGTTCATTTACATAAGTGGCAAGATCTCCACCTGAATATATATTCATAGATCTTCATGGAAGTATAACTGAAGGGAGTACAAAGAAAGCACATTTGATTGTTTATGGTGTTAAAGAATATGTCCAAAACGTTTACTCAAATGTATACGATACTGTTTTCGTAATTGAAAACGGAAAAATGACTATGGAAACTGATTTGAACATGAATGGTCATGAAATAAGAACTCAGTCTTATGAAAGTATTATTTGGGGCGTATCCAAAACTGGTAATAGTGTTGCAGTGGGTAATGAGTTTAGACATCCAGCGATTCCTATTTTGGGACGGGGGGGTACAGTTTTCGACATAGAGAGTTTTACGTTTAGAGAAGTATTAAGAAATGTTTATATAAGTAGAATGACTTTTAAGATACTGACTACTAACCCCGCGACTAATGTAGACACCCCTATTTCACAAGCCAATTTACGAATAAATAATCATAACTTCGATTTGGGCGGTGGTGGTTCGAATCCAAACATACAGGTCAATATTAACAGATTCTATGAAAGTTTTGACAAATTTGAAATACAATTTAATGCACCGATTAGTACTAGTTTTACGTTCTCAACGTGGTTATTTACCAAACCTTTACAACCATAAATATCTATTTTACGTATATAAATGGGAGTATTTAATAAATACTTTTCGAATTGGGCCACACCTTATGAAATATTTCACCCCTAAATTTTATACACTTATATTATATGACGTTATATGTAAAAGATGAACATGGAAATGATATTTTAGATGAATATGGAAACAAACTAGAATACTCTGTAGAATACATAACAGATTCAAGTATCCCTGTTGTAAACGATTATGACGTGGGAAACGTTAAAATAATCAATGTGAAAGACCCGACAGAATTACATCATGCTGCTAATAAAAGATATGTTGACAATTCTGGAATTTTTTCAATTTTAAATTTAGCTACAGGTACTTATGTTAATGGATATATGGAAAACTATGCAGAATGTATGTATTCTTGCGATCGGGCACTTACAACAGAAGTAACATACGACCAATCATCTAGAAAAATTTCAACTATTTTTGATAAAACTCTTTCCGTTTTAGATGCTACACAATCTGATAACGCAAAAAGACCAAAGCTTTCCACCGTAAAAAATGCTAAGAGATATTACTTTACTTTTCACGGTAATAATAGAATGATTTCAAACATTGACTTAAATCCTAAAAGTGGCGAAGATGATATAGTTCATACATTCATGCTTTACAGACTTAACTCTTATAATGGATCTAATGCTTACATTACAAATGGTTTATTTGGTCATGATAATGGTGGGTGGGATAAATTTGTCGTGTATACAGCAACAACACATAACCTTAATATTTCTGGCGTTCATGGAGCTAATACCATTGGGGTTACTTCATCTGATTAGCAACCAAAGGCTAATGCATCAGAACTGAATAAATGGCACTGTGTTTCAATACACTGGGATGTTCCAGCTGGGGTTGGGGGAAGTTCTTGCTGGGTAAATGGTAAAAAAGTGAAAACATTTCATGCTGCAACTTCTTCAGGATCAAATCAGATGACATTTGGAGATTTGAATCCAAATGGTATTGCGGGACTAGATGGAGATATTCAACTTTTTATTCTTTACAAAGGGTTTAATATGAACGATATTATAATTAGAGCACACCATAAAATGATATGTGAACGGTATGGGGTAGATCACGATCCCATTACTTTTTCTTAAAACTATCGAACGATATAGTATATGCTTCAAGAGACAATAGATTATGTTAATTTCTTCTTTGAAAAAACACAAAAACAATATCTCAACATAAATGATGTTATTTTGAAATCAGCTTTGGTGTATCAACATTTATACCACAAACATTTTGGCTCACAAATAACAATAGATGATGTTCTCAAACTAAATGACAATGAAATCGGTCTAATCGGTCCTGGAAATGGTTGTCTAACATGGTTTTTAGAAAGAGTATTAGGTCAGTTTCATATATTGCACACACATAGCATTTTGCATGATGCTTATGGTAGATTTTATGACCATTATTCATTAGACAGGGGTTATTTATACGTTATTCCTGAAAACATGACTACAAAATGTATGAAAAGATCTCCTTTATGCGGCCAGATTACTGGTTTAATATACTGCTTGTGTAAAAGATTGAGAATATAATATAATAAATATATATGGTTAAAGTTAGAAAAACAATATTCAACTGGAATCACATTTCAGATGAACTAACAAAAGAAAAAATCGATGAATTGAAAAGTTATTATCGAACTTATCATCGAAAATATTGGGCTTACAAGCAAGCAATGATGCGTATGAAAAAATACAAATTTATTGGTGATGCATTGTCTGTTGTTTTTGCACCAGGAGGCTTAGCTTCAAGTATAGCAACTGGTGGAATTAGTTTAATAGCAATCAGCACATCAGCAATATTAATTCAGGGTTGGATGAAACATAAGAACTTTGATTTAAAAATTCAGAATTGTCAATACGCTTACCAAAGTTACGGACATCTTTTAATTTTAATAAAGAATGCATTAAGATCTGGAGAAACGAATATACCCGAATTAATTTCCTCAATGAATTGCATAGACAATTACGTGATGGACAACAGTCCTATTATTGACAAATTTTTAGAGAAATACGATGAAAGATTTATTTCATAATAGCATCTATCTTATTTCCTATCATGGATTTAATTTGAGACCAATATTCATCATGTTTTTCTTGTGTAATTTTAGATTTTGACACTTTTATGCGCTCGTGGGGTAGACCAAGCATTATAAACAGTTGTCTGATAATATATTTTACACTAATCAACCGTTTACGCCCATTATTTATCTCTTTATTGACTTTTTCTATCTCATCGAACACAGAATAAAGCATCTGTTTTTGTTTATAAGTTAATTGAATATTATTTTCACTTGTTATAACATTCAATACATTTTCGATATGATACTTGCGATTATAAACCGATTTGCGTCTGATTTTATGCTTATTTTCATAAAAATCTATATACTCATTAACATAATCATAACCATGAACTGAACCGCAACTTTGACAAACATTCATACCATTTATATTTTCCATAACCTGTTTGCTACAGCATGACTCAACTACTTTACCAACTTCTACTAGGAGTTGATCACAAAAAGGACATGTAGACTCTCCCATATTCTTTAATTCATCATGGATCACTGAATTACAACTCATTCTATACTATTATATGAGATTATATTTTTATATATATTATGACGTCACGCCACAGCTGTGGTGTTTTAAAGTAGGCATCTTTCTTAAACTTCACAAATTAATAACTTTTCACTGAAACGTTTCAGAATTTTGTAGTTGAAATGTGTATCTTTTGATTGGTGGCTGATGACTCATTTTTCTGGGGGAACCCCCTCTTAAGACTTCTTGTGTTTCCGAGAAAGTCACGCTTGGTGATTTTTCTGAGAAAGTCACGCAAAATACGAGACCAAAATACGAGTAGTTATAGAGTTGGGGAGTAAGAGAACATATGACGTCACGCCACAGCTGTGGTGTTTTAAATTTGGGTTGGTACGAGCGCAAAATATGACAACTACCACGCGCCGCAACACACGACCACGCGCTGGTTCCTTTTCATGATTTTTGTGAAATGGATTTATTACTTTTTTTGCACTTTTTGATGCTATAATTGCGTTTGTGGGGCATGAAATTGCACTTTTTTGACGATTTTGCCTTTTTTTGGTTAATTTTGCATTTTTGCTTAAATTTTTGCCAAGGGGGGACCCTTGGATTTTGGGGAATGAGTGTGGAAAAAACCGTATTACAGCCCATGTAGTGACCTTGTTGTCAAAAAATTGGTTTCTAATGCTTCTTCACAAATTAACGAAAGCTGGCACAGCACTGTTGGTTCGAAAGCTCCAAAAATTCGATTTTACGGTGGCAGTGAAAGTTCTGACCAAAGAGTTGCTGTTGCTGTTGCACAAACAAACTTGGGAAAACAATATTTGCTAGATACCCTTCGCTGTCTAAATGTAGAGCCAGGTGATATCACAGAGAAAATTAAAAGAGTTCCAGAAAGACGTCCCTTCTTTAAACATTAAAAGCAGTAGAAGACACGATTATGGCCATCTAGTTTACCTCACGAGCGAAAAGAGAGCGCTCTCATCGCAAACTGGGTTCCAGATGTTTTTGTTCATTCCCGGCCGCCACATTGGTGCCTTTCCATGGTACACCAACATTGGTGTCTCCATACAAAGATCTGTAAAAATCGCGCGACACGTTTTGGCAAATAACTCAGAAACCATGTACCAAACAGAATTGAGACTTGGAAAAGTTGTTTATCTATTAGTGTTTTATAACATTTCATTTTCTTGGCTTCTTTCATTGAACGGTTTCGGATTTTATTTTCTATTGCGTGACAGTGAAAACACTTTAATGTTCGCCTCTGACCCACTCATCACTGACACTGTGACGTCACATGTCAACGAGTCGAGGCTAGGCTTTCGCACGAAGAAGCCATGGAAGACAAACAGGAAAAGCGTAAATACAGGCTTTTATTCAGCTTTTGTTCCACAATTTGTTGCAAGGGCGCAATCTTTGTACTCTATATTGTCTTATCTTAGAGCTTCGTCTGTTTTGTAAGAGCGTTTGTCTTTTATTTTACTGAAATCGACGTCGAGTTGGTTGGCGTTGGAGTGTCCGCTTAAAACTATTAATTTCTTTAGTGTTCTTCATATTGTTGGCTAGCCCATTCCATTCCCTTGGACCCCGAAAGGAAAATGCCCTTTGTCCCGTTGACAATCTACATAGGGGGACCACAAAATTGTTGCATCCCCTTGTGTTCTTATTGTGAACTGCTGAACGTTTAACAAAATATTTACCTAAATAATCTGGAGCTAGGCCATTTACACATTTAAATGCTAAAACAAAGTCCTTAAATAAAACCTTCTCTGCAACATCTAACCATCTAAGAGATCTCCGTCCCTGAGAGATATGGTCAAACTTCCTTAAACCTAATACAACTCGCAAAATTTTGTACCAACTGCAGTTTGTGTAGATTGCGTTTAGATGTGTTCCCCCACACTGAGGAACAATAAAATAGTTTACTCAAAACAAAACTATTTATAAGTAATAAAAGTGTTTTCTTGTCCAAAAGGTGTTTAATTCTACTTACGTGTACCAACTGGTTCATACAACTAGAGGCTGTTTTATTGATATGTACATCATAGGTAAGATATTGATCGATATATGCCCCAAGATCCCTAGCAAACAAAACTGGTAAGATAGTTTTGCCCAACAGGGATAAGGAGATGTGAGGCAGCCTCTTAACAAGTTGTGCTGAGCCAACAACCACTAATTTTGTCTTCACAGGGTTTACAAGTAGAGAATTGTTTGCCCACAATTTAATGATGTTCGTAAGGTCTTGATTTACGGCTGCCATAGCACTTGATGAATATGATACAGAAAATTCAAAGGGAAATTGACTGTCATCAACAAACGCAGCGGGTTGACTATAGGTAATAACACTGATTAAATCAATAATGTAAATAGTAAAAAGCACAGGGCCCAAGATTGATACTGAGGTACTCCATTTGTTAAGGGTAACAATTCTGAGACTGACTCTTCGTATCATACTCTTTGAAATCTACTGGATAGGTAGCTACTAAACCAGGAAGTTACAAAAGCTTTGAGGCCCAGTTTTCGCAATTTTTGCAACAATAGGTTATGATTAGCTTTTGATGGTTGCCGAGTGCCACCACACCGATGAACAACGCGTTCTGGTGTGCATCTGGTGCATGCCATAACTGGCTAAAGCTGTCGAGAAGGCTACGTGATCCTGCACATCCACGATTTCACCGAATGACACGCCGGCCTCTTCAAGGACTACGTGGACACGTGAATGAAATTGAAGGAAGAAGCCAGCGGCTGGCCCCCCGAACAGAATCAGCGTCACGCCCAACACTTCTTCGACAAGAAAGCCACCTTGCTGGACACGTTCAAGATCGCCAAGAACCCCAGGCAACGGGCAGTGGCTGAACAGTATGTGGAGCAAATTCAGCCAACGCAATAACAAGATGCAGGTCCTAGAATTCGGCGAACCGCAGTCCTTTGTCACCTTCCTCGACGGCGACAAGCACGACCATGTCAAGGTTCATCACAGCATGGAGGTGCACGGCGACCTACCGTTGATGAACTTGAACATTTTTGTGGTCTGCTTCACCACCTGCTGGGCACGACTCCATCTCTACGAAGCGTTGGACCATCTCCAGGACTAGGTCCTCTACTTCGACACAGACTTCGTCATCTTCGTCGAACGTCCCGGCAAACCATCTGTCCATCCACCTCTGGGCGAGTTCACCGGCGAACTGGATGAAGGCAATCACATCATCGAATTATGTTTGGGGAGCCCAGGAATTACGGCTACAAGACGGCGATGGGCAAGACCATGGTCAAGGTGCACAGGTCTTCGCTGAACTTCGAGGGGAGTGCCCAACTCAACTACGAGATGTTGCAGCACAACACCCTTGACGAACTTCAACGACCTCTGGAGGCTCTGCGGACCACCTGCATCACACAGACGCACTGAAACACGTCTTGGACCCAGTCGGTGCCTACACTTACCCTGGGTATCGCCGTCTCTCCGTGGAGAATCTCGGTAACGTCGACGCACTGATGGACTTGTAAATAGTGTTTTTCGCCAGAGGGGACCTGGGTCGGCACTGAGGGGTAGGGTTCCTCAGGTGGTCGGCTTTGTTGCCAGCATTGTCTATGGGACTCCTCTCAGCGACCACCAGGTTCCCTCTCTTTGTACGTAGTTCTTGTACACCAGGGATGGCGGTCACTTGGACCCTGCCCACACGTTCCCACGTTGAAAATATAAATTTTCCATTAAATCGTTTTCTTAAAAGCGTGATTTCTAGCTCACTTCCGGTTTGCGTGACCCAGGGCTGGACCATTTCCACTCCAGCATGACCCATGACGTCATACTCCACCTCGAGGCCGCTTGGCCCTAAACAACAACTGGTTAGGGGATGCTATAGGGTTCTTTTTGGTGCCCACTTTGCCTTTTTCGGCAAGACCCTCAGCGAAGCGCTACAATATTCAAAATGGCCGTCTTTTTCCATCCACCAATCAGCATGCTCCCTTTTGGCGAAAAATTCAAATTCAGGCAATCACAGCTGCTGCGGAGAGGCAAAGGCGTGCGTATTCAACCCCCAACAGGGCCAATGTGGCCAAAACTTTTAAAATTTCATGATGTACCCCTTTGCAAGTTTGAACTATGGAAGTGGTGCAAACAGCTGGGGATTCCTTTCAAAGGCATCTTCTCTAGCAAACAGCAAGACCTTGCGAGCCACGGTATCACATCCCTTGCTCACAACAATGCACCGATCAATCCATTCCTAGCGTGCGGTGTGGTTACTACTACCTCCTCTTCTTGAATGAATGCCACAAAGGCCAGAGCTACCAAGAGATTCTCAGGTGGTTTTCTGATGACGTTGAAGAAAATGAAGAATTTGTCAAAAACTATTTTCAGAATTTACGACAGTAGTTGACCACAGCCCTCTGACAGTAGTTGACCTAATCCCTCTGATTGGTCCAGAGCATACCACTCG
>BLFK01000695.1:27451-44951 GCA_014634185.1 Astreopora myriophthalma | reverse complement strand
CCCAAAGTACGGGGACAGGTCGGTCTGCTCCACATGGGTCTTGATCTCCGGGTGCCCGACGGGGTACTAGCAGTACTTACTGACCACTGGTACAGGGAGGTGATGTCCACGTACCGGATCTGTTCGCCATTCTCGGGGTCGACGGTGGCATAGAGCATGATGGCATTGGTGCGGCCTCCAAAGAAAGTGTGCCAAGGATCCAGCAGCAGCACGATGGGATGCTGGGCCAGGCAGGTTCGGATGTCCTCGTGGTCGGCCTTGAGACATTTCCGGTCACACCCCCACATGGTAACCAGATGGACCCCTCCGTTTCGAAGGGCCGTCTCCTTGGAGATGGTGGCTTTGTACAGTTCGCACAGGGTGCGATTGGGATGGGCCCAGCTCTTCTGGTGCATCGGGCCGTTGTGGCACCACGGGCAGCTGTGGAAGTAACACCTGTGGTACTCGTAGGCCGTGTGGGTGATGGGATTGTAGCCGTCGACGTCGAAGTCTTGGCCAACAAGCAGAATCCATTGCTCGCCGCGGCTGATCTGGTCAGCCACGGGCAGGCCGGGAATCTCGTGGTTGGTGGGTCTGGAACCCATGGCCGTAGAAACGCCAGTGGTATTCGCGGCACATGACGGTGGGTGGCACGCTGGTCTAGCAGTACTCAGTGCAGTTCTCCTAGTGACAGGCATGGCATTTGCGACCCTGGCACGGCTGATGCACGTAATCCGCATGGTCATAGGCCTTGTCGCACCCGTCACAGTAATAGGCCTGGTTGAAGATGGCCATGTAGCTGGTACAGCCGTGGCAGTGCAAGCCGATGGGGCACTCCATCTGTGCCAGCCCTGCAACCGATCTTGATCTGGTACTTGGAGAGCACGAACTGAAACAGTTCCAACTTGCCTTGTCCGCAAGGTCCTTCAGGGAGATGTGCCTCGGCATGCAAGGCTTGGGCCAACCGGGTCTAACAGGGATGTCTACGTCGAAGAGAATCGTAGCTGTCCTCGGGCCTCTGGCCCGCTTGCTTGTCGGCATGGGCACACATGATGACCAGGGCTTGGGTGCAACAGAGTTCATCCGTGTTATCGATGGGCACCATGCACTGTTTCTGGCAAAGAAACTGCCCAGCCGACACGCTGCCCCAACTCAATCCCTTTCTCCTGCCTCCATGGCCGGGATCCTGGACAAGCACGACCTGCAGTTGGAAGGTGTCATTGGCACGAAAGGCCTCGTTGGAATTGAGACACCCTGGGCCTGAGAGCGTGCGGTTGTCAGAGCTGGGCCCGAAACATGAGGCGATGCAGTCCAAAATGTCGGGCCCGGCGTTCTTCCACGGGCACAAGGTCGAACTCAAAGGGTTGGTTCGCACCCCCGACACGCTGCTAAAAGAGTCCCTGGCCGTATTGCACAGGGCGTCGTCGTCGTCGTCGTCGTCACCGTCTTGTAAGAACCAGGGAGCATAGTCATTCACAAAGGTCTCGCACTGCTCCCGCATGAGAGCCCATTGCTCCTCTAAAGAGAGACCTGGCTTGGACATGACTCACCAGCCCAGCGGTATGCCAACCTGAAACGCTGGTGCCAAACCCACCCGGGGAAAGTGCAAGCCCAGGAAGCCTGGGCCGCGGACTGTGTCTGCGTTGCGGGGGGTACGACGCCAAGACACGGTATGAGAATCATCCAGTTTAATAGAATGGGTGGCCACGGCAGACTAGGCCTTGTTACAGACATGGGACGTGGGGGGGGGTCTGCCACCGACAACTGTGCATGTCACCCCCAACGTCATGGATGCACTTGAGCGTTTAGTGTCCTTGTAAAACAAAATTGGCATCAGCGCCAGCAGGAGAGAGCGGGGCTGTGAATTGTCGCAACCGTTTGGTGGTGAGGCACAAAGCACTGGACATGGGTTTGACGCATTGCAAGGCTTCAGAGGCCAACAGTGATGCATCAGTCAACAACCGGTATTTCTTGTTGCCCAACCGTCCCACAGGTCAACAACACATTCTCACCCAACATGCCCTTGTAATACTGCACCAGTTCGGTGCAGTTTCTGCTTGGGAATGACAATCATCTCTTCCATCTTTTTCTCATTTCACGGGACGTGACGCGTGCATGTGGTACACAATTCCACTGGCCTGTCAACCTTCAGCAGTGCACGGCACGGTTCGCAGTACAGGAGGGTCTGCAGGTGCATCTTCTCGTGCAGCACCTTATTACACTGTTCCAAGGCCGTGGTTTACTCCCGTTGCCACGTGCGCATCTTGTCCCACAACTGGGTGTTCTTGTGGGTGTGAACTTCTTGAAATCCGTCCACCCTTTGATCACTGTGCCCAAGGCCACCAGGCACACCACCAACAGGCTGTCGCCATGATCAGCAGGGCCAGCCCGTTCCACACCACGTGCACCTGTTGTGCCCAGGTGAAAGTGCGGTGATGACACCACCATTGCCAGTGGTAGAAAGCGAAAAACGAATCCAACCATTGCAAGGGGTCTGGGGTCCACCATTTCAGATTGGCGGCCGTCGACGTCAACAACGACACGGGCATCTTGGCCATTTTACGAGTTTGGTGTCGAGAAGTGCGACGACATTGGACGTTCGTCCTTAAGACCATTGCCGTTGATCTTCTGCCAACAGATCCAATTGCCATCGCAATTCTTCCTGGTTCAAACGGCGTCCCGGTCGATCGTCATCATCGTTGTCCCCGCCACCGCCACCGCCATCGCTGTCCCCTCCTCCGCCGGAACAGCGACAGCCTCCATGTTGGGCCGGGGGATGACCTCGTCTCCGAGTGAGGTTCCTGCTACTGCTGCTGTCTCTGGACAGTGACGACGGCGACGACACAGGGGCAGGCAGCAGATGGTGGCGAGCCCGTTTGTGGCCCACGACCAATTGGGCAATGAGGGGAGCGATCCGCGCCGCTTGCACGTCCGAGAACGTGGCAGGCGACTCCACGCCCACCGCCGCCGTGCCCATCTGGCGAGGTGGGGACGGCGTGTGCAAGGCGGCAGGGGTGCCCAGAGTCAATGGCAGCGGCGATGGCATCAGCACGGATGCGAACATTTTATCCAATGTGCACGGCAGGCGCAGGGACGCGTAGGCCAGATCCACATCGGGTTGCGGCATGGTGAGTCAACATTGTTTGGTGGCAGCACTTTCACGTTCAGCAACGTGAACGGCATGACTGGGGCGCCCACGCCCACGGGATGCCACGTAGTCATCTCTCTCTCAGGCATCGACCGAGGGTTTCGGTGTCTGAGTGAACGTCCGCATCCATTTCGTCCATTAATATGTTCAAGAACACCCAGTACCGATCGTCGGACGCTGGATGCAGGTCCAACAACACGTAGCCATAAGGCCGTTGCGTTTGGCGTTTCTAGACGTCCATCACATCCCGCCAATGTGTGGGAAAAGCTTGCATCAGCTAGTTGTGCACGCCCAAGCGATGCTGCGGGTATTTGAAAGCCACCATGTAATGCACATTGCATGAAATGGTCTTGGCATACTTGCCCGGCGGAAACCTGTCTTGGCACAGGTACAAGACCGTGATGCTGCGATGATGCGAGTCTTTGGTGAAGAGATCCAACACGCACTTGTTGTTACCCCCTTCAGCCATCAGATCGTCCAAGACCAACATGCCATGGCAGCCCGGCGGGAACCAGGCTGTCAAGTCTGACGGGTCCGGCACCCCTTCATGCAAGTGCACGCCCGTCTCTTTCAAGGCCGTGAACCCGTCTTACCATGCCCCGTAGCAATAATGCACGGTCTGGGGCGGGACCACGAACTGGTTGACCGCCTGCGCCAACAGACGGGTACCGAACACCATCTTGCTGCAACCCGAGGGGCCCGCCACCAAGATGCTGCTGGGCCAGCGAAACATCTCTTTTCTTAGCAAGGGCACGTGGTGTTGCGAGCACAGAAACCCATAGTGATGCGGTGGGGCGTGCCCCAAGGCACGGTTCTCCAGGCTCAACATCCTTTCTTCCACAACGGTTTCCCCGTGCCCATGCACGAAGGCATCCTAGCTCTGCCCCGCACACAACAACATCAGAATGCGGCTCATGGCTGCCAGATCCAGGTCGTCGGGGGACAGGGTGCGGAGCATGTCCAGCCCGTCAGGTCCTCGCCGTCTAAAGGTCAATAATTTGAGGTTTCATTCCCCGTGCACAGCTCTCGTCGTACCGTGATCTGTGCATGGGCCTCCTAGGCCCAAGGGCGTAAGTTCGTATCTTACCAGTGCCAGGATCTCTTTTTTTATGGAAAAAAAAGACACACATGGCATGTTCTCAAACGTGTTTTATTGGTCTCTCGTTACTCTGTTACAACCCATGTTCGCCGACCCACGTTCTCGGGCGTGAAGGCACCGGTGACATCTTTTCTCTCTCAACCGAACAGGTCCGTCACGCAACGTTTCTTGGCCGCTCCCACCAGGCTGTGCGCTTTGCGTTTCATGGCTTTCTTGGCCGATCCCACCAGACCGTGCGCTTCGCGTTTCACGGATTGCTGGGCTTGCCTTTTATGCGTTTTCATGGCCAAACGGGCCCAAGGCATCCAAAACCGATTTCAGCTTGTTGACCCCCGACAACAGGATGCCGCCCAGACTGCATCCAGTGTGATTGGGTGCATATTGCGTCCGACTGTCTCCTCGGATGATTGAGAGATGCTTGCTCTCACTCTTTTGATAGGTCTTCCTCCAGGTCATTGCCTCTTGCTCTCACTCTTTTCATAGGGCGCCCCACTTGAAGTGCAAGGTGACGACCATCATGCCGGGGCCCAAGGTCGCTGGCCGGTCATCTGAGTCAGTCACGTGGATGTCCACCACGTCAAAGATCTGGTTTACTGGAACATACTGCAGGTGAGGGGGTTCGAAGGTCGTCCATCCTCGTCCCGTGGTCTGGATCTCCACGTCGCACAAGAGATCGGTCAGACTCACCCCCACGCAACGACTCTGCCCCACGTTGCTGTGCACGTACAACATCAAGGCGTGGGACGTCGGCTGGCATGGATGGGTTCGTCGACAGCGTTCGAAGAGGGTCTCGTACCAACACCCGTTCAGATCGGTCAATTCCCATGAGTATGGTTGCCCGGCCCAATCTTGCGCCAAGGCAACGGGATTGACAGTTGGACACACGGCCGTGCCGCCCATCCGCTGCATCAGATCCTGGGCAGTGCCTAGGCCGATGTCCCTGTTGTGCACAACTTGGCTGTTGTCGACGAATAACATGTCCTCCCAGGTCTAGTGCAGGGCGTCCTCGGCCTCTCCGTCATCAACGTTGGGCAAGGCCAGGCTGACCAACCCCACCACCCATCTGCCACCTCGCAACAGGATCAGCTGGGTCACACGGACCTTGAACGTGACCTGGGTGTTCCTGGGAAACCCTACCCTACCGGCATCGCTGGGCAACATCACATAAAACGCCTCCATGGTCCTGCTTTCGTCATCGTTCCTGGCCATGGTGCACTCTATACATTGCACTGGAAGTGCAAGTTCAACAGGGTGCACGTCTGCCTGAAACAGACCAACGTCCCGTTCGACTCAGACACTTGCATTTCCACCACTTCCATGACGTCCTTATGCACGGGATGGTACTGCATGTGCAATGGTTCAAAGTACACCATGCCTTTGCCTTGTCGCTTGTACTGGACTTCACGCAACAGGTCCGTCACTTGACAGCCCACAATGTTGCTGCTGCCCGCATTGCAGTAGACATGCAAGGTCCGCATCACGTCGCCCACCATCGCTCGAAATGCATCGTTCACATTCTGGAACCACCAATTGCAATTCAGGCTCAAAGCCAGATAGAGGAATCCATACCGATTGGTCCTCAGGATCCAAAAGATGCCCTGGCTGTTCTTGTCCATGACGTCCAGCCAATCCCCCATCAGCCAAGGGATCGTGTCGTCGGGGAACTCCATGCACAGGTTGGGGCTCAATGTGTTGGGGCCCAACGTGTAGGTCCCCTCTCTCGGTAACACGATCCAACCCATCTTGAGGGCCAATGTACGACTGACGATGAAGACGGGGCTCTTGTTGGGTTGGATGCTCACGTTCGAATTGTTGATGACGTCTGCTCTATGCGCACCATGAACCATTTGCTGTAGGTCAGGTACTTGTCCGGGCCCACCAGGTTGTACAGGTCGGGTAGGGCAACCGCACTTTGAACTCAGTGTTGCTGGCGTCGCTGGGCAACATCACGTAAAAGCTCTCACTCATGGCGTTTGCAAATCTCGCTTGGCCACCCAACTGTTGTACTTGCTTGGACAGCCTTTCCAATGCAACAACACATGGTTTCGGCTCTGTTTAAATACTTTTTCAATGCAACGTCCCTTCCAACGGCGTGCCATCCATCTCTTCCACCCTGTGCGTAGGCACGGGACCCAGCTGCACGGCCTGCACCATGAACACTTCTTCTGTCCACCCTGGCAAGTAGCCTTTCTTGAACAGGCGATGGTGTTTGCCCAACCGCACGTGATGCCCCGCTTTCAACTTCGGCCGCTTGGGCTTGCGTTGCTTTCCATACAGGGTGTGCCACACCTTGCTTTTGTTCTCAGGGTTCCGTCTTGTGGTGCCTGGCCGATGCTGCGATGCCAGCTGGTGTTGTACCCCCATACCAACACCGGCAACACGTTGTCGTACCGTAACATGTTGGCCAGCGTGAAATACTGGTACATGCGGCCTTTCAAAGTCTGATTCAACCGTTTAACCACCGCCACTTTGGCATCCCCGTGCATGGAAAAATGCTGGATCCCTTTCTGTTTCAAGAACGTCTGGAAAGGCCGGTTGCAAAATTCTTTGCCACAGTCCGTGTTTGTAATGAGGTTACCATGCAAAAGATTGATATCATGACTGCTGAGCAAAAAAAGGTAAAAACAGTTGGCATTAATTTTTACGTAGCTATATAGATTTAGTTACTTTTGAATTGTTTCGCCGATGCAGTTGGTATTTTAATTGTTCATAGGAATTGTATTTGGGAGTTGTACACACGGCCTGTGGAGGCTGAGCAAGCTCTAAGAAGAGTTTAACTGAGGTTTTAAGTCGCTTTGATGTTTGTATGAGTGCTGTATCTTGTAAAGAAAATGCAAAAATGGTAATTTAAACAAGTTTACTTTCACCAAATGATGTCGAAATCGAACACTCCTGAGGAAAAAAATGGCTGCTCAAGGAAGGTGCAGACCACAATACACAGTGACTGCAGGTATTCAGCGGTTGTTCATACGGTTCTGTGCATGCAGATTTTTGTTCATGCCAAAATTCTACCCTTCACATGTTAGAGGTGTGTGAAACAATACTAAAGGAAGGGAAGCCTTTCTATGGTTGAAGAAAAATGGTTTTCTGTTTACTTTCTGCAAGATGTACAGAGCACAAGTGAGACTCAACCTTACAGGCACTCTGAATGGGGATACTAAATCATTTTCAGCTCCTTTTTAACTAATTCATTGCGAAGCATGGATGAGTTGTTGTGAAGGGTAGAATTTTGGGGTGAACAAAAATCTGTGCGCACAGAAACGGAAGTGATATCACAAAATAAGAGTGTGAACAACCGCTGGCTACCTGCAGTCACTCTGTATTGTGGTCTGCACCTTCCTCGAGCAGCCATTTTTTTCCTCAGGAGTGTTTGATTTCGACATCATTTGGTGATCATTTCCCTTCCTTCAGTATTGTTTCACAGATATCTAACATTTGGGGAGCAAATTAAAACATCGTCAGAGTGCATAGTGCAAAGATGGTGTGAGAGTTCCCTTAAGGAGAGTGTCAGGAGAGCAGAAAAGCCATCTTTCTAAATTTGTCGCTTTAGTAGTGCTAGTTGCTAATTGCACACTCTAATGAAATAGTTTTGACTGGAGGAAACAGTAATAATTTGGTCAGGGAGTGACCATGTCGTAAACTTTGCAACTAGGTCAAGGTGCGTGAATGTTAGTTCTACCTCGTCTCCAGTCCTAGTCACTGCGGAGCTACATGAGAAGCATGCGCGTGCAAGCTAGTCAATTGCATGAGTGCCTTCTAGTTGATCGCAACGTATTTTAGCCTCTCCACGATACTTTTTCCCTAATCCAGCCTTTTGCCTTCGAGACTGCCTTCAATACTTCGGACAACCTTGGGTAAGCTTTACGAAAGCCCCCGTTTCTTCATTGTTACATTTTTCTAACCTTTCTTCGCAATCAGGTCACTCCATTATGACTAGCACAACGGAACAGTTAACAGGCGCGCTTTCTGTTGAGAGCCCACCGGGCACAACAGCCGGCCCAACGGGCACCACGAACAAACTCGAGCAGGCTGTTGACCAGCTCAACGCCAACATAGACAAAATGTCAGTTTTCTTTGGGACAACTATGCCAACGAATCCCCACCGGGGAACGTTCTCACGAAGCGCGGGAAACCGCCTCACTTTGCCCAACGGGCACAAACGAACCAAACCGGCGCAAAAGGCACCGTAGCGAAAGTTTCTCTCCGGATGAAGACGACGAAGGGTCTCCCACAAAACATCGCAGAGATTCAGACGCGATCAGCGTTACTGCCTCAGAGGACGAGATACAGCATCTGCTCGATTGCGAAAACGGGGGAAGCACACCCACACAACCTGAAAACGATCATCATGAAGGCTCTGAGGATCATGATGAACTTTTAAAGGAGTTGACGGCCACTTTCCGGGACGAGGATAAGAAAGGGCCACCTAACAACAAACAGTTGGCCGATATGGCCAATAAACGATGGGGCAAGAAACTTGACCATGAGAAGCTTTCAAGTCTCTTGGCAAAATATGACCCCCTGGAAAACTGTCTTGATATATCAGTGACCCGCATTAACTCAGAAATCTGGCAAATCTGCTACCTTAACAACTGCGGGCACATTACTCACAATGACCGAATTAAGCGCACCTACCAAAAAAGAAATGCTAACGAACAGCATTGATGCTGTGGCCTTACTAGTGAATTATCTATTTTGAGGAGGGGACCAATTGAAACCCGCTCTCAAGCCAGAGTTCCACGGCCTCTGTTCTTCTGAGACGCTGCAATCGTCGAAGTTTCTATTCGGGGAGGACCTTGCTAAGCAAGTACGCGATGTAAAAGAGACCCATCGCCTTGGGAACACGGTCGGATCCTCTAAGGGCCACAACCGAGGATATCGCCGCGACTCATGGTCTAACAGAGGGGAAAACCATAATAAGGGTGGTCCCCATGCACGATCTTCTTTTTTGCGGAAGGGCCCACGACCGACCAGTCGCAAAAAGTCCCCTTATCAGAAGAACGACAGCTCTGCCGTAAAGAAATAATGCGTTCCTTCGAGCAAATCAAATCTTCGGTAAGTAATTTTCCCGACTTCATTGAGTCCTCTATTCCTGGCTATCTCCAGGCTCGCTGTGACTGTTTTCGGGCCGGATGCGTTTCGCATTCCGCAGCCGCCTGGCAACGGCTGACCTCAGATAAAGAGATTTTATCTACTGTTCGGGGTATGTCTATTGACTTCGAGAGCCCCCCACGTCAGCACTATCTTCACCGTTCTTTCACATCAGAATTTGATATGCAGATAATAGATTCGGAAATACAGAAACTTTTGTCTAAACATGTCATTGAGCTCACTGGGCATAGCCACGGAGAGACTATCTCCGACATTTTTCTGAGGAGTAAAAAAGACGGCAGTTATCGAGTGATCTTAAACCTTAAGAAACTCAATCTATACGCCAGCAAAACCCACTTTAAGATGGACACCCTCAACACCGTGATCAAGCTCATTGAAAAAGATTGCTATATGGCCTCCATTGATCTTAAGGATGCTTATTATTCTGTGTCGATCGCATCAGAGGACAGGAAATTTCTCCGCTTTAGCTGGCGGGATTCACTTTTCCAATTCACTTGCCTACCGAATGGTCTTTCCTGCGCCCCAGAAAATTCACTAAACTTCTCAGACCTGCTCTTTCTACCCTTCACTTGAGGGGCCACGAATCGAGTGCATACCTTGATGACATGTATTTACAGGGGAAAACATATCGAAACTGTGTGGACAATGTTGTAGATACGGTGCAGCTGATTGACTCTGGGTTTGGTCACGCATCCTGACAAATCCACCTTCAACCCCACGCAACGACTCGAGTTTTTGGGTTTTATTTTGAACTCCCTCGACATGACAATTAGGTTGACCCCAGCGAAAGCTACAGGGTTGCAAACGGCCTGTCAAGCCTTGCTTACCAGCCCCTCCCCCTCTATCAGGGACTTAGCGCGGGTAATTGGGAAATTAGTGTCTTCCTTTCCCGCCGTTTGTTATGGGCCTCTATACTATCGATCCCTCGAACGCGACAAACTAACTGCACTACGTGCGAATCGGTGGAATTTTGATAAGAATGTCGTTCTTTCACCCCAAGCCGTCGAGGAACTCGTATGGTGGGTGGATAACGCGACCGACTCTTACAATTTTTTGACACGGGAAAACCCAAGTTACACACTCACTACAGACGCCTCTAAGGACGGCTGGGGAGCAGTGCTTGGCACTCGTTCCACTGGCGGTCTATGGGCCGCACATGAGGCTACGCATCACATAAATTATCTCGAACTATTAGCGGTGTTTCTTGGCTTACAGGTTTTTTACCAATCGCTTCGTGATACGCATATCCGATTGATGATCGACAATACCACAGCCGTAGCTGTCATAAACCACATGGGAACATGTCATTCGGACGCTTTGAACGCGCTGTCTAAAGAGCTGTGGTTATGGTGCGTCTCACGTAACCTCTGGGTCAGCGCAGCTCACATAGCAGGGAAATCCAATCAGCAGGCAGACCTAGAATCCCGCCAAACTAAAACGGAGACCGAGTGGATGCTTGATTGCGGACATCAAAGAAGAAGACAGAGCTTCCGAGATAGATTTGGAGAAGAGAGAGTTGCCAACAACCAAGACTCTAGGTGTACTGTGGAGCGCTACAGATGATAAATTCTTCTTTCGGCACTCTTTACAGTTGGATTCACCAAAAGAAATGGTTTTGAAGAAAACCGCTACAGTGTATGACCCATTAGGTTTCTTGTCGCCTTACATAGTCAGATCGAAGTTGTTGATGCAGAGAGCATGGCTAGAAGCAGGGACATGGGACGATTTGTTGCCAGAAGACCATCAGCAAGAATGGATTAAGTGGTTTCAAGAGTTGAATGACCTTGAACTAGTGAAAATCCCAAGGTGTTTGAAAGATCCTGTGGCTAAGGTGGTGGAGTTGAGCATCCATACATTCACTGATGCATCGGAGAGTGCATACGCGGCTGCAGTCTATGCACGTCATGTGTATGAGAGTGGTGATGTTACTGTTCGATTGATTGCATCAAAGTCCAGGCTTGCACCATTGAAAGCTGTTAGTATCCCCAGATTGGAGCTCCTTAGTGCACTCATCGGTACGCGACTAACAATGCAAGTTTGCACAGCTCTCAAGATATCTTCACACGAAGTGACATACTGGGTGGATAGTGTGAACGTGGGATTCTGGATCCGCAGTCAAAGCAGAGAATACAAGCCGTTCATAGCTCATCGAGTGGGCGAGATCCATGAGTGTTCAGTCCCCAGTCAGTGGCGCTATGTACCCACTAATGTAAACCCAGCGGACCACGGAACGAGAGGACTGACAGTAGATGAATTAGCTAACACAAGCCAATGGTGGAATGGACCTGCGTTCCTGAAGAGGTCAGAAGACGACTGGCCAGAGTGCAAGTTTGATGTGCCAGCGACTGAAGAGAGTCTTGAGTTAAAAAAAGGAAAAGAAGTTTCAGGAAAGAAGGCTTGTAGCTATGAAATCACTAAGGGAGGTGAAGAGAATGCTGACGGCAACAATGCCAGAGGGGAAGGAGTTTGAATCCCTCAAGGTATTCAAAGTGGTATCGGGTTAAACCAAAAGGAGAACTGGAACTTGGCTTGTCTCTAGTAAGAGTGAAAGCCTGGGTGCACCGATTCACTTCAAACTGTAGGAGACCAGCCAATCAAAGACTGCAGGGTGAACTTACGCCGTTGGAGTTTGAAGTTGCTGAAGAAGCTATTATTAGGGAGGTGCAGACTGAAAAGTATGCAGCGGAGATGGATGCGCTGAGAAGAAACAAGCAAATCCCAAGGCAAAGTACATTGGCACCGTTAAATCCGGTATTAGTTAATGGAATTTTAAGATCGAACACAAGATTACAACTGGCGGACGATCTTCCCTACGAAGTTAAGTGTCCAATCATTTTGCCAAAGAGGGATCAAGTCACGGGTCTGATTGTTAAGTACTACCATGAATCAGAAGGTCATCAGATGGGGCTTAACTATACAATCAATCACCTACGTGCGAGATATTTTGTGGTCCATGCACGCGAACAGGTTAAGCGGGTCATGAGGGAGTGCTTGGAGTGTGCGAAACGATTTCGATCAAGACCAGCTTGTCAACAGATGGCACCTTTACCAAGAATCAGATTACAGCAGTCATCTAGACCATTCATCAATTGTGCAGTTGACTTTGGAGGTCCTTACCTGACTAAGCAAGGGCGGGGCAGAGTACGAGCAAAGCGCTACTTGTGTTTATTCCTCTGTTTACAGACACACTGCTGCCATTTGGAGTTGGCATCGTCATTGGACACTGATGCATTTCTCAATGCTTTCATACGGATGACGGCGAGGAGGGGTTGGCCTATGCAGATGTTAAGTGACAATGGGACAAACTTTGTAAGCTCGTCAAGGGAAATAAAGGAATTAGTCTCAGCAATTGACCAAGACAAGTTACAACGGATGACCTCCAACAAGGGTGTGACGTGGAATTGGAACCCGCCAGCTGCGCCGCATTTTGGCGGAGTCTTCGAGTCTATGATAAAGTCAGCTAAACGTGCGATAGCTGCGGTACTTGGTGGCGCAGAGGTAAACGACGAGGAGTTGGAGACGATTTTCATCGGAGTGGAAAGCCTACTTAATTCAAGGCCCCTTACAACTGTAAGCGATGACCCTAATGACGAACCGGTGTTGACTCCAAACCATTTTCTGATTGGTCAGATGGGAGGTGACTTTGTACCAGAGAGTGTTGACACCACACCTTTTAACCCAAGGAAGCGCTGGCGAAGAGTGCAGGAGCTTACGAGACATGTTTGGCAACGGTGGATGCGAGAGTATTTGCCGCATATTGGATCGACACCAAAGTGGTTCTTTCCTGCAGATAACATTCAGGTTGGAGAGGTGGTTGTAGTTATCGACCCTAATGCTGCCAGACGGGAATGAAAGGTGGGACGCATCGAGCAGACCTATCCAGGTCCGGATGGACTAGTGCGAGTAGTGGATGTTCGAGTCAAGGACAAGGTCCTAAAGCGACCGATAACCAGAATTTCTCCACTTGAGATTCAAGACATTTAAGTCGTGACTGATTGATCTCTAGTTTAGCTAAAAACGAGTTTAGAACAGTTTTATGTAATGTGCGAATTACAGATCTCCCTGCAATTCGGGAGGGGAAGAATGTTTATACCGTTTTTTGCTAGTTGCGTGACGTCACGCTTGGGACTGTTTGTGTCGCGACCTTGGACCCGGGCCCCCGAGTGTTTTGGGTTGCTTTCTGTTGGGATTTTGGAACATTAGTTGTCGTTCGTGGGCAACTGATCTGTACTCGGTTTATTCAAGTTGATAGTGGAATCAACAGAGATTAAAGCTTAGTTTAAACTCAGTAGAGTACACTGATTGAAACAGTTCAATAGTTCATACCCCTAGTAAATGGTCAATCAAACATAAACTTACCGGGGGGTAATGATTCCAGATATTACAACATAACTGATGGCTAAAACAGGCCTAATACGCACATATAATTAAAACTTGATTGTTTACACTTAAAAGTGTGTAACATTTGTTACAGCTTGGTTAAAAGGTGTCTGAATTAAAAAAGATAATTGTCACTGTAATGTCATCTCGCCACATTCGTCGATACTGGTCTGGAACCAATAACATCTGTGCCACAAAGTTATGGTCATTACCCCCCAAGGCATGGCGAATAAGGTGAGTAGCAGCATTATGTTCTAATAACTCATTCTGTGCAGCAGTGGTATCAGCCCATGATGCACGCCTTTTATCTTTATCCTGCTGTTCAAGAAACTCTGCTACCAATCTAACAGCTTGTTCATTGCTTAGCACATCCCACAGGCCATCAGTGGCAAGGATAAGAAATTTGTCCTGAGCTTGTAAGTGGTGCTGAGTAATAACAGGCTTTGCAGTGAGATAAGGTGGAGTTTTGTACATATTTGGTGGGACTATTGGGCCACCATACACTTGTGTTAGCACATGAGAATGAGTCACTTTATCCCACTTGTACTGAATGTCACCAAAGGATCGCAAAGGCTGCAGTTGTCCTAACAAACGACCATTCTTTACCACAAAGTTATCCTCTCCTGGGTGCTCTGATTGTAGCCGTTTAACCTCATCTGGATTAGTTGCTGTCTGATCAATAGACAAAGGAATTGCAAGCCAAGAACCATCCTTGTTTAGGCTTCCCAACACTGCTCTACAATCACCTAAAAGTACAGGCATGAAGTGAATTTTTGTCTGCTAACCAAAGTTAATTACATCCAAATTAAATGTAAGCCCAGTTGTTGGAAATAAAAAACAGAAGAGCTCCATACAAAAGCGAATCTGGGAGGTCTCAACAACAATAACTATAACAATCATCATCATCATATAACGATAAATCAACAGAGGTATCTTTCAGAGCACTCTGCTCACCCTTGTTGTTTATCTCTTAAATAGCTCTCAGTGGGTTACAAGTGGATACGACCTTAACAGTGAAACAGTGAATCATTTGTCCCATGAGGATGCCCTTAAGGTGGCGGAACACAGTGTTTCAGTGCTTATACTTCCTCTACTGGAATATTGAGGCTGTTTTTGCATGAAAGCTCAAACGTGGTCACAAACAAGCACTACCACAAAGCTTTATATTTTTGACAGTTTGGGTGCTCTGTGGGCTATTGCCATGTTAATGAATCTAGATTACAACAAGGGCTAGAGGATGGTCTTTGCCCTCATTTATTCACTCAATAGTTTTTCTGTAGCATTTGCTTACTAAAACAAAAAACAGAAAGTATAGTAAGTGTAACGGATGTTATGACTGAATTTTAAGAGACAATTGTCATAATTTGCTCACTGGCATTTGTGGTTTTCTAAAAAATTTTAACTAGTTCACAAGAAATTGGGAAAACAGGCAATAGCTACCAGTCTTTGAAGCAATGCACATGTGCAGTATTTAGCCATGAAAATAAGCATAGTCTCGTTAACTGCTGCTGCACTCATCCACTTAAAATGTAATGTCCAATGCTGCCTTGCTTTAACTTGCTGTCATTTAATTATGGTCCATAAGTGGCCTTGAAATTCTAATTACCAGACAAACATAGCAATGTATAAACATAACACTATATTTGAACTCACACAGCTCTTCAGTTTCTTCATGTTGCTCTGCAATGTTGTCAGTGCCAATTGCACAGTAATAAATTGTAATTCATTTTTTGGCCATGGTAAGCCTATCAAATCAGGGGTGATGTGAAGACATCCCATACTATAAAATGAAGTGACAACAATGCACTTCCTCTCTTCTCACAATTTTCGCATCTTTTTTTTGGACCACTCGGTCCACCAATGAATAACGTCAGCTCTCTATGAAAACTGACATTCGCATTTGGAAAAATGGAAGCCATTATTTATTAACATTATTTGAAGGAAACAATCAAGATGATGAAGCCAATTGTGCGCTAATGTGGCCCAGATTTAATTCCTGGACTTGATGCTATAGGTGGGTTGAGTTTGTTGTTGGTTCAGTACTCTGCCCTGAGAGATTTTTTTTCTGGGCACTCTGGTTTTCTGCTCTCCTCAAAAAAAGAGTATTCCCACATTCCAATTTGATCTGGATTCAGTATACAGATAGCCACTCTGTGGAGGTGCCACTTTTAATTCTGATTACTTTGCTCATTTATATTAATTGTGCTATTTAAAATAATGATCTTTTATTTATTTGCTTTTTTATCCATGTTTATTTTATTTTCTATAGTACTTTCTCCAGTATGTACATGTGTCTGTGCATACAGGTAGCTATGCTCCTGGCACTGATGCCTGCCTTGTTCCACCTTGGGGGATGGGCCGAACATCAGAAAGTCTGTCTCTTATGCTGATTTCCTGCTGACTTGACGAGCTCTCTTGTTGAAGAAGAGTGGTTTCATTTCCTTTCACTATATCCATTCCCAGTGTCATATAACAGATTCAGCTTGTTTTGCCTTTTGCTTTTAAAATTGAAATTTATTTATACAGATTTCAAATGAGTCGAGCCTACTTTTGAATACTTCTACTGACTAGTAATAGTTTTCACTAAAGCTGCCCCCGGTTTTTTTTTTTTTCAAACTTTTTACTGTTATCTGACAGTTTTGGTTATTTGAATAAATCTGGAAAATTTCATATAAAAATAGAAACTTAAAAAGATATACATGTTGCCTAATATAATAAAAAGTCCTATGAAAAAGTATATTGAAACTTCAACATGAACACTATGAATAACATTTGAATACAAGTGTTTATGCTTCGAGTGTTTATTCGACCCCCAGTGAAGTTTCGGCAGTCCTTTGCGTACTTTTTGGCAATCCTTTGCAAGCCCTGTTCTTGAAAAATCGAGATTTTTTCTGCTACGGTGAAATTTTCGTCCCTAATACGCGGGGACCTCTAGAGTGCCTCCTCGGGTTTTGGCCGTCTGGGCCAAAACCCTGCGGGGGCAATTATCTGATATCAAGTGGTAATTTGGTGCATACTGTAGATTAGGCCCTGCTACAGAATATGCCCTGTCACTATGTTTTCAGATTAGTCCTGGTCAAGCAACACGTTGGCCACACGTACATTCTAACCTAACAAAAGCAAACCTGAACTAGTGGCTTTTCCATACACTTGAAACTTGGAAATTCAAAATTCGCAAGGTTGAGGGTGTTTGCACTAAATGTTTGTACACATCCCCAGTGTGCTCACAAACAGTATCACAATGTAAACATTTCTATGATTTTTGATCGATAAATCGATTATGCTACATCTCCTTATGATGATAGATTTGTTGAAACTAGAGGCAATGTTGGCCTTCAGTCCGGCTTCGAAGTGGCAAGTGGATGTTTTGGAAATTGTGATAATACCTTGTCTATGTATGATAATTGTTTATTATAAATTTGAAACTGTATATTGCTTAACATGCAACAACCTTTGACCCATCCTGTGGATCTTGGGAGTTGCAGCCATAACACTCAGGTCACATAAAAGAAACCTGAAGGCTAGGTCAAGAGCCATCAGAGGGTTGAGATGGTCTAAAGAAGGGCTGCCAGATGGGTTTTGTCAAGATACCCTCCATTCACATTGTTACCTGCATGCTTCACTAACTTGGCTGGCCCTCCCTTGCAAAATGATGTACCCCCCTCCAACGATGTTGACAAGATCTTGGTCAACAGTGACACTTATCCTGCTTGTGTAATGTCTGTCCAATGCTGCCAGTTCAACATTGTTTGGGGGGTTGGGGGGGGGGGGGGGGGGGGGGG
>BLFK01000695.1:22500-27434 GCA_014634185.1 Astreopora myriophthalma | reverse complement strand
GGGGGGAGGAGGATTGGCATGAATTTTGCTGGTATCGTGTAAACCGTCCAAAAACTTCTAACCTGCATTGTAGGTGCAGGGCCTTTGTGAGACTGGTTACAAAACAAACAAGGGCTTGTCTCTGGACACATGCAAACAACAGAACACACAAAAATCTTGTGAGTTTGCAAACATCTTTCATGAGTTCAAGCCAAACCCTAGACCTAGAGATTTGCAAGAGCTTGAAAAACATTTTAAGCAAGAAATAGCTGTGCATAAGGTCAATGCTTATGGGTTGTTTGAGTTGGTCTACACACACTCCCATTATGACCAAATTGGAATACCAACAATCACAATGGATATCTATGAGAATTATGCCATAATTCATTACGGATGTCAAGGATGTCTTTGTGTATTTGTTTGAGTTTTTGTTCGCACTCATATTCAAGTTCTTGTTCTTTTTCATCTTCGTGGTGCAAAGAGAGAAATTCGACAAGGGTGAAGATCCCAGAAATACCAAGCACAATGCCGCTGATAAACAGCCAGTTGACTGCAGTCGGTGTTGGTAAAGTCTTGCTGCGCAAGCGCTTTCAACCGCTTGTTGGTTGCAATCCAGTCAAGCAGCACCACCCAATCTTTTTCATATTTTTCAAGGGCAAGGTCGTGTTGTTTCCTTTTTTTGGTCGGCATCCAAACTGGAAAAGGCTTTTGTGAGGTAGTTGCTGCCAATGAAGGTAGCAGTGTTGAGGATGGCACCTCCAATCATAATAGCAATGCTGGCCACGTATAAAATGTGGATAATCATCGCAGTGTTGAGAAGGCCAAAGACGAGGAAAAAAAACATTGCAACGGCAACCACATATTTAGCAGAATCTTTTGATCCTCAAGGTATTGCTTGAGTGCCATGGACCCAGCCAGTACAGCAGTGAACTTTATGCCATTCATAAAGCTTGAGCTGGGATCAGGGGTAAAGGTTTTTTTCCAGAACTTTTTTAGCAATCCAGCCAAGACCGGCCATGATGGCAGTGAGAGTGGCAGCATCTGTCAAAGTTTTCACAAGTTTGTTGTCGGCCATAGTGTATACAAAATATTTACTCTTCCAGGCTAAATTTTTTTCGAACAGGAATCTTGCTTTGTGTGGGTACAGGTGCAGGTGCCAGCACAGATTGTGGTGATATCTTGCTTTGGGCTGAGCTTTATTCTTCTTAATCAGCCAAATATATTCTCATTTATATTACGTCACAGTAGGGTTTTCACATCTGAGTATTACGAGATTGTACAGTTTCCCTCATAACGTATGTTAACTCTTTTGTACACAAAACTACATGAGGGTCTCTCTGTTACACTCTTTAGCCTATACTTTTGTTAAGACCATGTGGCTGTATAGTATAACTTTCATTGCCCAAAAATTTCCCTTCTTCGGAGCAGATTTTTTCTTTGCGTTCGCTTCTAGGGGTTCTTTTCATATCTGTTCGATCAGTGTTATTGTGACATCATTTTCAAAGTTGTGAGTTTATCTGTTATGCAGAAAGTGTTCACTCAGTTTGAAACTATTTTTTGTAGTTTGCAGATTTTGCATTCTATCATATAAATTACCCATGCTGAATGACAGTCTAATTTGTGGTATATCTTGAAAGTGCGCTCTCCCTTTGAGTCCGAAAATGTTGTAGTGGAGTTGATTTTTCGGCACCAGCTACATCCTGTCCGACCGCATGGCTTGCAGCTGTTGGTATCCTCTTATGTTTTCTCCTTAAACTTTATGCTTACTAGTTTGTCATGTAGATTCTTGGGTCATCTGTATGCAGTCAAAGGTGGTTCAGCAAATATTCTTGATAAGCGCTCCTTTAACTTAAAAAATCCCTTATGTCTATGGACTATTTGCATTTTAAGTGAGGAGGGTATGCCAAGGTCCAGTGAAGATATGGATGAGTGTAAGTCGGTTTCTGATATACATTAGTTTCAACGTCACCATTTTCGTTCTTGGTGAATGTCGTGTCCAGAAAGTTGACTTTGCTTTTCGATATCTCAAGCACAAAGTTTATAGGTGCTGCATTCTTTAGGTGCAATGCCCGGATCTGTAGTCGTCTGTGTTGCATTTCCAATTAAGCTTGCTGATTGTATGGTGGCATTATCACCCTCGTCCAATGATGCACTCTCCTTCTCGTGGCTTGCATTGTTATGTGCGCACATAGCTGTGTCGGCGGCCACAGATTCTCCATCAATGGTATCTTGGTTTCCCGTGTTCCTTGTTGCTTGTCAAGTTGGTTGAGGCATTCCAAAGTAATTATATAAGTTGCACGAAAGGTAAATCTCAACCGTTTAAGATGCTAACCACAAACACACACACACATCATGGACGAAGAAATACTGCTTGATCCAATAGAGACCAAAGGCAATGTGATGATGATGATGATCAACCAATGGGTGCAGATGCACCCCTTGACACACCTTCTGCCTTGACGGAGCCCCTTCTCATACCCCAAGAAGCACATAGCCTAAAGGCCTGTTTACACATGCAATTTTTGTCACACAACTCAATGCAATTTTTGTCGCACTTAAGTTGAAACTTCAAAATTGCATGTGTAAACTAGGTGCAATTTCAGCGTGATTTCAGTGCAACTTGTTGCCACAATATCGCAGGGGTTTCAAACTTACTTGAAACTTGATGCAATTTTGCCACAATTTGGCCAGTTGTTTGAATGGTGGTTAGTGCTCATCCAGAATTAAAAGTTAAACTTGGTTCTGATTTCTCTGATAAAAATTAAGAAATAAGCTTAAACCAAATTACTTTGGTTTGTTAATTCAAAATGATTTTTTTAGTTTATAGTCACAAAGAAGTGTGCCCTGAAATCCTCAAAAGTCAGTGGTCCAGGAACTGGAGATATTTATCTACCAACATGAAAGTGGTTCAAATCATTGGATTTTTTGAAGGACCGCACAAGTCCTGTTAAGACAAGACCAACACCAGGAGTCCCTTAACATGTCGTAACGATGGACTACAATGAGAATGTTGAGCCAGCCTTGGGTGATGATGAGGATGAATCGAGAACAAGAAAATTGCAATCCCAAGTACAAAAACAAACCAAAAAGCACTTAAAGGACTTAGAAACTGGAGTCCTTACCAAGTCACTTGTGCTGCTTGAGAATGCAACCAACAAGAAGCACCCACCATATGATCATGGGGAAGAGATATTTGGAAGGCATCTTGCCAAATCACTAAAAGCAATTACAGACAAATGGTGCAGAGAACTTGCAAAAATTAAAATTCAGCAAGTACTCTTCAATGTTGAATTTGGTGTCACTGACCAGCAGTCAATTCCACGTGGTCAATCCCAATGCAGCTCTACATATTACCAAGTTGAACTGAAGTTTTTATTGTCACCAAATTTTCCTGAAATCCTACTGAACTTTGTAAAATTTTTGCATGCACACGTACACGAGCTGGTGTTCTATTTCTTGCATTTGAAGTAAGGAAAATTGCCAGTTTTACCTGGTAAACTGAAGGTGTTGATAAAGAGAGAGTTGACCATAATAACTTGCTTACATCAATTTGTCATGTTATTTACGTACATATACATTTGAATGAGGTGGCTTCAACTCTCTTTAAAGAATGTGCCTGTTTTTGAAAACACAATATTTCTAATTACAGATAATAAAATTCAAGATATACTCCTTGAAAGTATTTCGTTGACATAGTATGCAAATCCATGCAGTCAAATTCAGTATGTGTGAGCATGCATCACAATCTTGTTGGGTACACTAATGACATGAGCAAACTCAGCCTTTCTTTTCTTCACAACAAAACATGTTTTAGCAGTGTTAAAAAACAATTGGTACATGCATTTAGCTATGCAAATGCCAAGTTATGATGCACTTGGAAAGTTTGGAGAGCACTCAAGAAGCTAGTACAGTGTATGTCTAGTCTGTGCCTTAACCAACTCTTACACTTCTCTTGTGCTCTCCAAACTTCCCGCATGCATCATAACTCAACATATGCACACTAAAGTGTGAACTAATTGTTCAGTAGTATGGTGGATCACAATGCCCTTGTCACTGCCAAGCTTACCTTGAAGAGTCATATTTCCCATGTCCAATATTAATTAGTTATGCCAGTGTCTCTATTCCCTTCAACTTCCATGAGAGATGAAATAGGAAGTTTTATTAATCTAATGCTATGACAAAACCCTTTGTCTAAAACAGCTATGGGACTAATAGACCTTTTACTGATACATGTATGGCAGCCAACTTGAATTGTATTAAACCAGAGAAAGATTTTATGGGATTGCCAGGGGGCAAATGTTGTGGGTATAACTTTGGTTTTGGTTTTAAAATTATTAAACCAGTTTGATTTTTATATCTTTTGTTTTGGATAATTAATCTGAAATAAAGGAAATATCAACTGATTAATTTGGTTTGAAAAATTTTGAACCAAAGCAAAATTTATACCCACATGTGTGCATTCCCCCCCCCTAGGCATCCCATAATATCATAACAAAAGGCCTAGTGTTAAATGTGTGAGCTACTGAATGTAAAAAATAGGCAGTCGAGGACTGCATGTGGCTACCTTGGATGGAAATAACTGACTAAAACTCTTCGTTTTGATAGGCTGGCCTTGAAATAATGTGCTAGAAATTTGCTTTGCTCATCTGCAGTCTGCATTTTGTATTGACCGAAATTCACCGAGCAGCCAGGGCTCAAACCCACACTGTTCGATCCAGAGTTAAGGGCACTAACCATGAGGCTGCTGTGCCTCTAACAGAAACATAAGAGGGATAGTTGAAAATTGGCTAAGTAATTTTAGTGGGACGAAAATGGACGAAGTTGAAAATAGTTTTGTACGTCTGACACTTGGCAATTTTTAGTAACTTCAAATGTAACAATATTTAACAGCCCTGAAATGTCAACTGAATAACACTGTCTACTATATAATTAATATTGGCAGAAACTGAACAAGC
>BLFK01000695.1:10000-15000 GCA_014634185.1 Astreopora myriophthalma | reverse complement strand
CCTTGATTACAACAGCAGCTTTGGGGAAAAAATTCAGAGCCAAAGTTTCGAAATATGAAAGAATATCCACACTTGCCTCTGCAAAACATGACACAATTAACTGTCGCATCTAAAGCTGTTGTTGACAACCATGTCACAGATGAACAGCTTCAAATAATTACCAATGAAGCAGCACAGTTTCATGTGATGAAAGAAACCACTCAGGCAAAGACACAAAAACAGCCACAATCAACCACACAGCCCAACAAAATATCCTGTTAAAAGTTCAGTTTGTTGTAGACCAGAACGATTTATCTGAGCTTTGTGCTTAAATTTATTGTTTCGGGTCTGTATAAATGTTTAGACTGAGACTGATACACTAGCAAACAGCAAATGCAGACTGCAACTGGCCAAGTTTCAAATCAGAGTAATCAGAGCGTGATGGATAAACATACAACTGCTCAGAAAAAAAAATGCAAGCATTTATAAACTTAAATAAGTTCAAAAGCAAACTAGACAGTTTTGATCCTTACATAACTAGTTAGCATACTTGAATGGTCTGTAAATGCTCAACTTAAAAGGAAACAAATAAGAGCAGCACCGCAAACTTCCACCTCAAGATTGAGCTTCAAGTTAAAGGGTTCCTAGCATTGCTCAGTTAAACAGTTTGAGTGAAGCAGCCACAATTTTCATAACAGATTTGAAATTGTCAAAGCAGTTTTCCATAAATAGAAGTGAAGGTATTAGTTGCCGTCAAGAGATGGTTATTTTTGTTTCGAAAAAGATCGTTCACGAAAAACGTGTTAATATCTGCAAGCGTGACATGTCACATGGGCAATCACAAGCTAAGAAGTTTGCTCGGGCAAATACGTTATTTAAACGTGTGATTATACGAGTACTATTTCGCTGAGTGGGTTTTGTTTCCCTTCTCCATTGGATAAACTGCTCATCTAATTCTGCTTTCATTTTGTCACCAACCATGGCAGGATTCATTCAAGGGTTTACTGTTTAGTATCCAACATCGATATTACTCAGTGTATAAAAGTCATTGGTAGAGCAAACAATTCAAGACGTCCTTACAACAGCTGTTATTGAAATATTTACACCATCTTTGGCATTGAGACATCTCAAGGATTAAATTTATAAGCAATGGATCAGACAAGTGAAATGGTCAAAAGTTCGCCAGGCTTTAGAAAGTGCAAAAGTTGTATGTCATGCAGTGTAATTGGCAAAGCAAACAATTTGAGTTGTACTGACGTACTACTAGTAATGTCACATGGCTCGCTGGCTCTCACATGAGGCAGACAAAGACAACTGAAGATTTTGAGAACACCTGTCACTCAAACTAAAGTTCTCGACTCAGCAAGAAGAAAATATCAGACGAGTGGATAGTATCAAGTTCGATTATGATGCTCGACTTTGGGAAAATGACAAATTTCTTGCTGTGTTGGGTATGTGGATTACAAAGAATTTTTCTGTGCTGCTCGATTGCCAGAGCATGAATCGTCACTGAAACAATCCTTCAAATAATTAGGAGTAATAACAATAATAATGACATCCATCTTCTACTTGAATCAGCTATCGTGCACCGCTGAAAAAGGTACATCTGGATACTTTTCAATCATCTACTTTATTTCTCAAGTCTCTGGCAAATGTCTCTTGCTTAGTCACAACTTTTAATTGAGAAAAATAGCAAAAAAAAATCAAACATGTTAACAGGATAAGTCTCAGTCCTATCTAGTTATCCCTCAGTTAGCGAACCTACTTGCACGACACCTGGCGTTTATTTTTGTTTTGATAAACTTCCACTGTTTTTCTTTTTCCACCTCAGATTCCACGGGGAACTTGTTAAAAAGTAGAACTTTTAAAGAATTCAACTTGCGATAATCTAAGCACTTTTTTTTATGGCTTCCATCGGTATTGCTGCTGGTCAATTCTTCTTTGGTAAAGAACAGGGGAAGAAGCTTCACTGAACATGGATGTCTCAGTCTTCTTGCCTAAGGACCGCTTGAACACCTTGCACTCTGCTTGGAGTAACGCAAGCCTTTTAAAACATCATCTCTGACTATGTACGTAGCACTGCTTGTTGAGTGGGCTGAAGGACATGCTGCAGTTCCAGTTAATTACGGCGTTTCAAGTTCAAATTACGGCCCAATTATATCTCTTGGTAAACGAATTGAACTGTAGAATATGGCCCGCTAAATTGGCCAACCATAGCGCACGTACTAGCTGAGAGCCGCAATTTTGTCAATTCGGTGATCCCATTAAACCAAAGAAAAATTTAAATTCAGCACATTGGTTACCTGAGCATACAACACTTACCATTTAATGCAATAATTTCTGCGTCCACTTTCTTTCCTTGCCAATTGACTGTGACTTGCGTTCCGTTAAGTTTAGGTCTTTCTCGAAGATTAACCGGGTCGGCACTATCCCTGTTCTCCCCTCCTTAGGAAAATACAGCGCCTTCGATGACCACTTACTGGTCTCTTTGCACAATGTCGACAAAATAACTAAATTGGATAGACGTGCTACTTGACTGTAAAGATTGCAATCAGTGTGACATGTGTGCCGTGGAGAAGCCTTTTATACTCAACACCAGCTCAAGTCGGATTCTCAAGTCGGATTCTCAAGTCGGATTCTCAAGTTTTCAATGGATGGTGGCTTTCCTTTGTTTTCTGCTTAACTGAGTGTGGCAGTTCTTTGCATTTAAAATAAGCTGGGTAGAATCTTTCGATTTTGCCCGTTTTGTCTTCCAGTTTTTTGTTTGCTAACTGCCCTCAGTTTACGCACAAGGATTCACAACATTCATGTCTAACCCTTAATTTTTTTCCATTCCCACAACGCGGACTTTAGAGGGAATTTCAAAACAGGAATCAATTGATACAGCAACGGACTTCACTGGAAACAGTGCGTGGACCGCACTGGAAACAGCATGTTGCTGTCCCGAGGGCTCTTTTGATCCTTATTCTGTTCGGAAGGCTTCTCAATGGAATAACGCGGATCCAAATGAACCAATCACAGCCGACCATGCGATACAAATGGCAGAGCAGTTGGCAGATCCCATCCGAAAATTTGCAGCGACGGCGCACATCGAAATAGAGCAAAAGCGGGTAAAAAAAATGTTTGCAATGTTTAGGCAAATCGCGGTAGTTTACGCACATTTCACAGCACTGGTCAATTTTAAATTGCTTTGTTGTTTCTTTTACAACTGAAAGTTTGTACATGTAGTTCGATAGCCTGTAAAACTTTCTTCCGAAATGCCACGTTCAAGCTATTTGTACAATGACATGTCATCTTTGTTTTTGGTCTGCTTTTGGCAAGTGAGAAGACACACCGGCGCAGTGACAAAAAAAAAATTACCAGATTAATGCTTAATTTCATTGAGTGGCATGCAGTGTTCATTCGTGGAGAGGCATTAAGATAATTTTACTTTGATAATTTTCTCCCGGCTGCTACTGTTTATTCAGATCAATACGTATATTACAGGTAAAGAATAATGGCAACAAAGATAAAGCAGACCGAAAATGCGAATGTTTTTGTTCCAAAAAAGGAGAGACAATACCAAACAAAAAATAATTATGCTGGATCGTCTCAGTATAAAGTAACTCTCAAACTTATTAATTACAAACAGTTCAGTTCAGTTTCAGCGTGCGGGAGCCACCAAGTCCTCTGTGCCGGGCTTGCAAAATTGTCGTATCTCATTGTAGAGACAGTATTTTTCTCTCTTCAGTGAGGCTATCAGGTCTGATTGTGGGCGAAGGTGTGCAGGAGGAAGAATCGCTCAATTCTTTAACAGCATAAACGGTTATTCCTCGCTTGTTGCAAGCTCTTTCCAGAAGACCATTCCAGGACTGTGCTTTGAAAACCAAAAGTGGTGATATTTTTTAATATTCCGAATCTTCTTGAACAAGAGGCTACGGGTAGCCTATATTCTAGCCTCTAATTTGGCCGATTTCCGATTGAAAGGTCATTAAGCATCACTAATTTTATGCTAGAAAACTGATAGCAAACAGTAGATGGCCCTGGAAACTAGTCAGTGAAACATTCCACAACGATTCTGCTTTCTTGACTACCAAAAGATTAGCTGCTTGTTGAAGTTTGTTTGTGTTTTGTTGACAAGTCAAACAGAGATCAGTCATTGGCGTTGAAACTACAACATTGGGGAAAAAATTTCCCCATATTTCAAGGAATTTGGAGAAACTAACAGCTTGACAAGCTGAATCGTAAAAGCACGCCAAGCACCCATCTTGGTCTCACTTGATGGAAGAACTTTAACATCATCACTCTTGAACCCTGGGACCCTCCCGGGAAGGACGATCACGTTTCTTTGGTGTAGTTTGACAGAAATGAATGTACCTCTTCGATTGTTGACTGTGGAAGTGTATTTTCAGGAAGGTGTCTAGTGTTCCCGTGTCGCCGAGGTGAGATCCCATGTTTCTCGTAGTGCTCCTTAAGTCAACGAAATCACGAATAGCTGACGCGGTAAAAGCGCAAAAACATTTCCTCGCAGATTGGTTTCGATTGGAAGTAAGATGAACAGCGAGGACTCCTTTTGCAGCCAACAGACTCAGCTCGGGTGAATGCCTGAATACTGGCTAAAATCACCAAATCGAGTTCATTACTTGACAATTCAAGGCAGTCGTTCACATTAAACAAAACGGTTTCTTTGGTAAACTGAAGAGAACATGTGCCATCCTTTGGACCAAGAGTACAGCTGAAACCACAACGTAGAAATTTCTTCACTTTCTCCAATACTTCGTAGCAATCTTCTCCTTTGTTTTCAAACTCAGCCATAGCGTTATCAGAAACTACTGGTATCATCTAATCGTTCACATTTGACAGTCTTATTGCTACGGAAACATGTAAGTCTTTCGACAAAAGGACTGGGACTTGAGGCCACTTTGCATTTTGATAAATCATTCAGTTTAGCCACAAAGTGATCAAAGTGTTGGTTTCACTTTAATAACTGAGTGAGAACTATCGAATCATTTTTGAGGTACCCAAGCAGCAAGTGGTTTTGA
>BLFK01000695.1:0-2500 GCA_014634185.1 Astreopora myriophthalma | reverse complement strand
GATAAACTGAAATTCAGTCAGTTGATTCAGCTTCAAGTTTTGGCATCTCTCCCACCCAGTTTTCAAGAATTCTGTGGAACGTCTCAAGTTACACACACAAGAAATTTTGCAAAAGATGAAGACATGAATATAACGGGCACCATCGTTACTTTGTGGCGAACTGACACTATGATAAAACCCCATACAAACTATAAAATGTGGACCATCAACGACAAACTTGTATTAAACGCATGATAAATGATCATGTATCGAAATCAATATGATGCATCGTTTACATGGGAAGTCCACCATTTACTTTCCAGCATGGGAACTATATTAATGAACGATTCAGATTCGGTAAACACACACTTGCATCTGCAGTTGTTAGGCGCTACACGAAGTTAACGCTACAAGAATCGCACAGCGCACGACGCGATTCGGGTAGCGCAGGAAATGCGACACAACTGGTAACTTACTTTTGAGCAGTACTGTCCCATCCAACCCTTAAGGTTTCTGCATGGGGCAGCACTTTACTTACATATTGGAAGGACTAGTTTATCGTATTGATAGCATGCTCAGTGTGTATCCTTAATGTGGCTCTGAACACAGTTTTTTTTCGCCATCAGTGGTATTTTTAAAGGCTGGTGTGGATTTTGGAAAACAAAAATACGGCAGCGACAGTAAAAAACATTTTCTCTTGCTTGTGCTGGTTCGGCAAATGCAGTGCAAATTTGCTTCCATCACATAGATCAAAGCATAAAAAATCATGCATACAAAATGCTGTGCATGTGCATTGCTTTAAACATTTGAGACTGACAGCTATTGCCTGTTTTTCTCACTTTCCTGAAAGAAAATGGAAACACTTTGGCCCTTGGAAACTCCCACTCCATCAAGATTACCATATGGTTTTCAGTTGGCTGTAAGCGCTCTTACAACTCCACTTACTACTCCAACTGTGACACTAGTGAAAACTAGCCTATAAAAAGTACTTTTTGAAAATATTTTTAACTGGCCAAAATTAATTAGACTTTGGTTGATCTTTAACCCCATATTAGGGTTAAGCCTTGAAGATTAGGCTTGAATTACAACGCACAGCAACATAGAATATACCTGCATTAGCGATGCAGAGGTGTTGGCCTTCAATATAGGACACCAAAGCACAAGCACCTGTTGCTCCAACAACAAATGACTCATCAAGAACTTTCACTGGTATGGCCTCTGTGGAGATGTCATCATCTAACTGTGTAAAAGCCAAATTGAGCGATTCTGCAATAGGCATGCGACCTTCAAATGGCCTCTGAATTAAATTCTTCACCAGATACTTTGGTCCAGTGTGAAAAACTTCCTGTTTTTGACTCAAAGTGTAACCAACACTGTTACTGAAACTGCTTTCCTTTGACTTACTTTTGTCTTGATGAAAATTCAAAACAAAGTTATTGGCTGACAAGCCCTTAAACTGATTCCTTTCCAAAAGTGTTAAGTCCACCTTAGAAAGGAGAGACAATGCTATATACATTGGTAAACGAGTTTTCACGACCTCGGCGCATTGCCAGCCGCCATGTCCATCAAACACACTAAAGGCAGTTCCACTGGTTCTTGACAACAGCCACTCGCTTCCTCGATCTTCGCAAGGATTATTCGATGCGAAATAGTTCGTTTCGTAATAGGACACAGATCCAACATTCACATCAACTCTTTTTTCATTCCTTCTTAATATTTCGCTTGCTTCTTTCGGACTCAAAGGAGGTTTCTCTGGTTCTCTAGATCCCTGTATAAAGCTGTGAATCAGTTTTTGCAAAAGTTTCCCTAACCCCATCGGACTGGAAGAATCCTCGTTTCCAGTACTTGCTTGAAGTGTGAATTTTCTGTTGAATCCATAGGTGTACATGGACCCCACAAACGCAGCTGCTACACCAACTACTGGCCATTTCCACTTGCTTAAAGTTCCAATAACCTCTGCTCTATTCATTACAGCCTAAGGACCACGAGCAAAGTAATCAGTTATGGTCATTTTCAATGTTGAATGGTTGAATATTGCGTAAGCGGTTTATCGGGTCAAGTCGGTCCAGTCCAGATGTAGTCTGGAACCCAGATCTCACTCTGTTCCACCTGGCCGTGGGAGATCTGGGCTCGAGATTTCTCTAGAGGAGGTCAATCACTTGTCACGTGACATTCATTGCATTGCATTGCTGGGTAAGTACTTCAAGTAAGACTACGTATAATGTCCTGAGAATACCCCATAAATCCCTGTATACCCCTGTATACCCCTGTAGATACCCATGTATACCCTTGTATACCCATGTATACCCCTGTATACCCCGGTATACCCCGGTATACCCCTGTATACTCTTGTATACCCGTGTATACCCATGTATACCCTTGTATACCCATGTATACCCATGTATACCCATGTATACCCATGTATACCCTTGTATATCCATGTATACCCATGTATACCCCTGTATACCCATGTATACCCATGTAGACACTTGTATACCCATGTATACCCATGTATACCCTT
>BLFK01000693.1:13217-20960 GCA_014634185.1 Astreopora myriophthalma | reverse complement strand
AATGACACATGTTCACAAAACAGCAAATATAATAATTTGGTCTCTTCTCCATCTGCATAGATACCTTTTATTGTCGCATCTTGACGAACAGCAATTGCCAGACCTTCTGCTGCCAAAACAAAAATATATGGGGAAAGCGGGTCCCCGTCTAACACCGCGTTCTAGAAAGAAATAATCGGACGTGGTCCCATTATTTATCACACAGCTTTGGGCATTTTTGTAAAATGTTTTAATCCATTGAATATAGTCCGGACCAAAGTTAAAGGCCTCAAGGCAACCTAAGATAAAATCCCATTCAACACTGTCAAACGGCTTTTGAAAATCTATAAAAATCATTAAGCCAGGAACATTCTCCTTGTTAGTAAATTCTGTTATGTCAAAAATAGATCTTATTGTTTCACCAATGTAACGGTCTTTAACATAACTAGTTTGATTATAATGAATAATAGTAGGTAAAACATTTTTTATTCTGGAGGCTGACTTTGGACATAATTTTTGCGTCCACGTTAACCAAAGAAATAGGTCGCCAGTTTTCGATGAAAGTACAATCTTTTCCTTTCTTTTCAATAAGAGTAATCACAGCACGCTTTTGAGAACAGGACATTTCTCCTTTCTCAAGACACTCGTTTGCACATTTAACAAAGGGTTCACTGATTAAAGGCCAAAGCTTTTTATAAAATTCAATGGGGATTCCGTCATTTCCAGGGGCTTTGTTGTTAGAGAACGTTTCTAGAATCAACTCGCATTCTTCCAAAAGAATTTTCCCTTCACAAGTTTGCTTCTGCTCTTCTGATAATCTTGGAATGTTTAAATCATTTAGAAACGACTTGACAGCACTATTACTCACAATCCGGTTGTTACCTGATGAGTACAAATCTTGATAGAACCGCTTTTGTTCAGACAGTATAATAAATGGATCTGTTGTTATTGCTTCATTAATATTCAGTTTTCGCATGTGTTTTTTGACATAATTTCTCTTCTCTAAATTAAGAAAATACTTATTGCTCCTTTCACCATGCTCATGCCAACGAGCTCGCGCACGAATGATTATTCCTTTTGTTTTTTGTTCATAGAATAGCTCTAGATTTTCTTTAGCTTCAGTCAATTGATTTGCATTACTATCACAAGGGTTTGACTCATGGTTTTGACTAGCGACTGTATAGTCATTTTGTAGAACGATCTCTAGTTCGCTTCTTTCTTTTGCACGCCGTTTTGAATATTGGATAGCGTGTGCACCTGTTATATTTGATCCAATCCCAAATAGCCCGATTATCGGACAATTCTCTTTCCCCATCAGCGATCCAACTTGGGATCTTTAAAGTGACGTCTCTTATATAATCTTCGTCGTCCAAAATTGAACAATTCATTTTCCAAAGGCCGGGACCTTTCATCTGGTTGTCTCTAGTTCCAAATTCTACAAATATTGCAGCGTGGTCTGTTTTTATAGAAGGAACTATGCTAGTTGTTTTTACCAAATCTTGTAAATTGTTTGATATTAGTCAGTAATCAAGGCGGCAAAAAATATTTGGAGAGTTTTGACTCCATGTAAAACTCCTGGAAACAGGATTTTTGACACGCCAAATATCAACTAAATCTAAATCTTCCTGAAAACAGCTGATGCTTGCAACAACTGATTTACGTGACAATAATGATCCCCCTTTCTTCTCAAGAATCGGATCGATCGGACAGTTAAAGTCACCACCTACAATAATATTTTCTTCTGCATCTAAATTCTCTGTTCGTAACGTTGTTCTTAGCGCCTCAAGAAATTTGACAGTCTTTGTCTTTGTTCGGAGCATACACGTTGATCAAGACATACAAATTGTCATTGAACTCTGCCTTAAGAATAATGAAACGTCCTTGAGGGTCCGTGATTTTTGAGTGAACAATAACCTCTATGCCTTTTTTCATCAAGACTGCAACCCCACGTGAATTCGAGCTTCCGTGAGACATGATAATTTCCGCACCCCATTCATTCCTCCATTGATTTTCTATTTCTTTTGTTGAGTGAGTTTCTTGCAAAAATATTATGTCTGCGTTTTTCTTTTTACACCAATTACAAATCATCCTACGCTTTTTGAAATTGCTAATGCCCCTCACATTTAGTGATATCAATCTCACGGTACTATTTATAACTTCAGTACAAGAGGAATCGAGAGCAAAAGGAGCCAAACCTATTTGAAATTTTGATAGAGAAAGTGGCGTAAATAGTCTCCAGTTCTCGGGCGGATTGAATATATAAAAATATTATAAACGAACTACACAAGACAAGCAAACAATAAATACGAAAAAAAGAAAAATAGAACTCGTCGTGTATTAAACACCCCCAGGTGATCAGAAAGATCCAAATCAAGACTGCATAAGCAGGACTAAAATACCAATGGAGAAAAATTGCGGGTTCCTTACACATCAACACTGTCAACAGAATTAGCGTTAATTCCATGGCGTGCTTTTCGTTGCACCCTCCCCTGGAAAAACAGTCACTCACATTATTGTGCCGTAATGTTCAAGATCTTCTGTTTCCTTACCTCGATAGACCTGTCCATTTATGATCAATCTGTCAACTTTGAAAAATGCAGATTGCTTGGCATTCTTCACCTTCTTTAAGACGGGATAGAGCTTCGATTGAATTTCTTCTATTTCCTTTGGAAAATCATTAGCAATTCCGATGTTTGTTCCTTTAAGATTCTTCACATACGACCATACAAGCCCTTTATCCTGGTAATGGCTAAACTTGACAATAATTGGTCTGGGTTTGGATGACGACCTCCGTGGTGTTATGCGGTGGATACGCTCGAAGCGAATGCATTCCTCATCTTCCTTTGGAATTTTCAGAGCTCTCGAGAAATGCGGTAATTGTGGTGGCTATGCTCATCGTAGGAATCCATGTCCAGCTCGCGGTAAATCATGCAGAGCTTGTGGCAAAGTTGGTCATTTTGCTCATGTTTGCAGATCAAAAACTCAAACTGTGGCGAATGTAAAACCTAGCCAACAGTCCGATGAAGAATATGAGTACGCCTACAGAGTAAATTATCCAGGGAGCAAGAAGCCCCCAATGTGTCAGGTAGAAATAGATGGAACTTTTGTGGAGATGATGATTGATACAGGTACATCTGTCAACCTTTTGGATGAAACAACATTTCGAAGAATGAGCAATTATGGTAACCAAATGCTACAACCTTCTCAGAACAAGATTTATTCGTATGGATCAGCAAACCCTCTCCCTGTGCTAGGAACTTTCACAGCATCTATAAAATCTGATACCGTCACCACTACCACTCAGTTACATGTTGTGAAGGGTACGACCGGCAATCTCCTTAGCTACAACACTGCACAGAAGCTTGGTTTGATTGTGATATCTGTTAACACTGCCACCGTTGCTGAGAGGACAGAGAACAGCCCTGACTCCCTCAAGGAAGAGTTCAAGTCTTTGTTTGGAGGTGTAGGAAAGGTACCCAACAAGATGGTTAAGTTACATGTCGATCCTGAGGTGATCCCCAGACAACAACCACACCGTAGAATTCCTTTTCATGTTCGAGATGCCGTGGAGAAAGAGCTTAAAAGGTTAGAAGAGCTTGATATCATTGAACAAGTTGATGGTCCCACTCCTTGGATTAGTCCCATTGTCGTCGTGCCAAAGAAATCTGGAGACGTCCGAATCTGTGTTGATATGCGTGAGGCAAACAAAGCAGTCAAGAGAGAAAAACACCTTATGCCAACCATAGATGACCTCATTGCTGATTTAAATGGAGCAACCCATTTTAGCACTTTAGATCTGTCTTCAGGGTATCACCAGTTTGAACTTGCACCGGAAAGTCGCAATGTCACCACTTTCAGCACCCATATTGGCCTAAGACGATACAAGCGACTGCCATTCGGAATCAATGCAGCGTCCGAAATTTTCCAAGAAGGAATCAGAGAGATCCTTACCGGCTTACAGGGATGTAAGAACATTTCCGATGACATTATTGTGTTCGGAAAAAGCCAAGAAGAGCATGACGTGAATCTTCGTGGCGTTCTTCAACGACTCCAAGAAAACAACCTGCGTCTCAATGAAGACAAGTGTGAGTTCTCAAAAAACGAAATCAAGTTTTATGGGCACATTTTCAGCTCCAGTGGCATCAGACCAGATCCTTTGAAGGTCGAAGCAATCCAAAAAGCAAGCCCTCCGAAGAACCCCAGTGAAGTCAAGTCTTTGCTTGGCATGACTCAGTATGTATCACGTTTCATTCCGAACTATGCCACGATCACGGCCCCACTTCGCCTCCTGACGAGACAAGACACACCCTGGAAATGGGAACAAGAAGAGCAGAGAGCATTAGAAGTGTTGAAAGAAGTTTTAGTTGGAGACCAGGTGATGTCCTATTTTGACCCAAAGAAGAAGACTTACATTGTTGTAGATGCAAGCCCAGTTGGCCTTGGTGGTTTGTTGTTGCAAGAAGGCAAAGTCCTCAGTTATGCAAGTCGATCTTTGAGTGATGTTGAGAGCCGTTATTCTCAAACAGAGCGAGAAATGCTTGCCGTAGTGTGGGGTGTAGAACATTTTCATCTCTACGTCTATGGAGCCCAGTTTTCTGTCACCACTGATCACAAGCCACTCATTGGTATCTTTAGTAACCACAAGCCAGCCTCAGCACGGATTGAAAGGTGGAAACTACGACTGATGCCTTATGACTGTAAACTCGTTTACAGACCTGGAAGAGATGCAGAAAACCCTGCTGATTTCATGAGCCGGCATCCCAGTTCAGACCCAGTGGAACAGAATATCGCTGAAGATTACGTCAATTTTGTCTGCAACAATGCTGTCCCAAAGGCAATGACACTCGAAGAAATTAAGCAAGCAACCAAAGAAGACGTAGAATTGCAAGCCGTAGTCAAAGCAGTTGAAACAGATCAGTGGAGAAGCCCAGACGTTCAGCGATACAAGCAACTGAAAGAAGAAATCTCAGTATTCAATGGTTTGGTTTTGAGAGCAAACAGAATCATTATACCCACTTCCCTCAGAAATAAAGCAGTTGATTTAGCGCATCAAGGTCACCAAGGGATGGTGAAAACCAAACAACTTATCAGAGACAAAGTGTGGTTCCCAGGAATAGATAACAAGGTGGAGGAGAAAGTGAAGAACTGCCTCTCGTGTCAAGCTTGCACAGTGAAGTCACCACCACCAGAACCTCTGCGAATGACTCCACTTCCCTTTGCACCGTGGAGCGAAGTTGCAGTTGACTTTGCCGGACCATTTCCATCTGGTGATTACATAATGGTGGTAACTGACGAATTCAGTCGTTTTCCTGAAGTAGAAATACTCACCTCAGTTTCAGCCAGAGCTGTGATCCCTAAGTTGGATGCCATATTTGCAAGACAAGGCATACCCAGCGTTCTCAAGAGTGACAATGGTCCTCCATTTAACGGGTCTGAGTTTAAAAACTTTGCCGACTTTTTAGGATTCAAACGTAGAAGGATCACACCTTACTGGCCCAAAGCCAATGGTGAAGCAGAACGTTTAGTCCAGACTCTTGAAAAAAGCATTCGTATAGCCCATTTGGAAGGCAAAAATTGGAAACAAGAGCTATACAAGTTCTTGCGTCAGTACCGTGCCACACCTCATTCCACCACCAACGTGTCACCAAGCGAAGCTTTGAACAACCGGAAACTGAAGACCACAATCCCCGAACTCATTCAATTCAGAAGAGATTTATCAGCAAATTTCGCTGAAAGAGATGCGTTACAAAAACAGAAGATGAAGATTTACGCTGACCACAATACAAATGCCCAAGAGACACAAATCACTCCAGGAAACATTGTGCTTATGAGACAACCCAAACAGAATAAACTGAGCACACCGTATAATCCAAAGCCTTTTGTTGTGGAAGAGAAGAAAGGTTCAATGGTCACAGTGCGAATGGATCTCAGACTATCACAAGAAATTCGTCACAGTTTAGAGTTGTTCCTAAACATCTCATGAATGGTGAAAACGAATCTGGAAGAAAAGGCGTTTCAGATACACCTGTGGTGCAACCAAAACCAGCAGAAGCTAAAGAGAACATTCCTTTGAGGCATTCGCAAAGGCAGATCAGACCTCCCGTCAGATTCTCTGATTATGTGCGAACACTCCACTTGAAATAGTTTAAAGAAAACTATAAGCTTACTCTGCCGAAATAGATGTTTACGTGTTGATATTCAAGGAACTGTTTTTCAGCCGAATATGTTTTGTTTTTGTTAAGCGTGTGACACTGTAAAATGTTAAAATAAGCTTGTTTCTATCCCAAGAAGAGCAGGGATGTAATGTCGTTAATTAGTCATAATTATGCACATGTATTCGGTAACATGTGAGAGAGTAAAATCACTGGAACACAAGCATGGCATTGTGTTTACTCCAAGTCGGCTCGACACCACACCTATGAAGCATTTTTTTTTACATATTTTTGAAATATACCATTTAAAATACATGATTCCAAAGTTCTATATGTTTAGGGTTAAAATTGACAATTTTACAAGTCTTCAAAGTTGTGCCATTTTGCCATCAAAAATGGTATTTGAATTGCACGGACAAAAGACCACGTGACAAGAGCCGCTGACATCATTTGGGTGCCATATCAATAAATGGCACATATCAAGGGCACATGCCCTAAGCACAGTTTATGTCTCAAACATGGAAACTTGAAAAATGACTGAAATGGTTCTCAGCATGTTTGTAATTGGCAACGTTGTTTAGAAACCTGTCATAGGTAATTAAGATGAAAGCCCAATATGGAGTATTATTCTACAAATTTTGTTCTGTTAAAATTCTATTTTCATCCGCATTGTCCCTTTTTGTGACCCCGTAGTGGCTTCCCACATTTTTACAGTGGGCAGCTCTTCCCGCCCTGACTGTCCTCTCAGTAGTTGGATGCAGCTCCTCCTCTGTCGCAACAAATCAAAGAAAATTTCAGAAATATTAAAAATTTTGTATTGGTGCTCTTGGTAACCACCTGGTTCTAAATGTGTATTTATTATGTAGATTTATGGGTATGGTAATATATACCTTGAGGATACAAGAAGGCAAAAAAAAATACAACTTGTATGCAAAGTTTCTCTTTTTACTTTATATTTATACAGTATTGTGCAAAAGTAATGCAAACGAAATTCGTCCTTTGTTCTGGCGAATTTTCCACGAAAAGTCATCGAATTTTCGAACGATATTTCGTAGGGTTCGAAGCGAAAAATTCACGATCTTTCTCGAAAATTCGAGATAGCGAAATTCGAAGTAGCGAATTTTCGAGGTAACCAAACGAAAATTCGAGATAACGAAATTCGAAGCAGCGAATTTTTGTGACATGAATCGGCGGCCGCCATGAACAACATCGCTGAACAAGCATATGCACGCATAATAAACTAAAGTCGTGTCGAAAATAGATTCAATGATGTGACAGTTTTATTGGCTATTTCGACCCAAAAAAATTGCTTCACAAGTATTTCCACCAACGCAGACTCGTATCGATCGGTGAAACTGGGCGCGAATTCTGGTAATGGGACAATGTTTACAGAAGCCCGCTTTTCCAAAACAAACAACGCAGAAATGAGACAACGTTTGTAGACAAAAGTTTTATTTGATGAAACACTACATTTCATTTTGGAATCAAAACTGAAAAGCTCTCAAATGTCTTTTGCGTGGTTTTAGGCAGAGCAGTGCATGTCTCGATCGGTTCCAGTTTCGAGTCGTACAAAACAGTCTTCGGATGTCTTACCTCGTATACTGAATCCTTG
>BLFK01000688.1:96534-104034 GCA_014634185.1 Astreopora myriophthalma | reverse complement strand
GTTTACCTCCTAAATTTTGCTTTAAGCACACAGGCAATCACAGCTCCATTGTGATTTACTTTGAGAGGTTCTCTGGTCAAATGATTCAAGGTAATAACGGTAATAAGTTCCATTTGCCAACTTCATCATGCACATTGAGTTTGATCGTCACATTTCATGGGTAGTATCATAGTTGCTTTCACCGTGGGAACCAAAGATTCTGATTGGTCAATCTGGAAAGGTCATGCACCATACAGCCAACAAGTTACACTTTCCCATGATTTTCAAGGTATCACTTTGAGTGGATTTAATAGCAAGGCAGTTGAACAGAGGATCAGTTTTTAAATCCTTCCTTTAGCAACATGATTTATAGTCATTAAAATGAGACCATGTAAATGTAAAGTGGAGAATACAGAAATAATGACACCTAAGATAATTTAACTTGCAGATTTGTGTCAATATTAGTAAACTTTGTATTGTCTGGACAGGAAACCAAGCAGGAATCATGGAATATTAATGAACCTTGTTGAATGCTAATTACCTGGACCCCCAAAATAATTCAATGGACCCTCCAAATTTTGAAAAACGGGACCCCCAAATTTGAAAACCTGGATACAACACTGCCTCTAGTATTAGCTTAACAGCCACTTAGAAGTGTAATAAACTAAGAACTAAGTAATCCCGAAAATTTTCCACGAACAGGACCTCCTCAAGTTGACAAGCATGCGCATGTACAGTGTATCAGGCTAAATCTTAAACTACGAACGACGACGAACGATGGACAGTTTATTATTAAATGGCTTAACACTATTAAGTCCAGCAGAAGCAATTTTTACCTTAATGAATCGTGAAACTCAACGTAAGCCAAAACATAACCTTGGAGTCATCCGCTGAAGCATGGCGCCAACGTGATGTAAGCTCACCTAAGCTTAACAAATGAACTTCTTTCGCTCTTCCGCACAAATTACACTATTTCAAGCTAGAAAACTACTTCGTTTCTCTCACAGAACGTTAAAGAGTAACAGAAAATAATATGTAGCACAAAAGATACTCATAATTAACTTACTTGATGAAGCTAACTTTCCACCGACATCGACGAACGCCGCCGCATTGAGCTACATCGTGAAGTGGGTCGTCACAAATTGCCGTAACATGGTTCATTCATAGAAGCGAGCGCCCAGTCTCCCCGCGATTAAGCTGTCCCAGCACACTAGGGACCTTAACCCGACGACGGCGGATGTCTAAGAGCCTGATTACATGAGCAGGGCTGGCCCAGTTAACCAAGCTGGCTCGGTTTGCCGAGGTGAAGTTCAGCTCGGTATTACATGAGGTGAGCCAGCCCGGCTTGGGTTAAATTTAGAATATGTCATGTGAAAAAGGTCGCAACAACAACAAGAAGTGGAGAGACGTTTGTCTCGCTAAATTGTTATTAAAATTCACCATTCTACAATTTAAAGAAGCCGTAAGGTTTGCTATCTTATACATCTTTTATTTAAACATTAAAAAGTGACTATTCCATGGGCCATTTTCCTCCAAAGTGGAGTAATGTGGTTAGAAATCGCTGGCCCGGCTAACCGGGCTGTCCCGGTGAACGCGATTACATGGGAAAATCTCAGCCCGGTTAGCCGGGATCGTGCATAGTGTACCACATTCGTCAGCGTTGAAAAATATTTTATCGTTTGATTACCGTAATTATCGTAAAACCAGAATGTGTAGATGTAAACCAGTTGGAATCACTCGTGCAAAAGGTTCAAGGTTGTATTTTGCAATTGGTTATGTTTATCTTTTCAAAACAAGAACTGCGAAACATAAAGACATCTCGAGTATCAGTTGTCTTTCATGATGAATTTGTACATGTTGTTCAATGTAATTCAATAAAGTGTAAGAAACAAAATCACAAGTATTGTGTTTCAAGGGCAAAGTTATTTACTTCAGGTGATATTGAGTTAAACCCGGGACCTGTTGTTACTCAGGGAAATAATCCAAACAATGTTATTGAATTGTTACAATCTCGATTAGCACGCATGAAAAACTGAAGTCAATTTGTTAAGTTACTCATTGGCTGCCTATGGGTACATGTAAGAATGTTTCTTTTTGTTAAAGGAATTCAATTATCTCCAAAACCCATTGAAGCGTAATGTGTCCACGACTTATTCACAGTTTCCTTTGATTGTTGCGTTTAAAAAACGTGCCGAGATCCCGGCAAACTGACACCAGCCTGGCTAACGGAAGTTTCCCGCTGTAGCTGGGTTGTCGGCTGCGACGTCAAAACGAAGTGTTCGCCGTTTTGCCGGTCTAAAACGTGAGTACGTTTCTCTTATTTTAAGGCATTTTAAAGGAATTTATCGAATGTTTTCAATATATGATGAACTGACAACATTTTTCCTAGCTTGTGAGAAATGTAAATGCTTGTAGAACTCATTTAACGGCGAAAACTGACCGAATTTTCTTTCTCTTTGTAAACAGCCTCGAAAGTTCTTGACTCAAATAAGATCAAATGGAGACGAGTTCAAAGAAGACAGTCCAGTAAGTTGTTTTCAATTCATATTTCCCTCTTAATGAATATTAAAACTAAACCAGAAATATAATCTAGATAATTTACCCGAGTTTGTTTAGGAAAAGTTTGCTAAAGCTAGATATTATTATTGTGGTTTTTTAGATCAAACATGGAGTGGACGGAGGAACACGACAACTGCTTGTGTCAAGAAATTTTAGTACTTGAACTCTTTAAGTACAAGAAAGGAAGCATTTCTAGAGGCAAAATCTGGAAAAAATTGCAAACAATCTGAATGGCCTTAAGCTTCCCCGATTCAAAGTCAGTAAACGTGCTGTAAGAGAAAGATACACACTGCTGAGCGAGAAATTTAAAGCAAAGATTAAAGACGAAGAGAAGCTTAAGGCAAGTGGAATTGAATGTGATTTGAGTGAGGTGCAAAAGGCTCTGGAAGAAATAGCCGAAAAAGAAGCTGCAGCTGAAGACACCGTGGAAAACGATAAGAAGAAAGCTGACAACGCAAAAGCAGTGGAAATGAGAAACAGAGCTCTAGAAAGCCTGGGCGGAACACAGAAAAGGCAGCGCAGTAGTGAAGAGGAGGAGAATGTGAAACCAAAGCAAAAAAGTCGTAGAAGTGGAGGTGACACAATTGCATATTTGCACGAAAAAAATGATCTTGTCCAGAAGTGGAAAGAGGAAGAATTGCAGTTGCAAAAGCAACGAGTTGAAGTTGAGGGTAAACGAGAAGATCAGTCAAGAAAACAACATCAGGATATGATGAAAATCTTGGTGGAACAAACTAAGCAGCAACAAGAGCAGATGCAAAGTTTTCAGCAGATGTTTACCTCAATGCAACAGCAGCAGTGTCAAATAATTATGAAGCTTCTTGAAAAACAAAATTAACGCTTGGTTTGCAGGGTACTGTTCATAATATCTTTGCTTTTGTTGTGAATACTTGCTTTAGCATTTAAATGGTTTTGCCAGGCAAGTTTATATTTCACGTTGTTGTTTGTTTTTATACCTAAAATCTTAAGTAGTATAAAGACTTAACACAAACTGTTAGACTCAATTGTTACACATATTTCGATCACTTTATTAGGAGCTAAACTACACTTCAAAATAATGACAAGTATGGTTATCATATTGCCAAAATTTTGTTTCTACACATTAAAGAACACATTTTGAAAAGGTTTATGTTTTGTCACAGATGAATGGGAGTAAATGTTCGTGAAAAATAATCTTGAATGGTGGGAGGGTCTAGAGCAAAGTACTCCGATGTAGGGTTGGTATACATACAGGTTAAGGCATTACGTAGAATGGCTCACACAATGTACATTTTTCCAACTGCACTAAGGGAGATTTTTAAATTTTTCTTAAAATCGAGAAATTTAAAATAATTAACAATATCGCCGAAAAGCCACTCTACAGACATACGAACGGCGCTCATGGTTTGTTGTACAACTCCATTTGTGGTGTTAATTGCGGCACCTCTATAAGGGACCTGGAGGTGGACACACAGGGGATAGGCGGGGTCACCATACAGGGCCATTGGTTCTCTTGTTGTAGAGAAGGCATGCCGCTCCAGGTCGCGAAGTAGACCAGAATCAGCCAGCACGCCTGAATCATGCCTTCTACCCTCTTAAAGAGATCAAAAAAATAAGTCTTTTAGTTAGCTGAGGTCAGGGTATAAAGTTTTCAAATCTCCCCCTTCCCACCCCCCCAGAAAAAGAAAAACAACAACAACAACTAATTAAATTACAGTGTAAAACAATTACCTACTGGGCCATACAAGTTGGCTATCATACCATTAGGTAAGACAACAGACTGGAACTTGAGACCATGCACTCGATGCACTCGCTTATGTCCGTTATAAACGACCCTCTGATTTGCATCATGATCAGGTCGACAAATTGGCCTTACTGTTCCGTCTACAAAACCAAAGCAATTAGGTAATGGACTTCCTTTTAATTGTATGGCACGGGCATAGCTTTCAAGAAGTGGAGGGTTCAGCAGTGTATTGTTCGACTGGGTTATTGTGATTTTGCTCGTGATAGATTGTATCTATCACGAGGTTGGAAATCATACTTAGCTCCGGAACCGGCCGACCAAATCGTGTAATTAAATCGCTATATCAGCATGGGTAAGCAAATCGTCTCAGTGTTATACAAAGCGCTTCTACTCCATCACAAGTGGTTCCTTGGTGACACTTGAAAGACTGAGGGAGCTGCAAAGCCTCTAAAAGGACGGGAACGTCATTCTTATGAAAACGAAACTCAGCCAAACACTCGCTGTCGACCATCTCAGTTAAGTCGAACGCTCCATAGCAGTCGTAAGGGAAATCTGGGTTTTTTGAGGTGTTTACATCGTAAAGGAGAAGAAATTCGTCCTCTGAAATATCGTCGTCATCAAAACTTTCGGGGAGAAGGTTACGTATCTCTCTAAAGGATGCCATTATATTTTCACTAAAAAACCGAAAACCTGTTATGAAGCCGTCCGCGTACAAGTGTTCTTAAGGTTATTTTTCGCGCCCTACGACGGCGACCTCTCCCCATTCCCCCAAGTTCACAACCACTGTCGTAGACACTCGCCGTCGTCGGATCTTAAGGTTCCTAGTAGGCGGTCGACCCCCTGGGGTCCCCAACGGTGTGAACCGTTGGGGACCCCAAGCGGGTTTATTTTAGCACAAGCTTTTGTACTTTTAGACCTTTTACAATTTCTGTTAACAGTTTGTGTATCCCACGGAAACGCTCTTAGGCGTCTTGTTTTTCAGCCTTTGAGTCTGTTCTTCGCCTTCCAAAACCCAGACCATTAAACGCCGTTCTATCCGGTCATCCAGAATCCTGTATCTGAGCGAAATGTTTTCCCCTGGTGGAACTGCGCTGTTTTGGCGGGCTTGTCTCGCACTGTGACTCCCCAGATCACTGTTGGCAGCACAGTCAGATTAGCAACGTCATCGCTTCCGATTTTAATCGCGACCTCGCCTTCACATCCATACCCCCTCGGAGTCATTGCGTGACGCTGCTTCTCGCTCGCTCCTAACGCCTCTGCGTAACGAAGGGCTACCATGCCTTAGCCTATGTATTAAAAGATTCGCAACTTTTTCTACCAATTGGTTTCTTGCTTTCTCCGGTCGCGTTCTCTCCCTCACATCGCTCGCAGAGGAGAGTAAAGGGGGTTGGCCCTAGGGAACCAACACGGGTTCAGTCCTACGAGCTTGTTCCTGAGGTGTTTGGGCCCGCCGTGCCTCTGGCCCGACGGTCGGTTTCCTTAGCAACCGCCCAAGCACCTTCTTCCCCTCGTTCGGTTTCCCAGCGTCGCTACAGGGGCACCAGAACACTGGTACCGGTACCCCCAGGGCGTGCCCCAGTCAAGCACGTGTCCCTCGAGCGAGCCAAATATTAATTCCATAGAGGGGGCTATCTCGTTCCCCTGTCACAGCGTTTTGTGTTTCCCCCAATCTCATACCCAGAGTTCTCAGGCTCTTTGTTCAGTGGGTTGTCGCAAGGAGAGACTCGACTCTGGGATAATCGAAAAAATTCGAATTTTTGGATTGGCTGTTAAATTACAACTTCAAAAGAAACCTGATGATGATTCGCGTAACTCAATAGTGTTAGTAATATCGTCTCTTAATTATTTTACGTGTCGCTGCATTACTCCCTGGCATGGAAAGGGTTAATGAGATTGCCGATCAAGCTCACGCAATTTTTCTTCAACAGCAGACATTGAGGAGAGTCTTCCCATTTTCAGCTACCGTGGTATTTCTATAAGGAATATTGTTGAAGTGCCTATCACCTCAAGATAATTTCCCGCTACAATAATTCTCTGCACTTGTCTCAAACCTATCTTGTTGCTTTACATCCTTTTTCCTGAAGACTCACTTTGTCACTACTTTGTAAAGGTGGAAAATCCGGCCATAGTTTGATCTGCCACCGAACAAGGAAGAGCATGGGTTCAATATCGGGTTGACGTCACAAACTATTTTGCATCGCTGTTTTCAATGAACAATCCCAATGCAAATTACTTTGTGACGTCAACCCGGTATCGAACCCGGTATTCAACTCAGGGAACAATAACATGTCTCGAGAAACGAAAACACCTTATTGCTGTGGAGTTGTCTCAAAAAGGCTTATTATCTAGGCAACTTGAGAAAAGGCCAAAATCGTGGCAATGTGGAAATGATGACTTCATATGCAGAGCTATGTAAAAGTTTGTTCTTACCCCTATTGTTTTTTGACATTTTAGTTGCCATCATCTTTAAAGCTAGCACTTTATACAGATCATTACAGCTGTACTGATGTTATCTTTAGCAACTTAACTATGGTGAACTAAGTCACAGATCAGTGTTAGGTTGGCATGAATAGAACAGAATAGTTGGTTCAGCTATATGACATTTGATGAATTGGTTACTGAATAAAAGAAAGTGCTAGTACTCCAACGCCCTCCTCCCCATTTCTAAGACCTCCCTCCGGCTGGTCATACCTCCCCCCCCCTACCAGTAAACAGATCATATATTCCAGATATGAGCCCAGCGGATATAACCCCCACAGCGCTGAGTTAAAGACTTGCAAAATGGAAACCAGTCATCTTGATAATGCTCTGTGATAGTCTCAACTTAATTTCTGATCAGCTTGTTTTGAAAAAGATTTTATATATCCCTATGAGCCCCCTCCCCCCAGATTTAGGACACCCTGCTTTTAAGCGTACCCCAAACCCCTTACGAAGCTATATAACCTCAGGGCTTATACCGGTGACCATGATTCCATGGTATGAGGTTTGAGTTTCAGCTAGAACAGTCCAGAACAGTCTTACATTTATTGAATGCATTTGCCACAAGCCGTCTATCGCTGTCAGGCCAAATAGCATCATGGTTTAACAACCTGTGAGGTGCAAGACCATACATCCCCTCCCCCTTCCCATTACCGCTCTTTAGCTTAGAAATTCCTAAAAAAACAACTCTTCAGAGGTCCTCAAATGAAGTTGAAGACTCTAATATAGATACATGGAACCATAAAAGTTTGAGAGCGAAG
>BLFK01000688.1:79034-91534 GCA_014634185.1 Astreopora myriophthalma | reverse complement strand
CTTCGGTTAGGATCTTAATTTTCCCGCGCAACCCGGTCTCTCTCTCAACTGTCTTATACATGCGCAACGTCACGTGATAGGAGGCTAACTCACATGACACTAACAACAGAGAGTTCCTTTCCATCAACGATGACAGGCTCGAACGCGTGTCTGTTCTTCTTAAAGTCGATGTTCATGACTTGGGTCACGACTAGGGTCATGCTCATGACTAGGGTCATTTGGTGGTCGCACGACCAGGTCTCAACAGCATGAACAGCACTTTGGATGTCGCTTGACTCTCCTCGCGGTACAGCCTCGGCTACGGTAGTGTCATCCACGTATTCCAGGAATGAAAGCCAGAGACCCTTAGGTCATTTATCATTAGTATAAATAACCAAGGGCCTAGTTTAGTTCCTTGCGGGACGCCAGCAGGGACTGGGCCCCATTCCGAGAAACAGTCCCTAGACAGCTTGACACGTTGTTGTCGGTCTATAAGGAAGTCAGCGACCCAGCAGGCGACACTCCTAGGAAACGATAGACCGAAGACCTTGCGCACCAACAGGGTGTGGTCGATAAAGTCGAACGCCTTCCTATAATCGAAGTGGACAACTCTCACGGCAGCTCAGCTACCGTCAGTTGCTTTGGACCAGTTGTGCACCATGGATGTTAGGGCGTGGAGGGTGGATTCCTCCGTACTGGTCGGGGTCAATCACCTCCATCACGGCAGGGCCCACGTCACATGAAGAAGTATAAAGTCATGACCCCTTTCTCTAAGGACTCTATAACGTTTGGGGGGAGCAAGTTATATAATACATGACCAGTGTCACTTATTATTCTGTAAAAAAGATCACTGTCCCTACTTGTAATTACATCAGATATCAAAATGATCTTATTAGTGTAGCCGAAACGATAGGCTCACCGAAAAACAGTGTCAATTTGATCTAAATATTTGCGTTGATAGGCGGAGGCCCAAACCTCTAATCCATACAGGAATAATGACATTATGAAAGAGTCGAAGAGTTTACTAAGCTGATCGTTAGAATAACCGTAATACTTGCATATCCTAAGAATATACGAACGACTAACGGCTCTAGAAAGTAGGCTGTCAATATGAAGATCCCAATTACAAGGATCTTCATGAAAAGTAATTCCCAAAAGTTTCAGCCACTCTTTCCGTTCAATCCCAGGCACTGAAGGAGGAGCAGGCTTAGTAGTCCTACTACGCAGTAGCATTTCCCACGTTTTTGACAAATTCAAAGACATCCTGTTTTTGGCTGCCCAGCTCTCAAGATTCTTAACGTCTGCCAGCGCTCAGTGTGTCAGAGTTCCTACTAACGGGTACACTAATAGTGATATCATCAGCATATTTCGAGATCCCGTTATTTGAATCAACTAGCTTTATATCATTAACCATCAGAGAGAATAAAAGAGGTCCAAGAAATGTACCCTGAGGCACTCCTCTGTTAATATCAACATAGTAATATTTTCTATCCACGACAACCCTCTGTTTGCTATTACCAAGGAAACTGATAATCCAATTGATAATATATGGATTGCGATTAATAGACTTCAGCTTTTCGCCGACAATTTTATGAGAGACGGTGTCAAAAGCTTTACTAAAGTCAAATGACAAAACTCGAACAAAGTCTACATCACTATCTAGCCACCCGAGCCAATTGTGTTGACATTTTATAAGCGCCATCGTGGTGTTGCAATGTTCCTTATAAGCAAACTGGTCCACACCAATCGCAGACTTAAGCTCCGTGAAAGACTCTAGATTGCAGACGAGCCTCTCAAACTGTCTCATGATAATGTTCGTGAGGGATATCGGTCGTAGCTGAGCACACGATGACAATGGAGATTCTTTGGGAATTGGTGATATGTTGGCAAGCTTCCAAGGAAGAGGAACTGACTGCTGTCTGAGTGAAGAGTTAAAAAGCTTAGTGGTAACTGGAGCAAGATGGTGTGCAAAATCTCTCCATAGCCAGTAGGGAAATCCGTCAGGACAAGGAGCTGTACGCTTCAAACGAGTCATAAACCTTCCAACAGTAAGCAGGTCAAGACTGGGGACGCGAGTTCCTTCCGGAATAGGTAATAGCTCAGGGACTGTGTACTGCGTATCAGTGTTAATTCTTTGAAAGAACAGGTTTATGTCATCAGGCTTTATAACAGAGCCGATGTTTAATGCTTTAGACTCTGTGCCAGTGATTTTGTTTACAGTATTCCACCAACCCCTGGTCCCAGTTCCATGTTTTCTATTTTCATTTCGAACAGCCTACACTTGGTTGTAGCGGATGAGATCATTTACCCTTGCTTGTAGGTCAGCATTCACCGCGACATATCTCTTGATGTTCCTATTTCTGATGGTACACAGGTGTTTAATCAGTGGCGACACATAAGGGGCGTCTCGCGAAGACACTTTAACCTTTATCAGGGGCAAGCATTCGTTGGATATTTCTTTGAGGGTGTTTTCCAATAGGTGAATCGCTTTGGTGATATCATCACAAGACGATACATTGCTCCAGACGCACGCTTCCAGCTTATGCTCCATTCCATTAGATCAACATTAAGAGCGGTTGTAAAATCCTACAAATTATTCAGCAAAGATAAAGATAGATGTGTGTGTGTGTGTGTGTGTGTGTGTGTGCGTGTGTGTGTGTGGCGTAAATTTAACCGTATCGCAAAAACCTGCTTTTTACAAATATATATTTTGTAAAAATGCAGCTTCTTTAATTGTAAAAAAGCAGCATTTTACATGGACTTTTTTTTCGCAACATGTATGTATATATACATATACACACATATTTAACAATTATTCCATTCGCTCTTATCGGATATGAGATTGTAAACAGCCAACGAGGCGCGTAATAGAGCGCCGAGTTGGCTATAACCGATCTCACATCCATCCACATGCCACCGTTAGTACCTTACACTTCTTGGCGTGTAACTCCATTCCCAAAATAGAAGACTAATTAAATAATCCGTTTAGATCATCCCACTTTGAGTGATCAGCAAAGAGCTCCACGGGTACAGATGTTTCCCTCGAAATCACGTTTGGCAACATCGTGAACGTAAAAATAAATAAGGAGTAAACGTGGATAAATTCAGGTGAACCTTAAGGAACTCCCGATGTAACCGGAAGAAAATCGGATGCAGGACAATACGATTTGCACCAAGCGAACAAGGAACTTTTAACGGTAAGGCACTCAAGCTTAAATTTGTCGTCACTGAGATACTCGATCGAAGGCCTTTGGAAAATCCGGATAACAACCGCACTGTGTTATCTCATCTCGAGAGAAATAGCACATTGATGAACTGCTTGGGATAACCGAGACAACAACAAAATATAATACTGAGGTCTCCTTGTACTCCTGCTTTTCTATAGCTATTCAGACAGCACTTCACGGCGACATGCCTCTATTAGGTTAGAGACAAGTGACTTTGCATCACATTCATGAATCGGAACGAGGTTGACCATCAATTGCGACCCCAAGTGCCCTATGGATTTCAAAGATCATCGTTTAACTTTTGTTGATAATAGTTGCATTTCGCATCCTTTATAGCATAATTTTCTTCATTTCTTGCCTTTATGTAGCACATTTGGATGTGCTACATAAAGGCAAGAAATGAAGTAAATTATGCCAAAAAGGGTGCGAAATCGAGGTTTTTCGAAATTACTGCAAAAAATTTCACCCGCTGAGCATTCAACACAATTATTTTCGAAATGTGAAGAAAAACGAGAACTGAATTTTTTTCATCATAGTAGCAATTTAAGTTCAAAGATTCCCCTATTTTTCTCTATTTCAATTTATCTATATCAATGGATCAGTTTGTGAACTGTAACTGCAATGTAGCAGGGTCCACAGAAGGGTGTGGTTGGTGAATTGAGACTTTTTCTTTGTGTTCACACTAAATCAGTGTGGAAATGGTATTACCTGTTACATGCATACATTTGCGTATTGTATTTTATTTGGATTATCAAATTTAAAGTTTTAATTAGAAGAAGAGTTCATAAGTTGTGTTAAAAGGTTTGGGACCATACACTGTTAATGCTGAGAACACATGTAATGTTATGCACGAAGGTAAGACATCCACATGACCATTTATGTGGTAAGCACTTCTTTTTTCAATAAAAGTCATTATTGCATAAATAAATGATTTTCATGCTAATTTCATGTAAGGAATAGGCTGAAAACCACTAAATTTTAAAGCTTCACTGAAATAATTTTCTGCAGAAAGTAAGAATCCATTTAAGAACCTAAGTAACCTAAACGTTTTTTAGATACCATTTATGTAATAACCTGTTCAGGCTAACTCGGGAAAATGCAGTTTCTTACTCGTGGGTTTGTACTATGTGTATGTCAACAAAAAACATTTGAGGTTAGGGGCAGTTTAAGGGCGGACAATCACATAGCCTTCTTGACATTTACAACCAGTTTACAGTGCCAGATACATCCACTGGACATAAATAGAAATTAAAACGCGCCTTTTAATATGTTCCTACAACAATAAAAGAAGCCAAAAAATATTGCCAGCAAAATGCTCCCCCATCTCTGCTCCCCGTACCCCCCTCATGGGGTAGAGTTCCTGGGCCCAGCGTCTTTGCAGAGTCTTTGCAGAGTCCCACCCACCCGCATGAGGGAGGTCCAACGCGTGACCATGCGACTGCGCTACATGGCATATCCACGTTTCAAATATATAACATTTCATATATGATGCATCATACATTTACCTCTTGCGGGATATAATGCGAACTTGCAATTGACCGGCTCCTTGTTGGCTTGATAGCTCAGCTGGTAGATCAGTGTGCACTGCAATCGCATGGTCAGGTTCGCAACTGCTTAAAACACATATACTTAAAACAGTCGTAATTATTTCTTCCAATAGTGAAGTCACAACTGTTTCGTATGTTGAGATTTTATTTGCATCGTCAAGAACAAAACCTTAACACGTCAGTAAGTTGAATAATTAAGCAACACATCGCGGCAATGCCGAATGAGGTTGGCATAAACTGAAGTATGACTATAACTACAGTCGGTCTGTTCCTATTTTCGGCCGTAGGACGAGCTACAGCACGGACTGGATGTCCATCACTCCCTTTTCCCAGTTCTTTTGAGTTTGAAGATCATTTTGAATGCCTTTCTCCTTCCCATAGGCGAACCTCTTAGATGCAGGAGTCCGCGACATCGCCTGTCCTAGCTGATATGCTTCTATCTTTAGGCCTTCCTCTATAGGAGTCTCCACAGCGGACATCACGCTTCTCTTACACGCTGTTATGGAACCCGCAGGGAATTTGGCAATGCGATTGGCAAGTTGTTCAACGAAAGGCCCGATCTCATCGGCATCTAATGCACGGTTGATGCTTCCATAGCGTTCGGCGAGGTCAGCATCAAAGTCCTGAGCGCCCAGAATGATCTCCAAAGCTCGTCCCATACCCACTTGGCGAGGAAGCCGCTGGGTTCCACCGCCGCATGGCACAATTCCCATGCCTACCTCCATCTGCATGAACACCGCTTTGTTTCGAGCGGCAAAACGCATGTCACAGGCCAACATAAACTCGTGTCCACCTCCGCGAGCCATTCCCTCCACCTTGGCAATCGTGGCCTGGGGAAGCGCACTTATTCGCTGCAGGACTTCTTGAATGTATAACAAAGGCTCAGACTTACTGCGTTCAGCGGCTGGGATCTCGACCAACATATCGATATCAGCGTGACAAACGAATATGTCTGGATTAGCAGACTGGAATACGACGACCTTGACGGAGCGATCTGGTTCCAGGATGTCAGCCAGACGTTTGAGGTCATCAAGCATTGGTTTGCCTTGTACATTAACTGGTGGAAAGTCAAAAGTAACCCATGCGACACCCTCCTTTATTTCCACTTTAAACGTCACAAATCCTTCGTATGACATCTCTGCCACTGCATAAACTTGTCTGTGTGAGATAAAATTCAAATGCGCTGTGTGATTGCTCGTGCCGGTTGGACAAACCATCAACAAAATTATGCATATACTAGTTTCAGTTCAGAAACGTGGTGAGACCCCATCCACACTAATGCATTTTCAAAAGAGTCCACTTTCATCGCGGCGAAAACGAAGCAAAAGTTTGGATCTGTCAATTTGGACCGATGTTTGTTACGAGAGAGTGGTTTACAATTTGCAATTAAATATGTAATAGTTCGGCTGCTTCAGCCTCTACTCGCGCGGCCGGTAGAAACATCTGTAATTTTTTTTGTCCTTTCGTCTCCAGTTCGGCTATCGAACAGCAAGCTATTTCGGAGCTCTCGATCGTCGTCACGGCGTACTATGGTAAATACGTAAATGCAATATTCCGACCGGTATTACTTTTCATGCTTCTGTGAAATGGCACGGAACAATGACCACGGTCAGTATCGCTATTTTCTGTCATCTTTGCCAAACTGAAGAAGACTTAACTAGCAACGTCCATCAAATTGTAAGGTTTTCCTTCATCTTTACAAAGAAAAGAGCATTTAGCAACACGAAGAAAAAGGCTCCGTTTGGGAGACGGAAAGTTCGCAAGACTAATCGCGAGAGTCATGACTCATCATGACTTGAGCAATGACCACTTTCATTACTAGACTAAAATTAGCTAAATTCTAAACTCCACAACAAGTTCACTGAATAAAGTCATTTAACAAACGCAGTTACGTCTAACCTTCAATTCTGTGCACTCTGAGGGTAACAATGCTTCGCACCCGCCCTTCTAATCCTGTACTATTGAGTGAGTGAATAAAATTTGTAGTTTTAGTGGAGTTGAGTATTTATAACATTTCATAGCCACGCCTTTCCATCACACTTGACCTTTACATTTCAAGACCCAATCAAAGTTTAGCTTTTTTGCATTGTCATTGTAATCAATCTCTCAGTAAACAAAGACGTTTTGCTCAAAAGGATCAAAACTTCAATGAACTGTCTTTTGGAGGCGGCGGAGCAGTGGTAAAGGGTTCTAATCCGTAGGTCTCGGGCTCAATTCTCGCTCTAACCACTAGTTGGAGTCGTTCTAGGTAGTCCATAGTTTAACTCCCCGGCTCTGCTTGTAAATAGCCAATGCAGGAGCCAATGCAATTGGTCTGCCTCCAGCCAGTTGGGATTTGTTCTACTTGTTTCATTGTCCCGGAAAAGCCCCTGAAGGGAAGTGGTTAATTAAGTATTTATTTGTACGTCTGTTTTTTTGTTTGTTTGTTTGTATATTTCATTCTTCAATTTCTTTTCACAATAGTTTATTTTTCAACAGTATACCTTCTGTCTCTCCTTCTGTCTCGTTGACAATAGCTGGTGCTCATGTTCTTTTAGTTTTTTTTTTCTTCCCGTCTTGACTTGTTACGCTAATGAGCGGCATGGATTTTCACGATCCTTCATCAGTACGATTGAAAAGGAGGTCGACTAGCAATAGAGTTATTTCAGTAGAGTTATGACAGAGTTTGTAATAACAGCACAGAGACATTCGAGCGAAGAACAGAACTTTACTATATGACGAGCAAAAGAAACTGACACTAAATTTACGATCAACAGAATATTAATTACATGTTACTAAGGGTCTTGGGGATTCTAACAATACTCAACTATCAAACCCTAATTATGCACATATTTGCTGTCCTGACAAATATTGTAACACATATTATAACAGAGTTAGAGTTAACGACTGCCAAGATCCTGAATTAAAGATTTTGGACTGCCAAAATCCTGAATTCAACATTCTGGAAAGCCAAAATTAAATGAACCGACTTGACTCTGAAATCACGGTTTAGACCTAATCACTAAACTTTAAGCCAACCCTTCCAAAATCATGAACCCTTCCAAAATCATGATTTTGGAGGCTTAACTCTAACTCTATAAAAGTAACTCCATAAAAATAACTCTGTGAATAGCCGTCCCCATTGAAAAGTATTAATAAACTAAAACCAAATTGAATTGATCCTCTGTATTTTTGGTTCATCCTCGGTGCTAGAACCAGTGAAACTCACGGATGAGATATCAAGCCCTTTGTATTGAACTTCATCTGCCTAACAATAAGAAATCTGTAGGTGGTGTTACTTATAGGCAACACAATAACGTTAATGAGTTTCTAGAATACTTGTCAGATTTTCTTGAACGCTAGTGCCGTCAAAATCAAAATGTTTATCTCATGGGAGACTTCAAGATAGATCTGTTAAAATATGAAACTTGTGGTTACACACAAACGTTGCTGCAAACGATGCAAAGTTTTTCAATGTTCCCAGTAGCTGATAAGCCGACTAGAGTCTATGGAAATTCAGCAACTTTAACTACAATATATTCATAAATAATGTTGAGAATAATATACTTAGCGGCAATATCGTGTCCGATACAACAGATCACTTCTCTCAGATGTGCATATTAACGTCGCAATGTAAAACATTCTTCCCAAACAACAAAACTAAGGTTTGTGACTATTCTACTTTCAATGCGAAATCTTTCATTGACGACTTGCTGAATATTAATTGGGATAGTATTTGCAAACATACTGATGCCAGCCAATCATTCTCCTCGTTTTACAAATGTGTTAACAAAACAATCAATAAACACGCCCTTTTAAGAAGTATTTCTAATCGTAAACAAAAATTCCTTGGTAAACCATGGCTGACTGCGGGTTTGAGAAAATCAATCAGGGTAAAGAATAATCTCTTTTAGTATATACTAAAACAGTGGATAACGTTGAAGGCGCGCTCTGATTGGCTAGTCAAACTCCGAATATCCTTTGCTATTTACCTCCGAGCGGGAAAAAATGGCGTCCCGGTTTGCATCCGTGACAAGCGAAGAAATCACTCAAATTAAGGACGAAGCAGTCGCTGAAAACACAAAGAAAGCGACTAAATTTGGTCTCGCCGTGTTTAAAGGTAATGGTTAAAGTGTTTAACCCGGAGTTTATCGATAAAAACCAATGAGAAAGGTTCTGTTTAGAAATGCAAATTAATCTTGCGTAACCTCACTTGTTCACTTGAAAATCAAAGTTGAATGAAATTTTTTACAGAATGGTTTCAAATTATCTCACTGTTTTAGTATATACTAAAACAACTATTCACCTCAGTGTCGGTGGTTAGCGGTGGATATTTACCTTGCCGCGTCGCGGCTTGGCAAATATCCACCACTAACCACCTCCACTTCGATGAATAGTTGTTAACTATACCTCAGTCTATACCTCTTCTATACCTCAGTGTACCTCTCTCCTCTATACTTTCACTTGGATTTACCCTTTCCTGACTTTTGCATTACTAAGTTCCACTTGGAAAACAATTGATTCGCAAACCAAGTATGTGGAAAATAGCATGTTTTGGTCTGAAATAGGGTGAGGATTTGGGAAGCGGATGGCATATCCTTATCAAGCATTCCGAGGAGTACCCCCCCCCCCCCATCCGGGATATATACACATCACTGGTGTAGTAGGCGAAATTATCCCGATTTCAAGAAACTAGGCGCGCATAGTGGTATCTGGTAATTTTTCCGCTGTGAATTTGAATGAAATTTTAAGAGGTTTAGAGAAGGGATAAAAGGAAGAAAATCAGTTTTGAAACACTAACAGACAGCTGACCTCCACCTTAGAGCACTCCAGGTTGGTAGGGGACTGTTTGGCTGTGCATATACAAATGCTAAACTCCAAATTCTAATTTTTAAACTACATTAAATCTTCGCTCTTTGTTATTTCTAAAAATGTTACTTCTCTTTTGCTAGAATTAGCTCCTCCCTAATATACATAAAAACCATCCAAAAAATTCCAAAATACCGCAAAACATCGATTGGTGTACGGACATGCATGTAATGAGTAGAGGGTTTTGGCATTGCTTGAAACGCTAAAGAGATATTTGCATTAACCCATCTTAAGCGGCGGATAAACGGCTTTTAGGTTTAAAGGTTCTATGTTACCGTATTTAGGAGTGATTCGTTATTGAAGGTTACGAGCGAATCAGAAAACCAGCCCAAGGGTCGATTTACACAGTACGACTTTGTTGCAGCGCCTCAAACAGACATAAGGGCACAAGATACAGCAAAAATAAGTTCATTTCATTTATTTTCTTTCTGCGCTATTAGCTAAGATTAAGCGATTTTTTTAGTTATTTTTTCTTTCCGATATAAACCCTGTAAATCGGTACGACAACTGAGTCTGCGCGGCCTTTGATTTGTCACGCTATTAAAAATTCTGTGATACGCTGTGTGACGAGTGTGACTGTGCTGTACCCAGTCACGAAGAATAGCCGCTGCTCGCTTTCCAGAATCGCGGGCATGGCCTCGAGGTATTTCGTCGTTCTTGGTGTTTTGAGTAGCTTCAGTGTGCTCATGATTTTCCACCCTTCCTCGCTCTGTGGTCGATTTCCTCGCTTTTTAAACAGCTTTTGTACAGAAAGAACAACAATGAAGTATTTAAACCAAGAAGAAGCCCAAAAAATAGATCAAGAATTATTCAATGAGTATGCGTTCAGTGTGGACCAGCTAATGGAGTTGGCTGGACTGAGCGTTGCAGTGGCTTTGACGAAAGCGTATCCAAGATCAGGAGCAAACAATCCTAACGTTCTGGTTTGTAGCGGCCCTGGTAACAATGGAGGAGATGGATTAGTGGCAGCTAGACATCTAAAAATGTTTGTGAGTATGTCAAATGCTAGACATTTAATAGACTATTGATGAAAAAACTCTTCTCACAAGGTCGCTTAGACTAATACCTCGTAAGGTATTTCTCCACGATACAGTAATCGTCTCTGAATGAAGAAGATTAAATAACTGCTACAGGTGGCACATTAGAGAGATGTTTTTCTTTCGAGACTGAATCATTTGTCAATGTAATTTCATTTCCATATCGGGGAGAGGTGACGCAATTCAATAATTTTATTGCGGGCTTTTCTAAATGCATTTTCACTTGGAAGACTGACAATAAGTTAAGGTTCACAGCAACCACAATCAGACACTGTTTGATGCTACTCTGATCTCGGATTGATTTAACTTTCTAGGTTACATTCATTAAATCTCTAGACCAGTGTAGCATTAAACCATGTAGGATTGACAGTGTTAATGTTGAGATTTCTTTGCTTCACTAGGGTTACAATCCAAGAATTTATTACCCTAAGAGGACGGACAAGCAACTTTTTAAAAATCTTGTGACACAGTGTGAAAAGATGGATGTACCATTCCTCAGTGAGATGCCACCATCAAAACAGATTGACAGTGACTATGAGCTTGTAGTGGATGCAATATTTGGTTTCAGTTTCAAGGGTAATGCTAGGCCACCATTTGGAGACACACTATCGACTTTGGCACAAGTCAAAATCCCCATTTGCTCTGTGGACATTCCCTCAGGTTAGCTAAACATGACTCATCCTCTGAGTAAGAACCTGTGAAACCCATTAACAATGTAAAACAAAGAAAACTAAAGATGTAAAACAATAACTAAGAATACAAAGAAAAACTTGCCAGGTTCTTACACCAAGGTAAACCCTTCAACATGCATACACACAATTCTCCAGATACGTTTTAGAGGCAGGGTGTCAACAGCTGGCCTGGGTATTTGAAGGGGTCAAACTGGAGTCAGTACAGGGGGATTCTTTATGCATTTTCTGAAGTCTATCACCTTCATTGTCAGGTCAGGTGTCCAGCTTCATCGGGTTGTTCTTTAATCTGGGACTTGTCTCATATCTGGAACACCAGTTGCACATTGACAACCACTGAGACAACCACTTTCCCAGGGTTCTCCTTTTCAGGCGGTAACCGGTAAAATTTACCGCTTGTAAGAGCACTCATTACCGCCTACAAATGTTCAATTGTTGCTTATCCTTTGCAGAACGTCCAACATTAACCAAATGCTTTACTGGTTTGAAAAGGTCCCTTACCTGTTGTGCTGAAAACTAGGGAGAACCCTGCTTTCCAGTCTGAAGAAAGAGAAAATGTGTTTAAGACAGCTTAAATTTCTTTCTAAATTATTTTGAAACTACTGTTAGGTTACTTCTGTCAGGTTACTGTGTGCTGCAATCAAAGGAAATAGTTCTTAATTTCAAACAAGAAGGTCAAAATGCAAGATATTTTTGTTTACATCCATTCATTGATTCATTTAGATATTTGTTTTAAAATAAAATGGTATATTTCCTTCTGCTAACATCAACTTAAACGCAAATACATACAACCCTAAACCATACAACTGTCCTTGGTTGCCATTAAATACTATATGGAGATGAATTGAAGTACTATATAGAGATGAATTTCATTTCATTCACTATATGGAGAGCTGGTAATCATAATTTGCATTTAATTGTTATGCATTATAAAGTGTACCTCGAATTGATAATCATCTGCACCTTTTCTTCCTTCTCTCCCACCCCTTACCATTGGCTCTGTTGGTAAGTTGCTGGACAGTTTGCAGGTCAAAGACCAGAGACTTGGATATTAAAAATTTAACAAATAGATTCCATGCATCTGTTCAGTAATAGATCACAGATGATGTCAAAATGTGGTAAGAACAAAAAAATGGCACAGAAGGCAATAGTTGAATGTGGCACTGATGTTCT
>BLFK01000688.1:63377-70934 GCA_014634185.1 Astreopora myriophthalma | reverse complement strand
TTGTGAGGTCTGTGTTAGAATACGCGGCGGTTCCAGTGTGGGCTAATATTCCTGACGAACTGAGCAACTTGGTTGAGTCTGTTCAGAGAGAAGCATTGTGCATTATCTTCCTTAATGTGGCGTTTGTGGCGATGCGCTCTTGCACTCTAGGCTACGGGGATTATCGGAGTGCCAGTAAGCTAAATTCTTGGCTACGTTCGGGTATCGTTTCGTCGTGTAAAAATACTGTTTGTATTTGTTGCAGTTGTATGTTTATTATATATTTTGATACCTCTGGGACCTTCTTCTAAGTTTGCGTAAGGTTACAGTTAGAGCGAATAGACTTTTATTATCGTCACCATTATTACTATTAGTAGTATATACAGCACACCTGAATAGTATTTTTCACGTGTTTTCATTGGTTTACTCGGACGTTATTAGCGGTTCGGTAAATAACCTTTTTGAATTGAACCTTCGTCGAAATGTTTGAAGACAATGAGTAGCGTCCACTAATGTTTTAGTAGGCACCGAGTTTTTTCGTTTGGCGATTTTCCCGTGAAAGTCTTGACAACCGGACTTGGCAAATGAACCAAAACCGGTTTTGGTTGAAGTTCCCAATAGAACAATTTTTCAACCATTTTTGGTTGATCCCAGTAGAATACGACCTTGAGCTTTTAATTCAGCATTCACTTAACCTGGGTGCCAGAAGTTATTTCGTTCACTGCGCAAATAGTACTTTTCGCGTGTTTTGATTGGTTTACTCGGACGTTATTAGCGGTTCGGTAAATAACCTTTTTGAATTGAACCTTCGTCGAAATGTTTGAAGACAATGAGTAGCGTCCACTAATGTTTTAGTAGGCACCGAGTTTTTTCGTTTGGCGATTTTCCCGTGAAAGTCTTGACAACCGGACTTGGCAAATGACGTTTTTTGAGACGTTTATAAATGAACCTACTCGACTACGAGGTCTAACAACAAAATAACATGATAAAAAAATGTCAATTTAAGGCACGACACTCCTCTAAAAGCTTCCACGGGCAGTGTAGTTTTATGCTATCAAAAGCTTTTGTAAAGTCAATGAACACAACGTAAACTGGACTATTAAACCCCAAGGATTTTTCGATGATTTGCCCCCCTCGTTGGGTTGCAAATATTTGAATAACAAGCAAAAGCAAATTGAAATTTGACAGTTATGGTAAAAAATGGTACCGTGATGAAATTGCCTGTTACAATAGACATGTATGCACGTATGTTCTTAAAAATGATTTCACAAATTTATTTCCAAAGTGTGATCTAGTACTTTAGGCTCTCAAATCTCTGTCTGAAACAGCGCGGATCCACACCAGTTTCCACGGAAATCGGTCAGAGTATATTAATGTCATTAAGCCCTGGTCAAACGGTGCACGATAGTCGATGATAGTTGATGATAGTCAAAGCTATCATCAACTATCATCAACTATCAAACGGGTGGTCAAACGGCACATGATAGTCGATGATAGTTGTTCCAGGAAGTCTGGGGAAGAATTGTTGCATATTTCGTCTCCATGGCTACACACAATGGGGATGTAATCAATGAGGATGATGTCGTAAGAAACATGGCGTTGCAAGCAGGGATGAATAATTCTTCACGGCGAAAGAGGGCGGCAGCCTGTTTCGTATTCCTTGAGTTGCTTGAACAGACAGAAAACGAATCTAGAGTGTGCTGGTGGAAGAGGGGAAAGACAAGGGGGTGGATCAAAAGGAGAGAAGAGAGCGGGTTGTATAAATTGGTAGAGGAGCTACGGGTGGAGGACACCGCAGGTTACAAAGAGATGATGTGGATAAACTATGAAACATTTCGAGAATTATTGACGACGAATTATTAATGACTGCGAGCTTCATACTCGTCTATCAAGTTAGATATTTCTTCCTTGGTCCATCTGACCATGCGCGTTTTGCTCTTCGAGTCTGTCGACTTCTCCGATCCACCGACTAATAAGCGGCGACGCTTCCTTTTCTGTCTTTCGCCATCATCCTCGTCATAACCTTCACTTCCCTCACTGTCATTGGCTTTGTTTTCTTCATTTTCCCAATTTTCAATCTGTGGAGAGCAAACTCTAGACACCGCCGCCATTTTGTTAGCTTGCTGAAAGTTAACTGAAAAGCTGGTGCCGGAGACTGAGCCCGTCAATTTTGGGGGAATGCAGCTGACCGAAAAACTATCATCGACTATCATGCGCGTGGTCAAACGCGAAAAACTATCATCAACTATCATGAAGAATTTGAACACGCTCAAAGTGAATGATAGTCGATGACAGTCGATGATAGCGCATGATAGTTGGTGGTCAAACGAGCGCGCGCGCTTTAACTATCATCGACTATCATCAACTATCATGCAACGTTTGACCAGGGTTTTATATTGCAGGCTCCGCGAGCGCGCAAGATGAAGCAGATTCTGATTGGCTACCCGAGCGGTCAAGATAGGCCCATCTTGCCCGCTAGGTACAGTACTGCCCCTTTTGCTCCCACTCAAGAAAAAAAGATTTCGTGGAGCGGACTTGCGAAGTTCGTTAAGTCTTGGACAATGTCGGCGATGGAGTCGCAAAAGGCGGCAGAAGACATTCAAAGCAAAGCAGACAGACAAGTTTCGTAAATTCATTTTGCAACAGAACAGAAACCGGAGAAAACACAAAGTGATATGAAGGCATGAAAGCGGTTTTAGTCTTACGGAAAACGAGAAGAGAGAAGTATAAGTATATTAAAAAATCCTCTCTTGACCAAGCTTGTTCGGACGAGATGACTTGACATTGGCCTCGTTTTTTTCTTGCGTTTTTCGTTTCGGTCCCTAAAAATGCAAATAATGAACTTGGCCAATATCCAAGCGTCGTGACGAACAAGCTTGGTCAGAACTGAAGAAATGATCCTCACACTTCCTGAAAACTTGGTCAATACTGAACACATGTGTATACTTTTCAATAAAAAAATAAAGGGGACTTTAGGAAGTTTAAAATAATAATAATAATAAATCCAGGACCCCAATAGGAGCGTGCGCCTTTGGCGTTCGTTGTTTCCGAAAACCATAGATAGTTAATTATTGAACGAGTTTGAGCAAAATATCGTGATTTGTCAGTGGCGAGCAGATTATTTGCCGGAGCTGAGGTAAATCATTGATCTGCGAGACACCGACAAATCACGATATTTTGCGATAACCGAGTTCAATAATTGTTTTATCATTCGGCCACTGAGTTTGTTTTTTATTTTTGTTTTCGGGAAGCGGTAAGCGCGTGCTGCCTTGCAGGAGTCGAGTAATGGCAGAAATCAATTGGTTTCCTTCTCAGCATAATTTTATTTGTAGACTTCAAATTGTACTTACAGTCAAACGTTCACTAACAAAATGTAGTCATCAACAAAGCTGAAGAATTTCACAGTCTTCAAGTATTCTCACTGTTCTTTTGATCAACTAAAAATGTCAAATCACTCTCTGACGCTCGGGGAATCGATCTGCCATTTTCACACAAGAGCGTGGATTCAATTACGCATGAGCAGAATATTATTTGTAGCAAAACACTATTCGTAAAAGATCTCTTAAAACGCTCAGTTTTTACCACTGGTAATATAAAATTATGACACCGCCTCCGAAGGTACCTTTGTCTCTTAGGCGGTGATAACTCTTAAAATACATGGGAGCTATCCTCATTAATTATTTTCCACAGCTTGCCGTCCCGGTCCTTAATTACCTCGGAGATTACATACATATTGCGAAAAGCTCGTTTAAAAAACATGTCTATATGATCAAGATATTCTTTTGATAGGCCGCTCACCAAATTTCTATTCCGTATAAAAACAAGGACATAATGGTGAATCGAATAGCTTGGTCAGCTGATCTTTGGAGAAACCAAAATATTTACTGACTCATAAAATGTGTAATTGACTACTGCCTTTTGCCTTCAAGTTATCAAAATGAAGGTTCACGATGGATTATCCTGGGCCCGGTTGTTCGAAAGCCGATTAAGGCTAGATTGCAGAATACCCGGCCCATTATTAGCATATGAATAGGGTGTATTGTTATCAAAATCTCGTTCTTACAGAGCAGAAGGCAATATACAAATAATGGGCCGGGTATTCTGCAATCGCTCCGAAAAGTGTAAGTTGTTATGGTGTTAATGGACTACGTGTCAATGAATATAGTTTTTGCTAGCTAAGAAGTTATGTAATTCCCAGAGCGGATGTAAAGGTTTATATTGCATGCGTTCCCGCATTAACATATTGTAAGTTAGTAGTTGTTGAGTAAGATTAAAGTTTTCGGTCGGCCGTTTTATCCACCGGTCATTTCTTGCGTAGGGACACAACATAAGTCACAAGTGACAAGCAAAATTTTGGGGGGAAAATTTTTGTTGATTGTTAAATGAACTGGAATCAAAGTTCACTCTAATCCAGGGTTAGCTTAATCGGGCTTTGAACAACTGCACCCTGGAGTGTTACACCAAGTAATTTCAACCAGTTTTTTTGTTCAATTCCCCGTTCCCTGTATGATACGCGGTAACGGTCTTACACTTCGCCTCATCCTATTCCACTCTGCCCAGTTCTTTGCGCTATTGACTTCAAAAGCAGATCGATCTTGATTCCCAGATACGGGCACACTAAGAGTAAGATCATCGCCATATTTAACTAATAAATTGCGTTCTGGGAGTGGGTGGAGAGGTCTTATGTCATTTACCGTAACACAACGGAACTATTTTTCCCAGATCCGCCCCTGTAAACTATCCCAATATTTTACAGCACGGTAACACGTTCTTCGCTTTCCCCAACTTCGTTTCACAGGGTCACCTTTGCAAACTGTACTCTGCATCCATGCACTAAGTTCTCCGAACGGTGGATCCACGGAACTAGGATTACCCACTGAATAATTAAATTAGCTTTGTTAGCGCTTATCCGCTGGATATTGATTTATCCCGTTGGCGGTGGCACATTTACTAGACGCACTCACTTTGTTTATGTTCGATAGGCATCTTCAATCAGTGATCACTATCACTGGATTATTGAGAGTCTATAAGGACAAACCTTCAAAAACGTGGGACGCATGGGTAAAGATTGCAACCAGGCGTCTCGAAACTGTCGAAGGCCCGAAACCTTTCGGGCCAGTTTCAGATGCCACATGGATCTGAAAAAAGACCAAGCATGGTTTCTAAGCATGAAACCCTGCTATATCTTTATTCTTTCATACCTTGAAAACAGGTAAAAAGACAAGCCTTTTAGATTCAGCGGGTTGTTCAAATTGTACGTGAAAATGTCCTTTCGGGCCCAAAAATTGGCAGGGCTTTCCATAGACGAACACCAGTTTTCCTTTGCTGGGCTGAGTTGTTTCCCTATTGCTCCACCGTTCAGAACAGAACACTGTTATCATCGCATTGCGAGCTATCACTGTGTCAGTTTAATCAACAACAGCGACAATAACAGCAAATTCTATGTTTGTGTGGTAGAATCCCAATTAACACAAATCATAATTAAGCTACATCAAATGGTCACTACAGCAGCAGCAGCAGCGCGTAAAATAGAGTATTAGAAGCAACTCGTGCAGCACGGCGCCGCAGTTTTGAACTCGAAAGTTAATAGACCATCGACACAGGACGGTCGCTGTTACGAAGTCTCTCTACGGGAGTCTGTCACGGTCAGCCTCCGTAAGATTTGTATATTTGACACATCCTATTGATAAAATGACACTTTTTACTGGTGTTATAAAAATGAGTAATAGAGCAGTTTTCTCAGTGTCGAAGGTGATTAAAAGATTGTATTGGATTTGGTTTCGCTTTTCCCGCGGAAATCCTTAACCACGCGAAACGAAAATAGACCACGATTGCAGGTTACTCTATTATTGGGTTAACAACATTCAGCGAACTTTCAAACCAATCTGATGCAAAACTAAGAGCAATTGCGACTTTGTCACTCTCCTTTTCCCGCGCTTGGCGGCAGCTGCGTTCACTTCCTTCGCGCTCTGATTGGCTAGTAAAACGAGGTCTTCAATCATTTTGATTTGTCGTTGGCTGAAGAGTGTATTTCCTTCAGAACGTAATTGGCTGAGTCTGTACTTATTTCGGTATTAGTTTTACGACACTCGATTGAAAACCGCTCTAAACGCACAATTAATCATTTTCACCGACGGACTTTTCAGAGGCAATGAAACTAGCACTATAACTAAAAGGAACAGTTTCGCGTGGCACGACAAACAAGCCATTTACAAGTGTAGCTGGCGATTTGCACTTGGGTCAAACTAGGCAACGCCAGCTCGAGCAGAATCCCGGATTTTGTCGCAGATACTCCAGCTTGTGCGTGTTGTGCCGGCTTGACCTTGTAACAATGCCTTACAATAATGGCGATTCTAATCGATTATTAGCTACAAAAATCATCTGTAAAACACACGTTATAACTTCCATTGAAACGTTCGCCTGATCATGCTAAAACAAACAAATAAAACACAAATTAAAATGCCATCGATGATATTCTTACCAATACTTATTTCCGTCTCACGACCAGTTTTTCTTTGGCTTTAACTACCTGTTCCCGTCACCATCACATCACTTTATTTTCACACAGGCAAAATTTAAAGCAACGCTTCAATACATGCATCGTCACGCTTACCAAAACAATGAACTCGTATAATTAGCGTGCATTCATTACACTCTTCCCTGGATGTGTCCCTTGTCCATTCCTTATTCCTTCTTTTTTAACAGAGTATTGTTATGAAATACCGGCTAAAATACTACGAACAGCGGTGCACTTGCTTGACAAAAACAAGCTTATTCAATTATACCCTGGTTACTTGGAGTGCGCTCATGGGCATTCACCTGGGCCAGCATACGACAGTGTTCTTTAGCAGAGCTTCGACTGTATTTTTTTTTTTTTCAGATGGTCCAACTAGTAATGTGTGCGATAAATTTACGTTCTGGGAGGAAAGTAGCTACCCTAACGTCTGAAATCTCACACCAACGTTTCTGGTAGGCACATGTTCTTTTGTAAAAACTGCATAGAGTAATTCCCTAAAACTTTACCTCGAAGATCATCACGGTACCGCAATGTGCGAAAGCTCGCCAAAGTTTGGCCTAAGTTTCGAGTTACAGTACTCGACACAAACGCTTTTTGTAAGCATATTCCTCTACAAAAATAGCTTAATCAATGAAAATTTTACCTTGTAAATCATCTCCACAGTACCGCAATCTGCAAAAGCCTGTTGGAACCAACTCATACAAAAAGAAATCACCACAGTTTACTACTTGAATTGTCTTGCGCCATTGACAGTCGGAATTGATCCAATTAAAACACACTGTACGCGTCACAATCCCGTCAGCCACTGCAGGATGGCCACCTCGTAACCAGCCAGTGGCACTTGTACCACAGTGCTTTATAGGCACAGCCTGAGTAGGCATCTGTTTCCCTGCATTTCCTGTGAATCTGTACCAGGCCTTAGTCAAGGTACTGTCACATTTGGTGAAATATGTGGCGAAGTCTTTTTCGCGGTCAGCCTCGTTCAAGTTTTTATAGCCGGAGCACGCTTAAACAAAATTGTAGGACATTGATACAATATTTTCATTTGTGCTGCGTATGTT
>BLFK01000688.1:53377-58377 GCA_014634185.1 Astreopora myriophthalma | reverse complement strand
GATATTCAATGTCACTACTACTCTCCCCATAGCTTCCATAAGTATAAAAGTGAACTCCCAAAACATGTCCAGGACCGATGCTTCGCTGTCCTTCATAATAACATTAGAAGTCTTAGACGAAATATTGACAATTTTCAGACCCATCTCCTTGATGAGCTAGATTTTAATTTTTCTATTATTGGAGTTTCGGAAACAAAGATTATTTGAATTTCAACCCTGACATTCCAGGATATGTATTTGAATACGTCCCAACGCCTATGGCTTCTGGAGGTGTTGGCATGTATATCAGTCAAAATTTGACGTATACGGTTATTGAAAAAACATCAGAGGTTGCATTCCGGGCATTATGGATCGAGATGCAAAATGCGGGGAAAAGCAACATCATTTGTGGTATTATTTATCGACAACATAATTCCCACCAGCGCTTTCAAGAATACTTCGATGAAACACTTCAGAAATTGATCAATTCTAGCAAATCTGTCTATATTATGGGCGACTTCAGCATTAATCTCCTCTCTGCAGAAACTTCAAATCATGCCCATGATTTCCTTCTTCCTCTGCAAAGTTTCACATTTATGCCAACCATTGATAAACCTACCCGTGCCTATAACAACTCAGCTACGCTTATCGACAATATCCTAACCAACAAAATCGACGTGTAAATTAGTGGTGGTAACATCATTTCTGATATTAGCGATCATTTTTCACAATTCTGTATTTCGCATTCTTTTTACATAAAAACGAAATCCACTAAACAAAAGCACCGAGAGATGATGACTTATTATTATTCAGATGATGTTAGAGTGAAAATGACAGTAATTTCACTTGACAAGGTTTTCTGCATCACAGGTTTCAAAGTGGCAAGAGCACAAGTTAATTTCTGATATTCAATATTGTTGTATGCCACAGTTTACATCAAAGTACAGTTTATATTAGCTTAAAATTTCTGATTTGATTCTTTTTTCCAAATTTTAACCCAGACATCTCTAAGAAAATTGAGGCACTTGCCAAGAAAAAATCATGTGCTGTCCTTGGAGACTGGAAACAAAGTATCTCCAACCATTTATACTGGTGTGCTGCCAGCAGCAGTGGTGATGGCAAGCAAGTGAAGGCTAAATGGCTTTCAATATCCAACCATGTGACCAATGTACATGAGGGGCATTCACAAGCCTTCCCAAGATGTTCACATGGTCCTTTGCAACAAGAAAGAAAATGGTTAAGAAGAGGTAAAACTTGCTAGTAGATTGAACCTGTTCTTTTGGCAAAACAAAACAAAACAAAGCAAAAACAAAATAAACCAAAACAAAAACAAAACAAAACACAACATAACAGAATGAATCACTATTCTTTTTCAGTCAAATTCTCGAAGAAATGATTGCCAGTCATACATCTACATTTTCCTTCTGTTTGTAACAGGGTCCAAGGCTTTCAAAGAGCTTGAATCCGTCATAACCAACAAGACTTTCCTTAAAGACGTACCTAAGTTGTCAGATGAACATCAGACATCATTTGTGGAAGTCTTACACAAAGTGGACATCTACTCTGTGCCCAAGCACACTCACTTTTTTTACCAAGGAATGAAAGCACGGCAGTCTGTTAAGTACTGTAACCTAATTTTATTAGAAAATTGTATTTGTCACATCACAAGTAAATTTAATTTTTTCTTTTCTTCTGTCAGCGGTAAACAGATAATAATATTAAAAGTGATATTTTATCACTCAAAGGTGTACACCATATGCATTTAGGTACCATTTACATTGGCAGCAGACAAACTACATACAAGGAACCCTAAGACAAATATCCAAAGCAGTGTTATCTGAAAAGGTCCTTTTTGGTCTTCAAAAAACAGCATTTCGATAAAATTTACGTGATCACTTTCATGTATTCAATTGAAAGGGGGTAAAGGGGAGTGGGGTAAAGGGGAGTGGGTTCCTGTGGGTAAGTATAAAGTGATATTAGTCAATTACATAACAACAACAACATTATAAATTTTCAGGCTCCAGCTTGCAGCTCTCTATTTCAATGAAAATGTCAATAAACCTAAGAGGAAAATAAAAGAAGGTGTGAATGCAGGAGCTGACCAGTGGTTAGTGTCCTACCCCAAGTACAAAAAAGGAGGTGCAGTTGCAAAGGAAATTAAAGAGGCTTGTACATATGGTAATAATAATAATTAGTTATAGAGCGGTTTTCAATTGAATAATTCGATAATTAATTTGGTTTTGGTTTTGGTTTGGTTTTGGGTCTGCGTTTGTTTGGCTGAGTAATTGGTTTTTAATTTAATTGGTTTTGGTTTTACCACACTCAATTGAAAATCGCTCTAACAAAGAAGGAAACAAATAATTGTAATAAAATCATGTAGTTATGGGAAATTACAACCTCACAAAAAGGAAAAGACAGTGAATTGCCTATGAAATAAATAGGAATGGTCATGCAGTCATGCAGCCTTTTTAATGTGTAACACCAGACAAATACAAAAGCATACGTTGAAATAAATAACATTGAGGATTGATATGCCATCATTAAATGCTTTTTTTCAGATTACATCAAGACACTTTTTGATGAGCTTCTACGCATGAGAACACAGTTTCCATCGTACAGTGCTGCACTAAGAGAAATCAAGCCAATGCTGCAGGCCCTCCCTAAACCTCTCACAAGCCAACATCCACAACAAGAAAAACAGGCAGTTGTAACAAAACACAAATCCCGATTTAATAAATAAACAAGGAAATCTAACTGCATGTAACTTTCTACTATAACTTTTTTACCATCTAAATGAGCTTGGTAGCAACTATCTCTTGATCCAAAATTCATGACCAGTAAAATAAGCTAAGTCACAACAATCCTCCAAGCACTTGACATGATCAAGGTCAAGTAGCGTTCATTTCAAGTAAATGGAACCAGTTCTCAAAGAGGTAGCATCTGACTGCATGCAAATGTATTTCAATCAATTCTTTCAGTATTAAAGTGTAAGGTACATGCAGGAACACAAGTTCAACTGATAGGCTTTCTTTATATTACTTTGTGTTAAAGTAGAGCAGTTGCACAGCAAATGAGAGTGTTAGTACAATAAGTGGGACTAACTTTCCTTATCCCTACAAAACACAAAATTGTAATCTCTAAAGGTACGAAAGATATGCAAAGTCTCCTTTGTTTATCCTATGCTATAGTATAGTACATGAAGAAAATACTGGCACACAAGTTTTAAAAGAGCAATCATATGTATGGTTATTTGTAACGGATAATATACTACGTAATATTCATTATTGTCAGGCTTCTAATGGGCATTTTCAAAGCCCCTATAACTTCCACTTTCACTTGGGAAGCTTTCCCTATTTTTTTTTTTACCACACAAGATGGAATAGCAATTCTTATTTTTTGGCCAAGCTTCTTGTGGATCCAGTAAGTGTATTGCCTATAAGCAACATATCTGTATGTGCTGACAGAGAGGAAAAAAAAAATTCTTAATGCCAAGAGAAATGTGAAATAAATTATTCTCAAGGTTGGATATTCATTAACATTAAGAGGCTTATCCACAATGACATTCATTTTTCAGACCTGACCTTAAAAAATCCAACCATTTACCCTAAATTAATGATCATGTTTTAAATATGAATCACAATCTAAGACCAATATAGGGAGTGAAGAAGTAGCCCCCCTGGAGTCCAAAATAACTTAGTAACATCATTTTCATGTTCAAAAAATATTAATTACATAACAATGTTATCGTAACAAAGATGCATGTTGTATACATACTCATTTAGTGGTTCATCATCAATGGGGCCTTCATTTTCTAAATACTGATTGAAAGCTGTCTCGATGACAGCTGGATTTAAAATTCTCATTTTCTGTGATACAAGACATGGCAGGTGGTATCTTATCACATGACTTTTGGTGTTCCCGACAGCAAACACTTTCCCGCCCAGTTGTCATGGCTAAGCAGTTTCCACAAATGCACCTAAATTTGGGTTTAAATTGTGAAAGAATCAGTGTCATGTAATTATTTTTAAAAAGAACTATGAACTTAGATTAAAGTCCACACTGAAGTATTGAAAATAGTGCATGGGAAACACAATTGTGATATCAGCGAGTTAAGAACTAAATCGCAAAAGAGTACACACCGGGGTGATATGCTTCTGCTTTGAACTATTCACACATTTAGCAGTAAGATTTCATATTTGAAACCGAAGAAATAAGAAAATAATACAGGTCAGTCATGCACTAAGGCAAGAACCCGAAAGTAACAAGATGAAGGAATTAACACGTTTTATTGTCCTTTTGTGCGATTAAGCATTTATTGTACTCTTTAAAATACAAGCTGTTGGAAATATTTGAACAATGTTCAGAATGTTATGTTCGGTCATGGATGCTGCGAGGCTCAAACTATAGTACAAATATGGTTGGTCAACAATTTAAAAACGGACCGCAAAATAAAAACAGAACTGCTTGAAATGTAACTTTGAAGTGTTAATTACAATTCCAAGATGCCCTCTTTACAACGCAATGAATAACAAACGCTCACCAGTCTACTTGACCATATTCGGTCCTCATTCAGATCGTAGCCGCCGTTATCGCTATTCGTCGAATCATCATCACAACTTTCACGGTCCGATTCCGTCAGAATTACATACATACATACATACATAACTTTATTTGATAACGCAGGTTAAAATTTTCGCAACTTTACAGCTGATGTGGACCTGCCTAAACTAAATCTAAGACTAAACTAAATCAATAATTATATAAGATACAAGTATAATACAATATATAAATTAAGTAAAATAAGGCCCCGTCCACACGTATCCGGATATTTTTGAATCCGCAACTTTTTCTTTCCGGATACGGCTATCGTCCACACGCATACGGCGAATTCGCAAGCGAATCCGGAAATTTTTGAATCCGCACTCCAGAGTGGAAATTTTTGAATCCGATAACATTTCGGATACGTGTGGACGGTCGAATCCGGATATTTTCTGATACGATGACGTCACAAGGTGTTTGCC
>BLFK01000688.1:37170-47170 GCA_014634185.1 Astreopora myriophthalma | reverse complement strand
GCTTATTCACAATTGACGGCTCAATTTCTTTGGGTTTAAGTCTTGCTCACGAAAACTGGCTCCAAAGTAGGGCCAATCTTATGGCGAAGATCGCGTAACTGCTTCCGAACCGCATTAGCGGCCACTTGATCTTTAAAAGGAAGACTAATTCTTATTGTGCTACTATCATCATTGTTTCTTTCTGCTTTGTTTGCTGAAGAATTTCCAAAAAGAAAATTTAAAACCACTTCTTGTTCGTCGATAAAAACGGCGCTAAAAATCTGAAAACCACCCTCACAAATTCCGACATCAGAGAACTATCTTATGTGGTAGCTCAATGTTCGCCGTGGTAGGCGACTGTTTTTTATTCTAAGGCTTGAAATGTCGTATAATTTTGTTCGCCACAAGTTTGTATTTGTTTTTGTCACGTTGTACTCAAATCCCGTGAACTAATACCATTTCCATAGCCCATAAGGACCATACTTAGCCAGGAGCCCATAAGTAGGAGCCCCCATCTGCCCCATTGGGTTCGTACGCCAACGCTGGAGTAGACGAGCTATTTTGGAACAACATTTCGAGCGCTGATAAGCATAGGCAGGCACGTTCCTCCAATCAAATGGCTTAGCATGGCCGTGATTGACAGCTCATAATTTATGCCATGTGTTCTTCGCACAAAGGACAGTGCTTGCAACCAGGGCAATCACTTTTCGCGGGAATTTCAAAACTAAAAATAACCTCGTCTACTTTTATGCTGGTGGCCCAGACCATAACATATGGACGCTCCTATTTATGCGCTCCTGGCTTAGCCAAGTCACACAGCGTTTGGAATTTAACTTCGTGACGTTTAAGCTGGTCATCAATAGCCAACACAGAGAAAGAGAGACATGGATTGCATTTATAGGTAGCTCTTGAAAAATCGGGAAGGCTACTATTTTCAAGTTTAAAGATTTTTTATTTTCAAGTTTATTTTCAAATAATAAAGTTCATGAAAATGTCTTCAAATTTTGTGAACTTTAAAAAAATTCGGTAGGGTAGTTTACAAGAAAATATAATTTTCGCCATAACTGCCTGAACGTTTTTTTCCTATCTGTTTTTTCATAAAGCACAGGAAGCCTGCAGCAAATCAACTACAGTTATCAACGAGAAAATCAGAGGAAACGAAAAAATGCGCGATCCACGCGTGCTCTAACTTTCTACAGCACTTTTGATTCATAAAATGATTCAGGCAGCTCAGGTATGGCGTGTGTTGCTGAAGCACCTGCGCACGGCCAAAAACCGTTTCGGTCCTCCTTAAAGTGATTCCCTAGTATTGAATTTAGGATCGTTAGGGGCGATTTACGTGGTACGACTTTGTTGCATGCGACAAGCTTACGACAGCCCTACGGCACGAATTTTTCGTGTAAATCAAAGCTACAACTCACTTACGACTGTTGTGTACGTCACAAAAAATGTCGTAGGATTTTCAAAGATGTTTTAAACTCTACGACAATTGAAAGCACAGTCTGTGTTCAGTAGCGAGAGTTGAACGCGATTTTTTCCTTTTTTGTTTTGAACGGATGGTTGACGCGATAGTACTGCACACGCAATACTTTTCTCCTTAGATTTTCTCCCTATAACCTTAGGTTACAGGGAGAAAAGCATTTGTGGCCATCAGTGGACATAAAATTGTGTCCTCGAGATAACGGCACCCGAGGAATATTTGTTTACAATGCCTGTGCCATAAAATAAACATTGATAACTACACCACACCCATTTTATTATTTTACAAATTATGTCAATGTTGTGCTTTCTGTTCCTGCAAAATGAAGTATGAACCGATGGAATAAACATGTCCTGGATAACACCAGTTTTGAGTAACTGGAGCCAGTTATATCTCTTAAACGTGCTTAGTGACCATTTTTTCCCCGGTTTCCCCCTTTTTGTTTTTTAATTGTACATTTCGAGTCACTGTAATGTAGGGAGCAATCTGGGAAAGTTTAAGGAAAATCTTACGGCAACTTCTATCACCAGGGAATCACCTTAAGTCTTAAGAGGGCCTCCTATGGAGGGGGAGGGGGGTCCTTGTTCGCTTGTTTCCTTTAAGAAATTTGTCTGTGTTCCCTTGTTCCCAAAATTAATTCCGAACTTGTTCCCAGCTTTTTCATCCCTGAAATAGTTTATCATTGTTCTCTTGTTCCCTGAAGTATTTTGCCTTTGTTCTTCTGTTTCCCAGTTTAAATTGGCCATAATCCTTTGTTCCCCCAAACCCTTAGGATACCCTCTTAAGAGTAAGTGCCATCTTTCTCCCTTGCAACCGTGCAAAAGAACTTGAGACAAGCATTCTGTTCTTCTTTTGACATTTCTTTAAACGGTTTTGACTAGCGAGCCATTCTGAAACGTTAGGGTAAACCTGTTGTTGTTGTTGTTGTTGCTACGTAACCTTCGCCAAATAAATGCATGAGGCGTCTAATCACAGATACGTACCATTAGGAAATCTCATTCCAAACTTTATGGCTTACTTTGTCGTTACTGGGACAGTATTATCCAAAATTTTATGTATTTCTTCTTTGGGTTGCTCACCGAATCTGCTTTTTCGTCCCTTTTTTGTCGACGAAACTTAGCTTCCGGCGGAGAAAAATTGAGCTTAGCTAAATTTTCTGCACTAATTTTCCATATAAGTTGTTGAGCTTCGCAGTTGTTGTAATGTTAAAGGGGCAGTTCAAATATCTCAACACTTTTGTCCCTGATTGTACATCCAGCCAGCCAACGAGAAAGCTAGAAATGCATTTTCTGAGGTTGAGAACTCGACAATGAGTTAGAGAACCGAAATAACAAGTAAATAAACAAATAAGTGTGAACTACATTATTACTTAATATGCAATGTTTGGGCATGATTATTGTACTGAGTGACATAAAAAACCCTATTAATTAAGAGTAAATTATCCATACATACGTGAGGGAATGTTTCGCCAGACAATTGTGACATACTGATCTCTGTCAGGCCTAGACTGCTCATGATAAAAGCCGAGAGCATGCGCTGTCGAAGGAAATGAGTTTGACTATTAATTGTTAGCGAGCCATTCTCGTTCCCAGAGCCTCCATTACCCTTGTCCAGCAGAACGGGCGCGGGAGGCTCTGGAATAATCCAAAACCGGAACCAGAAAACTCTGGTTCCGGTTAAATAACTGGGCGTGCGTTAGGGGAGACGGTTAGAAATCAAAAAATTTCATGGAGTTCACCTTGCCATGATAGTATGGTCGTCCATTTGTTTCAATATTCGCTAAATCTAATTCGCTGCCGCTAAACTTCAATTCGCTGGCGCTAGATTCCATTCGCTGTCGCTAAAAACTAATTCGCACTCGCTACATTTTATTCGCTGTCGCTAAACTTAATTCGCTGTCGCTAAACTTAATTCTCGGGCCTACGCGACTCCTGCGGTTCGCTGTTGGCCTGTGTTATGCCTTTATAGCTTTGCTCTAACCGGAATGTCTTTTAGGGATTTTCCTTTGCGATATGATTTGAGCCGAGGCTCTGTAAAGATTTCTCTTAGTTGTGGTTGATTCTGTATGAGGTGCCATTTCCTCATTAGTACTGTCTTTAAGCTGGGCAAGGCCGGGTGATATTGCGTTAAAAAGGGCAATATTCTTCTACGAGCATCCCTGTTCTTTTGTTTAAGTGACGCTTACAACACTAGTTGGGTATCCTCTATGCAGAAGGCGTTTCTCGAAGTTTTTCATATTTTCCTCAAAAGTTAATTGTGAGGAATTTGTTCTCAGAAGCCTTAATGCTTCTCCCTTGATAAAGCCTTTTGTGACAACTGATGGGTGACACGAGTAAAAACTCGTGTATTGAAAGTGCACGTCAAGGATAGATTCTTTGTGGAATCTGGCACCTTTGTACACTTTCTTTTCAAAGAATGTAAGTTCTTCTTCTGAAATTTCAGCCGTTAACTTGATAGTTTGGTTGAAGTTGTTTGCCTTTTGAATAAATTCTTCTATTTTGTCTGCACTTGTGCTCCATAATGAGAACACATCGTCAATGAACCTTTTCCACACTAACGGTTTGTTGTCGCTCTGTCCAAGTATTTCTTCCTCAATTTTGGCCATGAAGATGTTAGCGAATGCGAATTTAGTTTAGCGACAGCGAATAGAATTTAGCGAATGCGAATTAGTTTTTAGCGACAGCGAATAAAATTTAGCGAATGCGAATTAACAGAATTTAGCGAATGCGAATTAAGTTTAGCGACAGCGAATAAAATTTAGCGAATGCGAATTAGTTTTTAGCGACAGCGAATGGAATTTAGCGACAGCGAATGGAATTTAGCGACAGCGAATGGAATTTAGCGACAGCGAATGGAATTTAGCGCCAGCGAATTCAAGTTTAGCGACAGCGAATGGAATTTAGCACCAGCGAATTGAAGTTTAGCGACAGCGAATTAAATTTAGCGAATATTGAAACAAATGGACGACCATATGGCAGCGCTTACTCTTCACTCGCAAGACAGTACACATGAGTTTAAACACATCTCCTAATACACTCGAAGCGTTTAAACTGCTGAGAATAAACAACTGAACGAGATACAGATTTCAGCATCTGGTGTCACGCAAGTGAAAATTGCTGTATTTTCAAAAACAAAAACGCCACGGAACTGGTAAGTTGTAAAAAGATTTATTTCTAGATCATCTTCAACCTCGTGTACATAAAAATCCACAAGAAAGCACGATTTTCGAGTTTAGACTGAAAATGGCAGGAAATGAAACCGTTTTTCATCAGCCAATCAAATATGGCCCTTTTTGGATTCGACCAGAGTCTCTCTTTCCCGACCGCTGGTCAAGGGAACGATGACTCTGGGAACGAGATTGTTGGCGAGCCATAGTGAGACGCTACACTATTTGAGACTGTTTTAGTGTTACATAATACACAAGCCGAAATTTTGGATGTTACGCTAGGGGATGCGCACTGGCTTTAATGTGACGTCACTTTTATTTGTTGCCCGCAACATAATAGTCACTCGTGCAGTTGCTGCTTTCACCTTTGATGTTTGTTTTGTCTGCTTACATGTTTCTATATGCCCTAGGAAGTATTTTACAAGGTTATGATCGGTTAAGTAATGAATCTCGAGGACCACCGAAGGTTTTCATGAGTTTGTCTGGCTTACTTGTCGCGGATGGACATGTGAATGTTTTGCTGCTTCATGGAGATGGTTTGTTCCTTATTGAACTCGGAAGCAGGCGATTACCAGATACCAGAATATGCCATGTCTCCCTGGCATCGATAGAAAAAGAGATCTTAAGTCTGAGCATTCGCAAAGCACTAACCTGGAAGAGCTATGTTGACGTTAACAGCTCTAAACACCCTACAATCAAATTTAAGGCTGAAGTCTCACAGTTAGAGATAATATTCTTAGACACAACTGTCTACAAAGGCAAGAGATACCACAGAGAGTCAACTCTCGAATTGCACATCCGTTACAACCCTACCGTGAAACGTTTCAGCACACTTATTACAACAGTCGCCACTCAGCAGGCGTCAAAAAGGGTTTAGTTCTAAAAGGAGAATCTCTTCTACTTCTAAGAACAAATTCTTTGAAGAAAACATTGGAAAATTCCAAACACGCCTGATCTGGAGAAGTAATTAAAAATTTCAAAATACGTTTACGGTCGTTGAGCCAGAATCTCTTCTTTATACTTCATGAAAATAATGTCAGTGGAAATGCCTTTTAAAAGACTTTTTCGCTGTCAAAATACTGCGTCCGTAGCGGAGTTATAGAGGTTTAAAGTCGACCCAAAATCCCAGACATTCACTGTAATTTTAGCCGTGTTTGCCCCCCAACCAATATGGCGTCATTATCCGTGAAAAGGTCTATTACATAGAGATTCAGCAACGGAATATCAACAAGTATGTGTGATAGAATAGACAAAGCAAGCTTTACTCAGAAAAAATTACCAATTTCGTGAGCAACTATTCCCCGTATCCGACATCCCCGAGCAAGTGTGATTTCTTGACGTCTTCCAATTCTGCCTACATATGAAGAACAACTGAAAAACAAATGATTGGGTATAGAGCTGTTTTCAATTGAGCGTCATAAAATCAAAATCAACATAATAGGCCATTCGCGAGTTCACGCAAGCCTCTTTTTCAAAGCGAGTCCAAGTGCGAAAGGTTTGTGATGATAATTAGTGTCACTTTGCATATGAATGAAAACTCATTTTCATAACGAAGACTTCACATTTAGACTCGTTTTGAAAAAAGGGCTGAAGTGAATTCGGAAATGGCCTATCAATCAACCGAAGTGCTGGAGGAAATACACTCATCCAACCAAACCACAAATTGGACTTGATTTTACTTGCCGATCATAAGGCAAAGCAACAAAAGGTAGCTGGTGAAAAGCAAGGGAAACCAAGATTTATCAAGTCGCAATTGCGGTAGGTTTACGTTTACACAGCACCCAGGTGGACAATTAACACTTAGGGCCTGTTTACATGGAGGGAGGAAGATTCTAGCAATAGGAAGATCCTGGAAAGCGAAACAATTTTCCGTTTGGTTTACAAGGACGAATTTCGGTTGCAGTTATGGTTCACAATTGGTGAAAAAAGCTGCTGAAAGGCCGGAAGCCGCCATATTTGGTTCTCTATCCCTAGTGCTAGGATCTTCCGAGTGAATGCAGTTTACATGGTGTTAAGATCTTCCTAGTGCTAGGATCTTCCTCCCTCCATGTAAACAGCCCCTTAATGACTGGTCCCGAGGGGAACAGTGAATTTTGTTTCCCGAGAATCTCAATGTTTCCCTCGACTTCGTCTCGGGAAACATTGAGATTCTTGGGAAACAAAATTCACTGTTCCCCAAGGGACCAGTCATTAAGTGATTTGTTATATAGCAAAAAAGGGTAGGCAGTCACTTGATAAAAACAAAAGCAAATTTTGAAAAACGCGCTGATATTCCGGCGACAACATCAGGCCACCTTCAACTGCATGCTCTGATCACGTCCAACAGCGGTCAACATTTCGCGGGTAACAGTGAACTGTTTCCCGTTTGACGTCATAGTTTTCACAATGTTGCCCGCTCATGGCATTTGGCGGTAAACAGTTTCATTGTTAGATGTCATGTGACTATGAACTAGCCAATGAATGGGCGCACTGTAGCGGGAAAAACGCCAGCTATATAACAATAAGAGATAGTTTGATGCCACTCTGTTTATAAGATTTAACATTCATGCCTAGTGCCTTCATCATGGGTGATCTAACGCTGAATCCCCCTAGAATAGAATGATCAGTCCCAGTTCTTTGTTCCTTTGGGACAGAATTCCTAGGAACAGATGAAATGATAAATGACATGAATCAACAGGCTTGGCAAAAATATGACTTAGGACCTGGAAAGGTTTTTGCCCAAATTTCACGTTATGGCTACACAAAACTCTACTGATAGGTTTTGTAACTCCCTGGATGTACGGGATGACTGCAAAACCAGTAGCCGAGTCCTCGTCCCCAAAAGTGCTACAATAAGTACCCTGTTCCGAAAGAGGAAATAACTCACGCTACGTTTTCTATTCCTTGCAACGACTGTGATCATGAGAACATCGGACAGATCAGTCAGTTTGGTACACGTTTAAAATAACACTAAAAGAGTTTTTTCTTTGTAGAAAGGAAACCTCAGCTTTGTGCACATTTACTAAAAGAACCATACAACTGTGTGGAATAATTCTAAAATCATCACTACAGACCGACAGTACCAGTACCAGTACCGCAAATGGCACTATCACCGCTTTTGTTTGGAAACATGGAACCTCAACTCCGCCCACGCTGCTTTGAACCGTGACGATGGCAGCCTTTTACCTGACACCTATTTACACCTTATTAAAAGGAAAGCTCGTTAATTAGTGGGCATATAAAAGAATTCGTGTTGCAGCGTTTGATCGTCCGTGATGAAGGCGCGAGGATGGAGTGGTGAAACGTTGGGTCGTGAATTGTAACTTTTAATACGTTCATTAAATCTTCAAACCAGAGAAGTGTCAAACTATGTCTAAGTCGCAATCAGTTTTAGTTTTGCATGTGATTGGTTGAAAAGTTCGCGGACGTTTTTGATGCAATCTCAGAGCAAATCAAAACCATACTCAAAGCAATATTAGTAATTGACCTTTTACAGGAACTAGTTACGCGTGACTTAGCGACACCATGCTCCATACCAAGAGAATTGCAGGCACTTAGGAAACCGCAAATTGAAAAACTCAAACGAGCCAGGAAAGAGGGTCGTAAATCTTATTTCAGTAAATCCGAGACTGACAAACTATATATCGACGGAAAATTTATCAAACCATAATTTATTTTTTATTCTTCTTTTGGAAACAAAATATGTAAATTTAATTCAGCCCTCTGCTTGATTTGGTGTCAATTTTTTAAATTTAAGTAGACAAACCCGTAGACCAGCCTGAAGACAAGGTGTTGATTGCTTGACAGTTACTTCTGGAGCGCCAGGTAAGGGTGTTATTTTTCTTTGTCTTTCTATTCCCATTCGGATGTTCGTTATTTCGGTCGCCTTTTGCTATTTTTTTATGCGTGTGTTTGTCTGTGTATGTGGTTGGTATTGTTGCTAGTCACAAGGGGAGCATTATCGTTATTATTATTAACTTTCAAGCATAATATAGATTAGTCATGGCTGGGACTCAGGTAGACAACGTTGATTTTAAGTTAATCTCGTTGAATGTTCGAGGGATTCGGGACCTGAGCAAAAGGAAAGCTATTTTCTCCTGGATCAGAAAACAAAAAGCCGACATCACCTTTCTCCACGAAACGTATAGTACTCCAGCGATAGCTGATAATTGACAACTTCAATATAAAGGGAAAATGTTTCTTTCGCACGGAACTAATCATAGTAAAGGAATTGCTATTTTAGTAAGTAGTAAGCTAGACTTTGAAGCAAAGTCTGTAATTTACAATCCGGATGCTCGGTATATTTTGATAGATGCCATGATTCAAGATTCGCCGTTTTTGCTTTTGAATGTTTATGCACCGAATGATACATCTGAACAGTGTACCTTTTTTTCAAATATACTAGAGGTTCTTGATGAACATAACTTTGATTCGAGTAGTCAGCTTATAATTGGAGGAGACTTTAATGTCCATTTGAATGCTGTCTTAGATAACTCAGGTGGCAAAATAGAAAAGAAAGATTCCTTGGGAACAGTGGAAGAATTAAAATTTTCGTATGATTTGATTGATATCTGGAGAATAAGAAACTTTGACAAAAGACAATATACATGGAGACAGAATAGGCCTCTTGTTCAACGTCGTCTAGATTTTTGGTTGGTGAGCGATTGCTTGCAGGATGTTGTAGAACATACTGATATCATACCCTCTATAAAGACGGATCATTCTGCTATTACGCTACAAATTAAAAGCATTGAAAGCCATGCGCGCGGCCCGTCACATTGGTGTTTTAACTCTAGCTTATTAAGCGATGAAAATTATGTGGAATTGATCTCTTCCCAATACAGTGTGTGGTTAAATGAATTCCGAGAGGTTCAGGATAAACGGCTACTCTGGGATCTGGTTAAGTACAGGATACGGCACACGACGATCGTGTACAGCAAAGAAAAGGCCAAAGAAAGAAGAGGGAACTTGAATCCATTGACAATAAGTTAAAAGAATGCAAAAGGTTATGTGCTGCCGAACCCACGGAGAGTAATATCGAAAACTTCCAAAAATATAAAATTGAATATGATTCTTCGTTTGATTATATTGCCCAAGGTAATATTGTGCGGTCTAGGAAAACATGGTATGAAAAGGGAGAACGGAATAATAAATATTTCCTAAACCTGGAAAATAGAAGAAACGCTAAAAATTGCATACGGAAATTGTATAACAAAGAAAACCGACTGGTTAAAAACAGTAAGGACATCCTGACTGAACTTAAATCGTTTTATCAAGATCTCTATCAAAATAAAGATAACAATATCAGTGCAAACTGGAATGAGAATTTTCAGAAGTTTACTCTAAATTTGAATATTCCAAAATTGTCAGATGAGCGGCAATCCTATTGCGAGGGT
>BLFK01000688.1:22170-32170 GCA_014634185.1 Astreopora myriophthalma | reverse complement strand
AATTATACAAAAAAGAGACCTCTACCCACGGCAACGTGACTGTCTTTGGCAATGTAAGAAACATTAATATTTTTCACCAATACAACGGGAAATCCACGTGTCTAAAAGGGAATGGAAGCACTAAAGACACTATACGTGCTGCAGAGACTGTACGTACCCGGAACCGTCTTGAAAGTAGACATAAGATGTTTCGTCTGTTCTTGGTTTGAAACGAATGCAGGTTTTTTTAACCCATTCATTCATTCCCTCTCGTATGGCGCGAATGGCGTCTGATTGCCGAGCTAAAACATGAATAAAAGCAACTGGTAACTGAGTGAAGGAAGTTCCAGAAACTTGGCTAAGTAGCCTAAGTTCTGGCTGTTAAAAACAGCTGTGGTCTTGTTTGCTGGGAAGCCCCTTTGGCTCATAACCCCCAAGCCTACAACGTGCTGGCACTGCCGAGGGTGGTTAATGCCAGGGGTTTTTTACGTTCCCAAGTTATTGACGAGACCACCAGTTTTCTACGTGGTCATCCGAGCCACGTGACGGTCTAACCATTTGTGTGCGTGAAAGCTAAGGCAACACCTTCCCTCGGATATTTTAGGAAACTGGATGTGCGTCCGGCCGGTTCTGGAGCCCGCGACCTCCTACCGGTATGATCACGTGATGATTATTACTTGACTGATCAGACTGAGTTTTTGTTCGGCCATACTTTGTTTGGGAGGGGTGCATGGCCGTCTGGCTGGCTGGCTGGCTAGTTGGTTAACTGACTGACTGATCGACTGATTGGCGTTTGTGGGAGCATCGTATCCTCTGTAATGTAATTTGCTATAGGCCTACAGGAAGCGGCACCTCAGAGATTGCTGTACATCTGTTAGATAACTTTATAGCCTCATATTAACCAAAACAAGTTAAACTCTATTTCTTTCGGAGGCTCACCAAGGCTTCGGTCGATTTGAAAGCGTCGATTACTGAACGCGGAACTTGCGGAACCACATCAAAACCACAATTTTTCCACGAGTATTGTCGAAATTTCAGTTTTGGGCACAACAGATGTCAATACATTGAAAAAAATCGATCTCGGAGAATTACGTTTGTCTCAATTTTCCTCATGGTAATAAGTGGAGATGGACTGGTGTACTGGAGGCGGTAGAGACATTTACCGGGCGGTCAGCGGTTTACTTTTGAAAGGATCAAGGCAGTTCCTGAAGGTCGGCATTAGGTAACTGTCATGAAATAGGCCAATTCCGAATTCACTTCGGTCTCTTTTTCAAAGCGAGTCTAAGTGCGAAGTCTTTGTTATGAAAATAAGTTTTTCTTCATATGCAAAGTGAACTATATGTCCACCATCACAAAACTTTCGCACTTAGACTCGCTTTGATCTTTGTTTTCTTACCTGTATAGTGTGTTTCGTTAGTTTTAATTACTTATTGTTAATGTATCATTGTAGTAAACCGTAATTAGTACCGTAAAGAATAGTTTGTAAGTTTATGTGTTCCTCAAAGTATCGATGGCTACATACTGTTGTAACTGTAGTCCACTCTAGGATTGTAAGTGTCGTGCTTAAACAGTAAGTTTAAGGCACTGAGAAAGACACTAGAGGCAAATCCACTGCCAAAGAGTCATTGGCAGGCGACGGCTTGAACTCAAAGACGAAATTCCTTTGTCTACGCCGGCTGAAAAGACTGATACTAGAGAAACGTGGAAAGCCCTTCAAAGTCGTGGAAGCTACGAAAAGTGTCGCAAAGCGAAATCACAAACGAGAGAGCGGCATTCAGTTAACGTTGCGCAATAAAAGTCAAGAAAGAGAGCTTTTAAACGAAGACTGACTGTTTGACAGGTGAGCAGATTTGGGTTGGTGGTTGTTAAACTGTTTTGGGAAGCAAGACTCAGGAAAGTGAAGAACTGAACTGTCTTAATTGTAAATATTTAGCGTAAATAGTATATTAGTTTTATATAAGGTTTAGTTGAATTTGTAGTAACTGTTATACTTGTAGTTTGAATTAGTTTACTTAGTGTTAATATTGTTAATATCGACTGTTTTTTTTTCTACATACTTAATAAACATTAGCTGTTGTAATTTATGGTGGAGTGTGGTGAGATTGTGGGAAGGGGTATGTGTATTCGGTTATTGTTAATTTCAATGTTATTGTTAGCTTTTGTTTCTTCGTTAGCATCGCCAAGGAATTTTCGGGGTTTACGCCACAGTATGGTGGCCCATCAACGCCATAGAGAAAATTGCTTCAGAATGGATTAATTTTTAAAAGTACGCGTTTTTATTTCTATTTTTTCATAATATTATTTGTTATTTTGCTTTTTTTAATAAATAAAATAAAAATATAAGACTACAAAAGATTTGAAAAAATTAAAAATTAAAAAAAAAAAATTACCTCCATGGCCCAGCAACGCCATAGATCACAATGCAACGCGAGTATATGTGTGATGTCCCATAATCCTCCAGAAAGCTTTGTTTTTCAAAATGGCGGCCAGAATAAGGAACTCAAAGTGGGAAGAAGATATAGAACTAGAGAACGACCTTAAGGAGCAGGTTAGTCGTAATCTGCGACAATCAGAAACAGTTGACTTTATGAGAGTCAAATATCCGATGTATTCTTGGAGCCTGAGGACTCTATATACGCGCTATCCCGCCGTCTCCATCATTTTGGGATCAGGTACACTGACTACTCTGTCGATATAGACAGAGGTGAGAGAGGCTGTGGAGAAAGAAATGAGCGGAAGAGAGGCTGCAATTGAAGATTTGGCGATTTTAGGCCTATTTTCTATTGCCATTGAGCTACATTTGGCCTTGGCCGGCTCACTCTGTCGCTGAAGCGGCGGCTGGCTTGACTTCTCAATAAATCTGATGTGTATAACTTTCCAGTTTTGAATCTGGTTAGCATCTGTTTAAGAAGGCCCTCTTTCACCAGCCAGAACATCGCATTCCAGATCAAAATGTGCTTTGCATGCGGCTTTAATGTTTGGTAAAGTGACCTCTTCTTCCAAAGGAACCAGGGTTAAAGCACCGATTCTAGAGTACTTCTGACACTTTCCTTCAACATTCGCAGACAGTCTTTGGACGGTAATGCTCCCGCACAGGCCACTCAGACCAGCTTCGTCCTTTTTCTTTCCTGTCCTTTTCTTGGATATTTTCTCCTTGTAGTCCTCCCATTCTCGTTACGTTTCCGCTTTGACATCGTCAACTGTCGAGAAGTGTTGACAAACTCGAACACGTGCGCGTGTAGGGAATACCATAATATTACGGAATCCCGGAAGTGCATTGTGGTCTATGGCGTTGCTGGGCCATGGAGGTAATTTTTTTTAATTTTTTATTCTTTCAAATATTTTGTAGTCTTATATTTTTATAAAAGCAAAATAACAAATAATATTATGAAAAAATGGAAATAAAATCGCGTACTTTTAAAAATTAATCCATTCTGAAGCAATTTTCTCTATGGCGTTGATGGGCCACCATACCACAGTAACATAGGGTGAAGCGGTCCCGACTGATCGGAATTTTCCGATCGTTTTTGTGACGTCATCTGTGATCTATTACTGAACAGACGCACAGCAACATGGAATCTATTTGTGAAACGTATGTGGCTAGTTTAAAATTTTAAACCTTTTACAGTATTTGATATTACATCATAGGGGTAATTTAACAAAAGTATAATTTCATACATGTATTTAATAGATGAGAAATCATGTTAAATGTGCAGCCAAAACAAATCAGTAATGACTGGCATCTAAGATTCTACTAACAAAAGAGCACTGTCCAGAGTGAAGTTCCTAATTTTCACTGACACTTTATTCGCCTTATTGAAGTTTTGCGTACATAAGGAACTCCATATAATTCAAAAAAAGTATCTAAAAACGTTAAAGCGGATTAATTGTGTTGTTATTGTTGTAAGAAGAGTCTTAGTGTCATCCTGTGGACTGCTCTAAATGCATTGATTTGCTTTTTTAATTATTATTATTCCAAAGGTTAGATCTCCACATTTGCAGCAATTGACAGGACTGTATTATGGGGGCAAAATTTAACCAAAAATTAATAAATATTAACTCACCATGATTTCCAAAGTTACCATTACCCTTGTAACAGGAAAACTCTACAGTATTTTTCGTTTCAAAACTTGAAATTAGCTTTGCGGCCTGATCCATAGAAGAAACGTGGCAGGTTCTTTCGGGAATTTGTTCGCAAGGAGGAAAGTCATCATAATTTTCTGCCATTATCAAGACGCGAGCTACGCAAAGGTAAGTTACAACTCAAATCTCCCGCCAAATTTTCCCGGGTTCCCGGTAATATAGGCAGTTCAGCGGAAGAAGGGAGTTAATTAACTGCCAAAAGCAAGCCTAAGTAAGGGAAGGGATGGTAATTGCTACACTTCCCAAATATTGGTCAAAGAAAGCTGATCACCACAAAAAAGGACGTACGCTTTGTGTTTGACATTATCCCGCTTTATTTGACCTGCAACGAAAAATCACTTGTTGTTTATGATTCGTTTCTGCAAATGCAACTAAACATCACCCTCATCCTATTATGTAGTGCAAAAACAGTACAAAGAAGTAACATCGCGTGAAGTAGGCTCATATTTTCGTGAAAGATGTAAAATAGTTTCAACAGGTGTTGAAAATTCATATATCAGCATATACTCATGTATTCATCGAAAGAACTGCTTTGGAGTCTCTGAGTCTGCAAAACATTAATGAGGAATACTTTTCCAAACGAAGACTGCATCCAGTTGGGCTCGGATGCTTCTCACCCTATGTTATGTAGTGTCCTCTGCAACAGTACAAAGAAGTAACATCGAGTGAAGCGGTAGGCAAAGATAAAACGGTAAAGGCATGTAAACATTCATCCACTCCTCGAAAAAAACTGCTTTGTCAGTCGTTCAGTGTGCAAACTGAGGAATAGTTGTCCCAACAGAGCTGGCAGCCGGCAAATTTATCACCTCGAATGCAAAGGATAATATAGCACTTCAGCAACATATTTGTTTATTTCGTTAAAGCAGTCGGACGATGACGTCACAAGGACGATCGGAAAATTCCGATTTGTCGGGACCGCTTCACCCCATGTTACCTAATGCCGACCAATTCGAATACGGTACCTTTAAATGTATAATTTAAATACACTATAATAGGGGATACATGACCTACTTACCGTTGGAAGTTGCATAAAATGAGCAAACGACGTTCGTCGAATTGAGAATGTGTAACGTTACTGCCACGCTGGGGAATTTGAAACTTCGTTGTCACGTTGTGAAAGTCTGATGTAGAATGGCACACAGATAAGATAAAATGTAAACTCGAATTTGAAAAGAGGAATTCAAATAGCATCGTGAGACTACAATGTAGCATCGTAAAACTCTAATGTAGAATCGCAGGCATAAAAGGTAAAATGCGAACTCGAATTTTTAAAGAAAATGTCGAATTTTGGCGGGGATATAACGATGAGTGTACCACGTGGCCATTTTAATTTTGTTGTTCTCATTCCAGTCTTTTATGACGAGTCTCTCAATTCTATTTGCAGTTCTAGCGCTCATTTCTTCTTGTCAGGATTATTTCCTAAGCTTAAATTCAGCAATTAGGTTTCCTATATTCTATGATTGCCTTCCGTGTTTCCTTTCTGTATTTTGCAATTATTTTGCCTCGGTTCCATGTTCAATTCCCGTATTCCGTCTTTTGAATTCTGTAATTTTTTTACCTCGGTTCCATCGTAGCTTATAATTGTTATATTGAATATTAAAGTCTTAAAGCAATGATGTCATTGCCTCTTTATTGTGATGCCTTCGTCTTCTCATTTTCATTATTTTCATTTCGTGTTCTGAATTTCTCATTTTGCAATTTTGTTACCTCGATCCGATAACATTTTGTTCTAACATGATGCGCCTCGACCCCATGATCTCTAGTGCCAAGTGGGACAAGGTTACTGGAGAGGAGGCTGAACCCGAGATGACGTGATCATAAAAAAAGCGGCTATACATTCTTGATTTTGCCATTTCTGCTCACTTTCAAGTGTAAACCATCCTCATGGACATGAAAAAATCGAGCTATAGTTGATTTAAGCAAGCTTGTCGTCATTAAACCGACTGTTTTTCCTTCGAAATCCGGGGAAATGATTTCCACCATGTTTCGTTTGAATTTGATCGCTCGGTCGACCGCCTCTTTTGTCACGTGACATTTTCCCCCCATTTGAACGTCAAGGCGAGGTTGGTGACACATAACTAGGCACGCCTGACATGGAATTGAGGCAACATAGTTACAGAAGACAATACGACAAACGTAACTAAGTAAGCAAAATGGACATGGAATTGAGGCAACATAATAGCAGAAGTCAGAATACAAAAACAGGAATAAGGTAAACAAAAGGAACATGGAACTGCAATATTGAGGCAGAAAAATCACTAATAGGAAACGCAGAGAACTGAGACAACGTAGTACAAAACACAATTTTTGACCGATGACAAAAGCTATCAGGAAATATAAACAATACTCCTATCGTTTGAAATTCGAAAAATTATGACCGAATGCAACACTGACCAACTTTACAATCTGTGTTTAACTAATGGTAACTTAAAAGTGATACAGGAATGGCCATGCATGACACTTATTTATAACGCCATACCCCGCCCGGCTCATGTAATCGGGCCCTTTAGCGCAAACATTATGTTTGCGTGTTGCATATTTTTGATCAAACAATTTCTAGTTTGGGAAGCCTCTTTCATCGTACTAGAGTTATGAATTAAATATCCATTTTAGATGTGCAGACTTCTACCAAAGTTAGTACGTTTTTCAAGTTCTTTTTTTTTGCTTGGACATGCCATGTCCATGTAAGCTGTGCATAGTTCTTATCTTTGATCCACGCGTGGCTTGGTTCAAATGAAAGGAAGAATCGTGAATAACGTTAAAAAAGAACTTTCGTGATATTGCAAGATAAAATCAAATGTTTTCCTGAAATTGTAGCCGCACGGGCTTATTAAGAGACTAGATTGAAGAGGAAAAATTCAATTCTTGGTGTTCATTTTAAAAAAACCCTCTTGATTAGCGTACTTAATTAGGTTAGGCAAGAATCGAAGTCAAATGCAAGAGTTCACTTCATATAATGTTGGCACCGTTTGCCGGCATCTTGACTCTCGCGTTGTATTGGTTAACTGTTTAATTTCCGAATACTTCTTTGTTCCTGTGGAAATTCCGGACACAGATTGGCTGTTGTTGACCAGCCACATCAGATGCTGATGAGTAATTGACAAAACACTAACACTTTGTTGTTCTCGGTGCGTGAGGCCCTCCTGAATATGAAGTGGCTTGCCGTTTTTCTCGTCATTAAAACGGTTTTCACCGCCGACCATAATCCTGATGGTAAGTGTTTTCCCTTTCAAGCTATTGCAACGACAAAAATTGATCTCCACCGTTATCTGTACTGATTTGTTTTGTTCAGAGGGCGTTTAATTACGTTATCCGCATAACGAGCAATGACCGTCGTTGTAGCATTGAAGATTTTTCCTTGTTTACCTTCCGAGCTTTCCGCATTGTACATGTTTGCCATCGTTTTGCTTTTCAAGCGCAAATATAGTTCACGACGTTGGATCGTCATTTGGTCTATTGTATTACGATAGTTTTGTTATTTTGCACGCTAGTTTATTCACGTTGCAATTAGTAAGGCGGTTTAACAAGCTACGGTATAATAATACCGTTTTTCATAAAAAGTAAATATTTATGCTTTGCTTGTATTTGTTTTGTTTTTTCGTTTTTTTAATGCAGCAGCAGGTTGCGAATCATTGCCCCACGCCCACATCGCACTGAATCTAGTGCTCCGTCTCGCGATATGACTGCATGAGAACCATGCACAATAATCTAATAATCTAGACACAATTGGGCAGGTTATTTAAAAATAAAGTTAATCTAACTTAGACCCGGTTTATAACAATCATTTTACCTCCAGGCCTTCATAGAAGTGAGTCGCTTCAAGTAGATAAATGCTTTTCTCCTCTGCTCATGCCTTCTCGATATTGTTTTCGACAATGAATAGCCAAAAGATACTAGTATTGCGCAAAATGAGAATGACTTGGAAAGCGATTTTGTTAAGCGCCGGCTAAACTCTGTCTAAATAACCAGCCCCATCAGCTTCGACGCAATCTTTGGCCAAATAGCGCTATTTCTGTAATGCAACCGTCGCACCATTTTATACTTGTAACAACAAAGATAAAATTGGCACTGTGATCATTGTGTGGCGATTTTCAATTCTCTTCTTAAATTCCTTGCAATGATAAGTATCGTCATCCGCGGGGAAGATATATGTTGAGTAACGACTTCATTCCTTTTCATACGGAAATTATTGGATTTTGGCATGCGTATCTTACCTAGGGGTAGCCTGCGTAGCAAGCGTTCCGTACGAGCGAAAATTTCCGTATTCTGGCCGCAGGAAAATTGGGGCGAGAAAATTGGTGGACGGGTGGGAGCGCTTGCCCGCAAACCCCTCGATTCTGAAAAACGCGCACGTATCTTTAACGGTTGACTAACTCGTGTGATTGACAGCTCGTCAACAAATGCTTCAAAACAAAATGTTTTCACAGAGGCGCGTACTATATACGTAGCGAAGCGACTAAGGCCTATTACAGTGTAAAGCGCGATGAAGAGCAATTTCTTGACTTATTTGTCCTGAGAACTCGTTTGTTAGCAAGGAAATCGGGTAACGAAATTATACAGAAAACGTTACACAGGCGTTTACGTGGCTTTCAGTTGTGCAAGTACAGCGAGGTTACAGGGGTTGAGCGGATAAATTGTTTTCAGGTTTCGCGTTCCGCCTCCGCGAATTTTCCAGTACAGCGAAAATATCGACATACATGCTTCAAATTTGCAGGGTGTCCCTTGTATACAGTTATGTACGAGTATCATATTTGAAAACTAGTCACATTTCTCTTTTAGAAAGCGTGTAAGCTCTGCTGTGATGCGTTTACATGAGAATTTGTAAGTCGAGGACAAATAACACTACTGTCAGAAATGCAGTAATAAATTTATTTTTACCTTCCTTTATTTAGTGTCTTCCGCGTTCAATTAGTTTTAAACGAGTGTGTATGTCTGGCAACCTCATGTAATTGTTTTCCTGCTTTCGTTCAGTCCTGGAAAGCATTTTTTTTCTGTAAACCGTAGCTTTCCCACGGTGGGAGGTCAGTTCATGTGAAGTGGAAATTGATACATAACTACTTGTCAGACCTGGCAATCAATGTAAACCACGCCGCACCAATCAGAATCATCCGTTCGTGGACGAACGGGTTTTTCAGAATGGTGGGGTTTGCGGGCAAGCGTTCCCTCGTTCCTCTCCCACCAGTCCAGCTATTTTTCGCCCCAATTTCCCCCGGCAGGAATACGGAAATCTTCGCTCGTCCGGAACGCTTGCTTCGCGGCTAACCTAGGGGTAACAAATGTAATGAACATCGTTTGTGCAAATATGAGTGTAAACGACTTTACTGAGAGACGAATACAGAATAACAGTATTTCAAGTGCATATATGAGACAATTGTTTAAATTGTCCAGAAAGTGTGAGGATCATTTCTTCAGTTCATTTCTAACCCGCACTTCATAATCATTTCTTTCATTCATCATTCCTTTCACGGGAAAACACGCATGAGCCCAACAAATTGACCTGCTCTCAACTGTGTGGCTTCATAGCTCAGTTGGTAAGAGCACTGCACCGGCATCGCAGAGGTCGTGGGTTCGAATCGCGTTGGAGTCACTTGATTTTTCAAGTGCATATATGAGACAATTGCTTAAATTGTCCAGAAAGTGTGAGGATCATTTTTCCAGTTCAGTACAAAAATGACGATAAGTGAAGTTAGATGAAAACGGTGCGATTCGGCTAACAGTAAAGGTACTTTGCTGTTTATTTTTAATGTAAATATGGTAGTAAAACTGACTTTAGGCTGCTGTATCCTAAAACTAATTTTGAGAAGCGCACATTTGCCTATAGCGACGCTACTACCCCTTAGGGAAAGTTCATTTAATATGACAAGGGGGGGGGGGGGGG
>BLFK01000688.1:2154-12886 GCA_014634185.1 Astreopora myriophthalma | reverse complement strand
GCATGCAGTTGAAGGTGGCCTGATGTTGTCGCCGGAATATCAGCACGTTTTTCAAAAATTTCCTTTTGTTTTTATCAAGTGACTGCCTACCCTTTTTTGCTATATAACAAATCACTTAATGACTGTTCCCCTCGGGACCAGTCATAAAGGGGCTGTTTACATGGAGGGAGGAAGATCCTAGCACTAGGAAGATCCTAGGAGGCGAATCATCCAAGCGTCATATGTTTTCTGTATTCAGTTTACATGCAAAAAGTTGTACTTGGCCCTGGCGCGAGGATCTTCCTAGTGATAGGATCTTCCTAGCTGAGAGATAGGATGATCCTACCACTAGGAAGATCTTAACACCATGTAAACTGCATTCACTCGGAAGATCCTAGCACTAGGGATAGAGAACCAAATATGGCGGCTTCCGGCCTTTCAGCAGCTTTTTTCACCAATTATGAACCATAACTGCAACCGAAATTCGTGCTTGTAAACCAAACGGAAAATTGTTTCGCTTTCCAGGATCTTCCTATTGCTAGAATCTTCCTCCCTCCATGTAAACAGGCTTTAAGTGTTAATTGTCCACCTGGGTGCTGTGTAAACGTAAACCTACCGTCAGTTGCGACTTGATAAATCTTGGTTTCCCTTGCTTTTCACCAGCTACCTTTTGTTGCTTTGCCTTATGATTGACAAGTAAAATCAAGTCCAATTTGTGGTTTGGTTGGATGAGTGTATTTCCTTCAGCACTTCGGTTGATTGATAGGCCATTTCCGAATTCACTTGAGCCTTTTTTTCAAAACGAGTCTAAGTGTGAAGTCTTCGTTTTGAAAATGAGTTTTCATTCATATGCAAAGTGACACTAATTACCATCACAAACCTTTCGCACTTGGACTCGCTTTGAAAAAGAGGCTTGCGTGAACTCGCAAATGGCCTATTGTGTTGATTTTGATTTTACGACGCTCAGTTTAAAACAGCTCTATACCCAATCATTTGTTTTTCAGTTGTTCTTCATATGTTGGCAGAATTGGAAGACGTCAAGAAATCACACTTGCTCGAGGATGTCGGATACGGGGAATAGTTGCTCACGAAATTGGTAATTTTTTTCTGAGTAAAGTTTGCTTTGTCTATTCTATCACACATATTTGTTGATATTCCGTTGCTGAATCTCTATGTAATAGACCTTTTCACGGATAATGACGCCATATTGGTTGGGGCGCAAACACGGCTAAAATTACAGTAAATGTCTGGGATTTTGGTCGACTTTAAACCTCTGTAACTCCGCTACGGACGCAGTATTTTGACAACGAAAAAGTCTTTTAAAAGGCATTTCCACTGACATTATTTTCATGAAGTATAAAGAAGAGATTCTGGCTACAACGACCGTAAACGTATTTTGAAATTTTTAATAATCTCTCCAGATTAGGCCTGTTTGGAATTTTCCAATGTTTTCTTCAAAGAATTTGTTCTTAGAAGTAGAAGAGATTCTCCTTTTAGAACTAAACTCTTTTGACGCCTGCTGGGTGGTGACTGTTGTAATAAGTGTGCTGAAACGTTTCACGGTAGGTTTGTAACGGATGTGCAAGTCGAGAGTTGACTCTCTGTGGTATCTCTTGCCTTTGTAGACAGTTGTGTCAAAGAATATTATCTCAAACTGTGAGACTTCAGCCTTAAATTTGATTGTAGGGTGTTGAGAGTTGTTAACGTCAACATAGCTCTTCCAAGTTAGTGCTTTGCGAATGCTCAGACTTAAGATCTCTTTTTCTATCGATGCCAGGGAGATATGGCATATTCTGGCATCTGGTAATCGCCTGCTTCCGAGTGCAATAAGGAACAAACCATCTCTATGAAGCAGCAAAACATTCACATGTCCATCGGCGACAAGTAAGCCAGACAAACTCATGAAAACCTTCGGTCGTCCTCGAGATTCATTACTTAACCGATCATAACCTTGTAAAATACTTCCTAGGGCATATAGAAACATGTAAGCAGACAAAACAAACATTAAACGTGAAAGCAGCAACTGCACGAGTGACTATTATGTTGCGGGCAACAAATAAAAGTGACGTCACATTAAACATCTAAAAATCGAGATCTTTTTTCGGCTTGTGTGTTATGTAACACTAAAACAGTCTCAAATAGTGTGGCGTCTCACTATGGCTCGCCAACAATCTCGTTCCCAGAGTCATCGTTCCCTTGACCAGTGGTCGGGAAAGAGAGACTCTGGTCCTATCCAAACAAGGCCATATTTCATTGGCTGATGAAAAACGGTTTCATTTCCTGCCATTTTCAGTCTAAACGCGAAAATCGTGCTTTCTTGTGAATTTTTATCTACACGAGGTTGAAGATGATCTAGAAAATAATCTTTTACAACTTACCAGTTCCGTGACGTTTTTGTTTTTGAAAATACAGCAATTTTCACTTGCGTGACACCAGATGCTGAAATCTGTTTTGATTGATAAAATGTATCTCCTTCAGTTGTTTATTCTCAGTAGTTTAAACGCTTCGAGTGTATTAGGAGATGTGTTTAAACTCATCTGTACTGTCTTGCGAGTGAAGAGTAAGCGCTGTCATGGCAAGGTGAACTCCATAAAATTTGATTTCTAACCGTCTCCCCTCACGCACGCGCAGTTATTTAACCGGAACCAGAGTTTTCTGGTTCGGTTTTGCGGATTATTCCAGAGCCGCCCGCGCCCGTTCTGCTGGACAAGGGTAATGGAGGCTCTGGGAACCAGAATGGCTCGCCAACAATTAATAGTAAAACTCATTTCCTTCGACAGCGCATGCTCTCGGCTTTTATCATGAGCAGTCTAGGCCTGACAGAGATCAGTATGTCACAATTGTCTGGCGAAACATTCCCTCACGTATGTATGGATAATTTACTCTTAATTAATAGGGTTTTTTTTATGTCACTCAGTACAATAATCATGCCCAAACTTTGCATATTAAGTAATAATGTAGTTCACACTTATTTGTTTATTTACTTGTTATTTCGGTTCTCTAACTCATTGTCGAATTCTCAACCTCAGAAAATGCATTTCTAGCTTTCTCGTTGGCTGGCTGGATGTACCATCAGGGACAAACGGAACAATGATAAACTCTTTCAGGGATGAAAAAGCTGGGAACAATTTCGGAATTAATTTTGGGAACAAGTGAACACAGACAAATTTCTTAAAGGAAACAAGGGAACAAGGACCCCCCTCCCCCTCCATAGGAGTCCCTCTTAAGACTTAGGTGATTCCCTAGTGATAGAAGTTGACGTAAGATTTTCCTTAAACTTTCCCAGATTGCTCCCTACATTACAGTGACTCGAAATGTACAGTTAAAAAAAAGGGGGGGAAACCGGGGAAAAAATGGTCACTAAGCACGTTTAAGAGATATAACTGGCTCCAGCTACTCAAAACTGGTGTTATCCAGGACATGTTTATTCCATCGGTTCATACTTCATTTTGCAGGAACAGAAAGCACAACATTGACATAATTTGTAAAATAATAAAATGGGTGTGGTGTAGTTATCAATGCTTATTTTATGGCACAGGCATTGTAAACAAATATTACTCGGGTGCCGTTATCTCGAGGACACAATTTTATGTCCACTGATGGCCACAAATGCTTTTCTCCCTGTAACCTAAGATTATAGGGAGAAAATCTAAGGAGAAAAGTACTGCCTGTGCAGTACTATCGCGTCAACCATCCGTTCAAAAAAAAAAAGGAAAAAATCGCGTACAGCTCTCGCTACTGAACACAGACTGTGCTTTCAATTGTCGTAGAGTTTAAAACATCTTTGAAAATCCTACGACATTTTTTGTGACGTACACAACAGTCGTAAGTGAGTTGTAGCTTTGATTTACACAAAAAATTCGTGCCGTAGGGCTGTCGTAAGCTTGTCGCATGCAACAAAGTCGTACCACGTAAATCGCCCCTAACGATCCGCAATTCAATACTAGGGAATCACTTTAAGGAGGAGCGAAACGTTTTTGGCCGTGCACAGGTGCTTCAGCAACACACGCCATACCTGAGCTGCCTGAATCAGTTCATGAATCAAAAGTGCTGTAGAAAGTCAGAGCACGCGTGGATCGCGCATTTTTTCGTTTCCTCTGATTTTCTCGTTGATAACTGTAGTTGATTTGCTGCAGGCTTCCTGTGTTTTATAAAAAGACAGATAGGAAAAAACGTTCAGGCAGTTATGGCGAAAATTATATTTTCTTGTAAACTACCCCACCGAATTTTTTAAAGTTCACAAAATTTGAAGACATTTTCATGAACTTTATTATTTGAAAATAAACTTGAAAGTTAAAAAACTTTAAACTTGAAAATAGTACCCTGCCCGATTTTTCAAGAGCTACCTATAAATGCAATCCATGCCTCTCTTTCTCTGTGTTGGCTATTGATGACCAGCTTAAACGTCACGAAGTTAAATTTCCAAACGCTGTGTGACTTGGCTAAGCCAGGAGCGCATAAATAGGAGCGTCCATATGTTATGGTTTGGGCCACCAGCATAGGAGTAGACAAGGTTATTTTTAGTTTTGAATTCCTGCGAAAAGTGATTGCCCTGGTTGCAAGCACTCTCCTTTGTGCGAAAAATACATGGCATAAATTATGAGCTGTCAATCACGGCCATGCTAAGCCATTTGATTGGAGGAACGTGCCTGCCTATGCTTATCAGCGCTCGAAATGTTGTTCCAAAATAGCTTGTCTACTCCAGCGTTGGCGTACGAACCCAATGGGGCAGATGGGGGCTCCTACTTATGGGCTCCTGGCTAAGTATGGTCCGTATGGGCTATGGAAATGGTATTAGTTCACGGAATTTGAGTACAACGTGACAAAAACAAATACAAACTTGTGGCGAACAAAATTATACGACATTTCAAGCCTAAGAATAAAAAACAGTCGCCTACCACGGCGAACATTGAGCTACCACATAAGATAGTTCTCTGATGTCGGAATTTGTCAAGGTGGTTTTCAGATTTTTAGCGCCGTTTTTATCGACGCAAGCCTTAATTACGTCGCACTTCATTTATATACTAACTACTCTCTTGCAGGAGTGAGGAATAATTTTCTTAAGTACACCAGATCAACAATCGACTCTCTTAAAACTCCATATGATTACGGAAGCGTAATGCACTATGGTAGTCGAGCATTCAGCGCAAATGGGGGACCAACCATTTTGGTTAAGAAGTCAGGGGTATGTTATGATCAGAAAATTAACCTTATATTTTTTACCCTTTCAGGTGAAGTATTAAATGATAACGTAATGATGTCGAACACCTCACAAAAAGAAGTCCATGGATTTCTTGTAGTTTTTTAGATTTAATAACAGAGCTTGATCACAAGCTAGCAATGAAAGATAAAAACCATGGCTTCCGAGCACGAGGTCAGAGTAGCTTGGGAGTCCGTGCAGGTAATGAGTCTAAATTATATCATATCCAGTTCATGACGTGTCCACTTCGAATGTGCTGATTTGAAAAAATAAGCACTTGAATACAAAAGGCGTATTGCTAAGAATTCGGCGGAAATACCCTTCCACTAATGCTGTCCTTCTCAGTCGTGTTGCCTAATTTTGCCACTTTTTCGTAAGCTTCTCTCATGGTATGGTATGGTATGGTATATATTTTATTTAAATCCAGAGGACACGCTAGCCCCATCAACATTAAGCTGGTTTCCATAGAGGGCGTGTCTTTACAAATATATTATACAAAAATGTCAGTGTATGCATGTAAATAAGTGTATATTTAAAAAAATGACTACAAGATAAAGTTACCCACTTGCCTTACACATACCATCTGTATTCTGCATTTATGTAAGATGGCTGACAGGCTCTTTTTTGACGCCCTTTGCATGAACCAATCACACCTCCCGTTTGCGTCATGACTGAAAAGTGGAGGCTGAAGCGTTTACCACTTCTTAGTGGACAGATAGGTTAAAGACAAATAAATGACTACATAGCTGACTGAGTCACAAGCTCATCAGAGGGTTCTGGCTTTCAGGCTGTCATTGGCCAACGATCGGGTCTGAGCCGAATTGATGCAGAGCAGGCGAATCTTTTGTACAGAGGATTGTGTCGTGCTGGTATGTTAACGGTTATGCCGATCATTATCATCTCATTATTTTATGCATTTATGTCTAAACTTCAATACCGGACCGCACAGAGTTACTTCGCGCCTTGCTCCTAATTTTGTGGTGGTTCTAGAAGTTCGAAACATGCGATTTAACTTTCAGTGCAAGAGAGGGCCTGGGAGCTAAATTACTTTTTTCGTTGGCCTGGATTCCTCCAGGAATGCACAAATGTGCGTCAGATATAAGTTATCCGCCGACCGGTTTGCTCAGTTGTAAGAGCGCTGGGCTGCCGTGCGGGAGGTCGTTGGTTCACAACACTCAGGGTCTTTAAATGACTGAGGAAAAAATCCTGCCTTTGTAATGGCATCTGCGAATGGTCAGACCTTCTATTGTTCTCGGATATGGACTTTCTGATTTCCGATTCTTGTCAGCGTACATCAGAGTGGTGTCGTCGGCAAAGACAAAAAATGATAATTTCGCAAAGGAATTAAAAACATCATTGATATAAATCAAGAACAGTATGGGCCACAGCACAGAGTCTTGAGGAACTCCATGAGAAATCTTATTAATCACTGATTGTTTAGAATTCACTTCGGTAACCTGTGAAGGGTCAAGGAGATATGAGGAAAACCAATTAATGGTTCCCCTTATACCATAGTGATTGAGTTTCTGGAGTAGGATTGAATGATCCACGGTATCAAAGGCTTTGCTCAGACCTATGAAAACTCCGCAGGTGAAACGTTTTAAGTCCATATTATTCTGTATGGTATGAATTATGTCAAGGATAGCATGTTGAGTAGAATGCCTTTCACGAAAACCGTATTGAGACTTAAAAAGAATATCATTCCTGTCAAGAAAGGCTGTCAGTCGATGATACATAGTTTTTTTCAAATATCCGGTTGAAAACGGAGGGTAAAGATATTGGCCGGTAATTTCCAGGGTCTGTTTCATCATCGCTCTTATAGACAGGAATGACATTCGCTTGCTTTAGTTTGGCTGGGAATACAACAGTATCAAACGACATATTTACTATATCAGCTAAGGGACCAGCTACAATGTGCGCAGAGCCAGATGATGTGCGAACTGAACAAAAAAAAGCCATTGGCTTTATTGTTAGGGATGCATAATATCTCATTTACCATGTCCGCTGGGGAAACCGGATCACAAAAAAAGGAATTTGGGTTACTTGGTGACAAAAATTTAGTAAAACAATGCGAAGAGTGTGGAACGTGAGAGGCAAGCCTACCACCAGTCGAGGAAAAATACTTGTTCAAGATATTAGAAATCTCGATGGGATCAGTTGTTACGCTATTGTCACTGGGGCGTTTCAGAGAAGAAATTACTTTTGATTGCTTTTTCTTAGAGTTGATTAGGTTATTTATTCCTTTCCAAGTGTTTTTCATGTTATTTACGTTCTTGGAAGAGAAATCCTGATAATAATTCTTCTTACTTTGTCTAATAAGAGCTGTAATTTTATTTCTGTAAAATTTGTATTTGGCAAAATCCTCCGTGCGAAAAAGTGTGTTTTCACCTTAATTGATTTCCTAATACCATTCTTTATCAAAGGTTCAGAAAACTCTTTAAGCTTACGATTGGTGACTATCCTCAAGGGAGCGTGTTTATCAACAAGAGTTATCAGAATGTTGTAAAACTGAGAGAAGGCGACATCTACATCAGGAAAGGCGTCAGGAATAACTAGGTCAGATAGCGCCTCTGAGAGTTCACAGTTAAATCTGCTCTCGGAGAAACAAGAAAAGTCTCGGTGCTTTTGTTTAGTGGATTTCGTTTTTATGTAAAAAGAATGGGAAATACAGAATTGTGAAAAATGATCGCTAATATCAGAAATGATGTTACCACCACTAATTTACACGTCGATTTTGTTGGTTAGGATATTGTCGATAAGCGTAGCTGAGTTGTTATAGGCACGGGTAGGTTTATCAATGGTTGGCATAAATGTGAAACTTTGCAGAGAAAGAGGGAAATCGTGGGCATAATTTGAAGTTTCTGTGGAGAGGAGATTAATGCTGAAGTCGCCCATAATATAGACAGATTTGCTAGAATTGATCAATTTCTCAAGTGTTTCATCGAAGTATTCTTGAAAGCGCTGGGGGCAATTATGTTGTCGATAAATAATACCACAAATGATGTTGCTTTTCCCCGCATTTTGGATCTCGATCCATAATGCCTGGAATGCAACCTCTGATGTTTTTTCAATAACCGTATACGTCAAATTTTGACTGATATGCATGCCAACACCTCCAGAAGCCATAGGCGTTGGGACGTATTCAAATATATATCCTGGAATGTCAGGGTTGAAATTCAAATAATCTTTGTTTCCGAAACTCCAATAATAGAAAAATTAAAATCTAGCTCATCAAGGAGATGGGTCTGAAAATTGTCAATATTTCGTCTAAGACTTCTAATGTTTTTATGAAGGACAGCGAAGCATGGGTCCTGAACATGTTTTGGGAGTTCACTTTTATACTTATGGAAGCTATGGGGAGAGTAGTAGTGACATTGAATATCATGACTGTAAAGACCATTACCAGGCTTCATACCTTCAACTGCGTTTAACTCGAAATGGTCAAGATCAGAGATACTTGGCAATGTTTCAGGGTTATTTTTGGATGGTGAATTTGAAAATAAAGAGTTGTTAAATTGACCATGAAAGATGTTAATATTTTGACGAAAATACGGTAGTCCCCTAAGTAAACAGGTTTCCTTACTATCTAAGGCACTCATTTAAAGATCTCATCAACACAATAAATCAAATGCACTTATCTATAGTGTCGAAGAGTCACTGATCTGTCATTAGCTCCTGTAAACAAAATATGGTTGATCTCATCTCATCTCATCTCAAATCGCAACGTTGCCTCCTCGCCGTTTGAAATTTGGTAAAATGAACAAAAAATGGGTGAGTCTACCTGGACAAGTGAGCAGTTTGTTCCAGGCGGTCGTGTGACGAGACCAAACCAGGGTCTCTTTCTCGACGACAAGGGAACAAAAGAGAGAGAGCCTGGGAACGAGCTTGACTTGACTTAAAAGAAGCACTAGGGATATAATGAACCCTGGCTGTCACCATCCTTATTGTCGGGTCAGCGAAAGAGCACATTGTGAATTGGAGCCTCGCTCTGTTGTGTGACCCTTACCACCTCGGTGGTGTAAAGCTGATAAAATTAGGTTTCTTGTCTCTTGGCGTTGTTGTTATGGAACAACGTACAGTGATTTTCAGTGATGTTCACCTAAATGTCTCACTCTTAGCTAGAGACCTTAACACGTTAAATCAGTACCTTGAAGTCTACTCTTTCACCTATGTTTACTTGACTTGCGCCTCTCCAGCCATCGCTGCTGGCACAATGTGTCAGTCAGTTCCCGCTTTGACCATCTGTTTTGAAAACTAAGTTTTGCTTAGACTTTTGCCACATATGCTTTGGGTATTTTGAACCTTTATATCGCAATGAATGCAATTACAAATCAATATTTATTCCTAGAGCGTTATCATTTCATACCAGTCATGCTAGGATAAAGTAATGACGTTTTGCTTTTATTTTTACCATGGTTACTATAACTCCCGTAATAATTCCATTTGGCACCCACCTTTCAATAAGTGCCCCCTCCCTAATAACTGCCCCCCTTTGAACTTCAAAAAAGAAATAAGCGCTCAGTCCATAATAAGCGCCCTCTCCAACAGACGTCCTCCCTTGCGCTAGGATTGATAGTAACTTTCACTCCCTCTTCTGTTGCTCTTGGGATACCTTATTGACATTTATTAAAACAATCATTGGTCAATAATCGTTGGTTCTTTATCTTTTCAGTGCCCACCGTGAACTCAGGTGAGTGATCAACCGCAAAATTAACGGAAGATCAGAAATGTAAAATATGTCACGGTTGGGGTGATTGCTAAATAATGGTACGCGATTTTCCAAATACATCGATCAACCGACGAAATTTCCCATACCATTAAATTATTCCGTTTTGTAACAGCAAAACTGCGCTAAGGTCCACAAAAGGAGCCCGGAAACGTAAGATTGGTGAAACAGTAAAGGATTTTTCGGTTACCCATTCCGAATGGGAGGAATGGGTAACCGAAACCCGTTCCCGTTCCAGTTTTTACCTAAGTAAAAAAATGCAGTATATCTGCAACAAATATGCTTTGGACAAGGTTCCTTTAGTTTTTTTATTTTGTTCGCAAGGATTACAATTATTTGTCATGCATATTGGTTCATACCTGCCGTGTACCTGGGGATCCATATTTATGACTGGTTATCGGATATTGTGGTTGACGATGAGAAAGCAAAATGAAACCCAGTAACGTTGACGTAAAGCGACAAAAACTGACCAGTCTTGAACAACGCGTTATTTATTCATTTATTTTTTTGTCACAGTATAAATTCGTTATTTAATGCTGTAAAACAGCGCGCAAGCCAATCAGGGGAAATTTCCCTCTCAGTGGTTGGGATTAACAATACCATCACTATTCTTATCTTGTAACTGGGAGGTAATATAACGCCACACGTGAAAAGCTCTCATCAATACTTAATTTTCTTTAAGCATGCTCCAGCTATAAAAACTTGAACGAGGCTGACCGCGAAAAAGACTTCGCCACATATTTCACCAAATGTGACAGAACCTTGACTAAGGCCTGGTACAGATTCACAGGAAATGCAGGGAAACAGATGCCTACTCAGGCTGTGCC
>BLFK01000685.1:224363-226863 GCA_014634185.1 Astreopora myriophthalma | reverse complement strand
TAACGAATATTATTATGTTGCCACGAAGCAAGCATGTCATCTATTCTCTTCATGGATTTGGACTAATCTCTAACTTTATGCAGGAGCCATGGATGGTATTGAATTAAGTGTTCCCAGTGCATGAATTTGAGCAGTGCAAACAAGCCTGGGAGTCCTCTGGAGGGGATATGAGCAGGGCAGTGGCAATGCTGGGTGGCTGGATTGATGAAGGTATTGATAGCAATAAGCCCCAAAATTTCTTCCAAATTAGATCTGATAACAATTAACAAATTTATTTACAAATTCTCAGAAAGTACATTGGGTAGATTCATCTGAATTATTGTTTAACATATTCGCAACGGAAACAATTGTATACGTGGACGGTTGCAACCTTGAAACTCCAAACTTTGTGCTTTTCCATATGCCTAAACTTAAGAAGCTGTAACTACTGCAGTTACCATTGGGAATGAATGGTTGACTTGTAACACACTATGGTTTTTTTTTTAATTTACCTAGATAGGGACCAGACAGTGACTCGGTCAGTTAGAAATGGTGTTTTTGCCAAACTCTTTAGGGGAAAATGAAATTGGGAGAACGCCTTAGGAATGTTTCTCATATGTTCTCCTCTTTTCACTTTCAGATAGCCTAGAAGGTGACAAAGAGCAACCTATCATTGCAGGGTTTTCAGAGGAGAAGCAAAATGGTTATTACAAAATGTTTACTTTGATTTTTTTTTCTAATCTGTGACTCTAGAAATACATGTTGCAGTAACACCCTTTTTCCAATAGGGTCAGTAGAGATTCTGAGGGGGAGGGATAACCAGGTATTTTTAGTAGAAAATGTTTTTTTGGGTGGGGGGAGGAGGGGGGGAAGATTGGTACCAAAAGAACCTCCATAGGTGGAGCATGGATCTTTTCTGCAACAACTGGATGGGTAAAAAAAAAACATGGGTTGAACCAAGGGCAGGCAATAGTTGAAACATCATGTTTTCTATTTCTTGTTGTACAGGACCTGAAAAGGAAACCATATGCAGCACAGATATGAGTGCAGCTGAGATCGTCAATTCTTATCATGACGAAGTGGTTGCCCACCAAAGCAGCACTCAGTTTATTTCAGTAAATAGGATGCAAATATCACTGCTTATGCAGCTGATGTGCATTTATAAAGACCCAAGACTAGATCTGACTAAACCTCCTAATGTGAACTTTGTCGGTGAACATGGAGCTGATGTTGGTGGACCAACAAAAGAATATTTCCATGAAGCAATATCAATCTTAAGCAAGGTGGACACTCTCTACAATATTCAGCTGTTTGGTGGGCAAGAAGGCCATTTACTTCCCTTGTATGGGGTTGATGCTATCTCTTCAGGTTGCTTCGAAATGGCTGGCAAGCTTGTCGCCATAGTGTACTTCATGGAGGGCCTGGGATGGCAGGATTGTGCCCAGTTGTGATTAAATACTTAGGTTGCGTTCTATTGGGATCAACCGTTTCAGATTGGTTGGGTTGGTTGAGTTTTTTCGTGTTCTATTGGCAAAAGACCGTTTTTGGTTGGTTTGGTTGCTCAACTTTTTCAACCCGCATCAAACTGGATTGAAACGGTTGAAAAAGCATTGGTAGCAACTGCTGCGGTTTTCGAGGGCTCTTAAAAGCTGCTACTTGCATGATTAGTTGCACAATTCGTACTGCTCGTGTGATGCTCTTTGTAAGAAAGATGACAACAGCACAAGCACGGTAAGCAGCCGCCATGTTTACCCCGCGGATCTGCGGACAGGAAGGTTACACGGAAGTCTGGTAATGACTATTCCCAGGAGTGACCGCGTTTCAACCGAAAATGGTTGGAAAAGTATTCCATTGGCAAACGTCAACAGCTTTAACCTAAACTGGTTTCGGTTGAAACAGTTAATCCAATAGAACACGACCTTAGTCACAGGATCAATCGACGAGGCTAAGGAGCTTGTCTCAACAGATGACCTGTATGACCCAGAGCTGTAAGAAATTCTACAAACAAAGGTATGAAATCAGTTGGTGTATAATATTATTATAGTACTACAATTATTGCAAGTAGCATACAGTTTAATAGGTACATGCAGTATACTGTACATTTTGTTACTCGAATATTTGTTTCTAATGATTAATTCCCGCTTTATTCCTTTAAGTGCTCATGGAAATTTACTTTTAATTCCTGGGGAAAGCTAGGTGGAGTAAAAAAGCAAAAATCTAAAAGAGTTGGATTTTTTCCTGGTATGACTTGTATCTCACACTTTTGCCCTATGTTTTCACTTGTAACACAGTTCAAAGAAGAAACAAAGATAAAGGACTTTGACAGCACTTAAAAGATCAAGACTGGAAACAGAAACAGGTATGTCAACTAAATTATTACCATTTTTTTCCATCCATAGTTTTATCCAGGCATTGAACTCACTGCAAAGTATCACAGTTATTCACTGGAAAGTGACTGGATTTTTTTCTCACGGGCAAAATTGCAGTGTCAGTCGCTTCATAATTCAAATCTGTTTTGAAA
>BLFK01000685.1:214363-216863 GCA_014634185.1 Astreopora myriophthalma | reverse complement strand
TGCAAGGGGCATCAGCGACTTTATAAAAATATGGACAATTCAAATGTGGTGCCGTAAACAAAAGGCAGATTTTATTTTTCTGCAAGAAACGGACTCAAAAAAGGAGACAGAAGTGCAATGGAACAACGAACGGGGTGCTGAAATGCTTTTTTCACATGGAAGTCCAAATTCATGCGGAACAGCAATACTAATCTCAAATAATACCAATTATAAGCTTCTCTCGACAATTCCAGATCCCTTGGGCCATTTTATTATATTAAAAATCCAAATCAATGAGAAACCAGTGTATATGTTCTTGTAAATATTTATGCCCAAAACAAAGATAAAGATCTAATTCAGTTCTTTGGAAAGTTGCATGTCTTGTTTCAAAGTGAAAACCTAGACTCAGTGGAAATATCATCTTAGGGGGTGATTTCAACTGTCCTTTAAACCCGGCTCTCGATGAACGTCGTGGTATCATGATTCCAAGAAGAGCAGCAATTGACAGCATTGAAAGTTTACAAACCGAACTAGACTTAGTTGATATTTGGAGAATCAAGAATCCTCAAAAGAGGAGTTACACCTGGAGTCAAATATCCCCAACAGTACTATGTCCTCTAGACTTTTGGCTTTTCCAACAATTTTTGTGATCTTATGAACTCTACTGAAATACTGCCTGCGATAGGTACAGATCATGCGGCAATAACCTTAGCTCTGGGTGAAATTGGAGAAATGAAAGGTCCCGGTATATGGAAAATGAATGTTTTCCTTTTGGATGATGAAAATTACTTAAATCAGCTAAGAATTAATATACCCAGATGGAAAATAGAGGGTGAACAGGAACTGTCTGACAAATGCAGCGTCTGGGACTGGATTAAATACAATATCAGATCACATGCTGTTAACTACTCCAAAGAGAAAGCTAAGCTTAGAAATGAGAATGAGCAGCAGATCCAACAAGAATTTGAAGAAGCTACCAGGCTGTTTGAAAATGACCCCAGAGCCTCAAATCAATCGCGATTTGATGAAATCAAAGAGAAATTGGAACTATTATATCAGGAAAAAGTAAAACGAATCATTGTACGTGCAAGAGCATGCTGGCATGAGTATGGTGAAAGAAGTAACCAAAATATTTTTTTAAATTTAGAAATCACGTCAAAACACACATCCCAAAATTGCAAATAAGCAGTTCTCTAACTACTGTCCCATATCAAATACTCTCCGAACAAAAGCGCTTTCATAAAAATTTATACAAAACTGGTGATTCTATAGAAACATCAGATTTCACAGAGGCATTTCTAAAAAGTTTAAACATTCCTCAGCTATCCAAAGAACAAAAGCAATCATGTGAAGGAAGCATCACTATCGAGGAATATAGAACAGTTATAGAAACGTTTCAGAACAACAAATCACCAGGGAACGATGGTCTCCCTATCGAATTTTACAAAAGCTGCTGGGATCTTATTAGCAAGCCGTTCATTGACTGTGTTAATGAATCATTTGATAAAGAAGAAATGTCCAACTCCCAAAGGCAAGCTGTAATCACTTTAATAGAAAAGAAAGGAAAAGACCGCACGCTAATAGAAAATTGGAGGCCTATATCTCTTTTACATCGTTTTTGTGTTTGTCCTTATTCGAATTTATTCTGGAAAAATGTTGAATTATACTATTTTGTTTTCAGAAAACAACAAGTTCATCTAACCTTAAAAGACATTCTGATTGGCATTACTTCTGAAAGCCCCTTACTGAATTATCTTATACTCATAGGGAAAGTTTATTTATGGAGTTGCAGGAGGGATGAAGTACTACCAAATATTGATACTTTTATAGTTAAGGTAAATATTAAGTACAAAACAGAAAAACTCATTTGCACCAACAACAAGACTTTAAAAAAAAATTAATGGGTAAGTGGACTTTGTAAATAATGTACTGCTGTATTTGTCAAGTAATATAAGCATACCATTGGAACAAGCTACTGTATCGATTGTACAATTTTTTTTTTGGTATGTAAGTCTAAGTATGTTATGTGATAACTATTGTAATTGTTTTAAAAAATAAAAAAAAAACAAGTCAAGTAAATTTAACAATGAAGCCTTTTTGAGATTTAAATGCAATGCTGTTTTGGAACATGGTAACTCACAAGCCGCACACTCTTCCATTGCTTTTTACGTCAAGTCCTTTATTCACTGAGCGATTATCTTATATTGTAACACAAAGATTATTCTACTTCTACTTGGTAACAGTACTTTCACATCATGGAATAGCATGCAGTACTTTCACATAAGGTGATCATGACACATGTCCTTGTTGCAGTAGTATTACTGGTAATCAATACACCACAGGACACAATAGCTGATCCACACACAACTCTGACTATCATGTATGTGATGACGTATTTCATGGTCAATTTCAGTACAGACCCTTACAAACTGGTGTCAATTTCTTTTTTACCTTAACAACAACCAGAATTTCAGCTCATATCATGTGACATCATCAATGACATGTGACATCATCAATGATT
>BLFK01000685.1:194769-211667 GCA_014634185.1 Astreopora myriophthalma | reverse complement strand
GGACCAATGCCTCAGAAAATAGGGAAAGCTTGTGACACAGCAAAAACAAGTTGAAGAGCATAACAATAAATCAGGTAACAAACGAAAAGATTGGAAATACTATGAGGACATGTCACAGTGCTTGGAAAAAGATATCACAATTAAGCCACCTTATACAGTGGAAAGCTCAGCACCGAAATTGGTAGTGCCTTCATCTGACAAAGAATGGCATTGGTGATGATGATGGTGATGATGATGACGATGAGACAGACATAGCTGAACCTAAGGAAATGACACATGGTCAAATGAAGTTAAACAGATGTCGCAAATGACCAAGAAGCCGCTCCTCAGCAGCAGATATGCTAGAATTTCTTAAAGAATATTCTGACAAAAGAGAAAAAGTTGAAGAAGAAAAACTAAAGCTAGCTAGAGAGATGAAAGAAGAGAAAAAGGAGTTTTTCAACAAGTTCTTTGAATACTTGGAAAGTAAAATATGATTATCTGTTGTCAAGTTAAGGACCGTAGTAAATATTTTGAGTTTTAATGTAAATATTTGTATTTTCTTAAGGGTTCCTTTTTTATAAATCTGCAGTCTGAAAATAAACTTTGCTAGAACTGTTCTTGCAATAGGTGTTGTAGCACATCTAAAAATATATGCTTGAAGAATTCTGCTTTAAATTGCTTAGGTTTTATAAAAGTTCAAATTTCCTATTGTTGGACCAGTTCAGTTTCAAATCATTTACGTCATAATTTGATTGTTTGTGAAAGAGGAAATAAAAGTTTTCTTTATAAAGGCTTGTTGAAACTTAAAAATATTCAACAGTGATACCAGTAGACCGGATACAAGAATTTAAGTTTATAAGGATGTTGAGCCAACTATCAAAAGTTGCTGTTATCCTAACTAAGAGTGATGTTAGCTGAACAGAAATGCTTCTCTGGGATCATGCATGTTTCGAGCAAGCTCAGTAGTTACTTTTTCAATAAATTCCCAACAAATAATGTTCATCAACCGAACTCATTTGGCTTCTGCAACTCGTATGCCATCTGGGCACCCTGGTATGGAACCATCACTGACATCACAGTCATGACTATCGTCATTGTTATCATTACAAAGGAAATAGCCCTCGTCAAAATCATCATGGAGAAGGCAGTAATTGTGTAAAACACAGGATGCTAAAATTGAATTAACCATCAGTTCTATGTGTATGTGTTCCAGAAATCCCAACTTTCTTTTTTGGAAACAAACCAAACAAATGCTAAAACCTGATTATCAAGTGGTATTGGCTCTCTTCCAAAACGATTTCCCCTAGGGATTAACCCTGTGACTGCGACTTCTCTGCTTAGTGGCTCAAACGTTGTTCTCGTCATTTGAAGCTGGGATCTGAATTCACTGACCGAATACGTGAACTTTCCGCTAAGTACGAATGGAACTCCATTTTACTGTACGATAATGAATTTACGAAGTTACAAGCTATCTATAATCTCCTGTGGAGTTTCGACTACACCCACCTTCATACCGTCATGCTCCAACCCATCTCTAAGACTGACCCACCCACTAAATCCACACCGCAATCTAATCCGAATTCACGCGGCGCATGGGCATCTTTTACCTCCAACGGCAGGATTATCTGCCATAATTTTAATGAGCAAAAGGGTGTACACCACACAGTTGTAACTTCGCGCACATGTGCAACCGCAAAATCGCTGGCAAGGCGTGTGGTTTGTCCCACCCAGGCGCCTCCCACAAACCTGCAGATCCAACAAGCACACAATGACTCCCTCTTCACAATAGCCCCTTGAATTGCGATCTTTGGCTCTCAGAATTACACGGCGATGAGGATAGCGCTTTCCTCAGTGACGGCATTTGTAACAGCTTTCAGTTGGTATTGATCGGCACTACGTTTGAAGAAATTGACCAGGAGAATTATAAATCGGCTAATAATTCGGTCAACAGATGCACGGTAGAAGCCACCATCCGTGCCGAAATTGTGAAGGGCAATTACATTTTCTCGGCAAGCAAACCACGCATTGTAAGGGCGCTAGGAGCTATTCCTAAACCTTATTCATCTCAAGTTTGGCTTATTCATGATTGCTCTCGGCCACACGGTCGAGTGGTAAACGATCACATTACATGCCAATCTTTTAAGTTCCAGACTCTCGACGAGGCCATTAAATTGCTGCGCCTGAATTATTACATGGTCAAGATCGATCTCAAACATGCGTCCCGATTCACCTGGCAAACTGCCAGGCTGCTGGTTTAAAATGGCAATTCTCAGGCGATGCACAAGTTCCTTACTTTTACGATACTCGTCTCCTGTTTGGGGCAAAAAGTTCCCCGGAGATCTTTCATCGCCTCACGCCAGCGGTTCGTCGCATGATGGCAAAGCAGGGATTCCCCAATATCAGTTTATTTAGATGATTTCTTAATCATAGGGGCCTCACGCAAACAGTGTCAACTCGCTTACACTACCGTCCTGCAACTCCTTATGGATCTGGGCTTAACCATAAACGCAAACAAGCTTGTGGCTCCGACTCAGCGCTTGACATTCTTGGGGATCCAATTGGACACCACAGTTTGCACAATGACCTTGCCGGGGGGGAAGCTGGCGGAGCTTGAAACCCTTGTTACCGAATTTCACTCCAAGCGTAGAGCAAGCAAAACCAAGTTACAGCGCTTAGCCGGACAACTCAATTGGGCGTGTCGCATTTTCTACGGCGGTCGAACCTTTTTGCGTAGGATTACTGACACCTTGAACTCGCTGCCTCCGTTAGGCAAGTTCACGCTCGGTGATTCCTTTCGTATGGACATTGCGTGGTGGGTAAATTTTCTTAAGGTCTTCAACGGCACACGGCTGTTTCTCGAGCAGATGCCCACAATCGACGTCGTCACAGACGCTTGCTCTATCGCAGCCCGTGGTTACTTCCGAGGAGACTGGTTTTGACACCAGTTTGCTCTGTACAGCCCAGCGTGGAGCTCGCTCCACATCAACCACAAAGAAACCTTGGCAATAGTCCTACCAGCTACACGATGGGGCAGGCTGTGGTCAAACCAACGCATTCTGATTGATAGTGATAACCAAGTGGCCGCGCACATTATCAACAAGGGTACTACCGCCAATCCCCTAATCATGCAGGAACTACGAGAGCTTTTCTGGCTTTCGGCTGTGTACAACATCCACATCACTGCTGTCTATGTCGCAGGTATGGCCAATACGCGTGCCGATTCCGTTTCACGCCTCCACCAATGTTCCGGTCTACTGAGCTTTTATTCATCCCTCTGCGACACCTTCACCCCTGCCTCAGCTTCTGCCATTCCGCTTGCAGATCACCTCTCTCCTGATGCCCAACGATTCCTCTCTTGCAGATCTGCGGGACCCTCAGTTGGCTGCCCAACTCAATCGTGAGGTCAAGCAATATCGGTTACAGCTTTTTGCTGAGTCCACAAAGGCGACTTACAAGACACACTGCAACACATACTTCCGTTTCTGTCTCTACATGGGTTATACTCCGGTCCCGGTACACCCAGCCCACCTGCTTCAATATGCCGCCTTCTTAGCCCGCTCCTTGAAGCCTACTTCAGTCAGGAGTTACCTTAATATTATCGGCATCCTACACAAAGAATTCGGTCTGCCCAACCCACTCCTAGGTAACTGGCCACTGAAATCACTCCTCACAGGCATTTGACACGCCCTGGTTACCCCGCCCAATCAGAAGTTACCAATTTCCCCTGACATCTTTTGCATTTGCATAACACCCTCGATTTTACAAACAGCGGCGATTCCTTGTTTTGGGCCATCTACCTGGTTGCCTTTTTTGGCATGTTCCGAAAATCCCATTTGCTACCTAACTCACGTGTCAACTTTGACCCCTCCAAGCAGCTGACCAGGGTGGACTTCAAGTTTTTGGGGTACTCTCGTAACCATTTGCTGGAGTAAAACCATCCAATTTAGGGAACGGGTGGTTAAAATTCCCTTACCCTGCATTCCCCGCAGCAAGTTATGCCCCACCATGGCGGCCATGCATGCGTTCAGCTTTACTGCTCCCTCCACCCCTAGCAGTCAGGCTTTCGCCTGGGTTGACCCCACGTCCCCCAAACTTCGTATCTTTACTTACTCCCTGTTCCTTACCAAGCTGCGTGTGCACCTCACCCATATTGGTATAGACCCCAAAGCGTATGCCAGACATTCTTTCCGTAGGGGAGGGGCCTCCTTTGCATATCAATCAGGTCTTCCCCTTGAACTTATCAAAGCTCTGGGGATTGGCGTTCGGATACCATCCTTATATACCTCACCATGCCCCTCACCATTCGGCTTAGATCCGCTGACATGCTCTGCAAAGCCATTCTCACTCCTAACCCCCACACATAACACTATTCCTGTCACCTTATCCACTCTTGATACCACTTGGGTTTGGGCCTTTGATTTAGTAGTGTTCGTTAGTGTTTAGGGATTGTATTCTATATCTATATATTGTTAACTTTGTAAATAAAGACTGCCTGATCCCAATCCTGTGTCTCTGCAGAGTGGTTTAGGTGGATACCAAGAATACAATAAATAAATGTTTCAATAATTTGGTTTAATCTTGCCATACCAGCTTTTGTAAGCCCATTAGAAACATTTGTGCCAAAATACTTATATTGAATATTGGTATTCTTATCATTATGTTCAATATATAAAATGGCGTTACCTTTTGAACCACTTCCACCTTCATCTGAGAATTTCCAGTTACTCGGGTATGCATAATTTGTCTCGATCAATGTAAGATGCCCAAATGTAAATGTTACCAAGTCCATGATTCATACCTTTTTTATATCTGAAATCTACGTTATTGTTTATACCGAATTCATTACATATTTTATCATATGAGGGTTTGTCATATCTATTGTTTGTCTCCAGGCAATATTAATCCACCTTGAACACCACCCATTTCAAATAGTATTCTTCTAATAGTAAAGTATATATGAAAACGTAAAATAGACGTTGCAATGTTTGGGATTTTTAATCCATCCTCCTGTAGGGGTGGCGAATGGTAAATGCGAGACCTTGCGAGACGGGGAGACTAGCATTATTCTTTGCGAGCCCGACACATTTTGACTTTTTAGATTGTGAGACCGAGACTTCAAAGCGTTTTGAGTGCGAGTGCGAGACGTTTAGACTCTTAAAATTCGAGCCCCAGATTTGGTTCAGAGCTATGAGAAGATATGACAATGAGCTAGAATTAGCTTGTACAAAAGTCTTACGAAGGAGGCTTTTGTTGTAAACCTGTCAACAGTCAATAACCTCTATTATTTTCCTGGCCATGACCTAATTTACACTTGGTCATTGGCCTTTGATTTTTTTGTGACTGACGCGCTGTCACTTACATTTGTCTGGAAGTCGTCAAGAAGAATGCGCGGCTGTGTTTGAACTCAGTTCAAGCTAGTTGAGTGGAAACGTTCATGCGTTAAAACCATGGAGGAAACGGAAATGGAGGAAAAGTCGTATTCTTCTCATCGGAAATGAAAGCACGAATCGCGTAAGTACTCTATTAATGTTTGTATTTATCAATGTGCCGACAATTCGTCTTAGTCTATCAGCAGAACTTCAATCCCGGATTCGAGAAAACAACCACGCCATGCTTAACCAGTTAGGTCCCACGGTTCATCATTCATCCAGGTTCGATTCTATTACTATAAGCTACAGTACTATAGCTAATTATGAAAGGCATAGGCTGCAAGTTGCATTGATGGTGGTTTTAGCTGGGATTGTTTGCTCAAGATGGCAAAAGCTGGCAAAATAGGTCAAAACATTAAAACTACAATGTTAGCTAATGTGAGCGGCAAACCAGGTCTAGCTCAGGTCTGTGACGTCAATTCATAATTTAATTCATGAGGCGTTCCTGGTTGCCGGAAATATTATCTGATTACAACCTACAGCTTTAAACATTTATACATTTGCCAAACTATTTTTTTAAAGTTTGCTTTTCTAACCTATTCTGTCTCACATCCTTGCTGCAGAAGAGCGCTGTATGCATGGATACTGTGTTCTATAGCTTTCTATGGAAGTGTTCGGTTTTTTTTTAGTACAGAGGCGCTGTTCGACTGTGCATGTCGAGATCTGTCAAAAGTGACATGTTGGTCTGGATGGTTTCCGTTGATACCCTGCAATTATTTGTCATGCAAGTTTTGCTGGTTCGGTTTGCTTACCCACGAATTAGCTCATTTAAAATTAAAAAATAATTTTGCTTGGCTTCGTCAGAGACTGGTGTCGCTGTCGTTATTTGCCTGACTGCTTTGTCTCTAGCGTTTCTCGTTGTGAACTTTTTAAGCTTTCGATTGTCTCCGACGTTCTCTTAAGTGTCATTTATCAATTCCACATCATCTTCCATCATGGGCCGCAATGCGGCCGAACTGACTAGATAAGCTTAGATAATTTATGCCCAACAACAATCTGCGGGCGGTTATCTGCTTGGTTACGACTAACAAGTGAACCTTCACGAGTCCAGCTGTGCCTTCAGTCTTGGGAAATCAAAACCACCAGCTACGTATACAGGAAATGAAAGTTAATATTCAAAAGATCAATTTTTGTGGAAAACAAAGTTAATTCAAATTAAGTCTTTGAGTCAATAGTCCATTAACCATAGTATTTGTCTTATTTATTTGTTTAGTTCAATTTAATTTCATGTTTTTTTTAATCAGAAGATACAGGGAAAGATAGAGCTGAAGGCAAGATTAAGAAGTCAAAAAAAAAAGAGAAGTCCAAAAACAAAGAAAAAATCCACAAGAAGGCAAAACATAGTAAAAATGGTACGCGTGTTTTGTTTGTTGGTTAGTTTATGGTGCTACTAACAGGCTGACTGCCCTACGGCCTGAATAAGTTCGAGGAGAACACTGCCTAAAATATTATCTAACGCTTTGCAAGTCGGTCGCTAGGATGTAGTTCCGTGATTATATTTTCATCATCATCGTTTTACAGGTACTGTTTCAGTATTATCTGATTAGTCTGAGTCATTTTGACTTCATTTTTAAGCCTGCTCACGAAAACTTCCACTTCGGCCATTGAATTGTTGTTCCCAAGCGCAGTACCATCTTCCTAAGCATACAACCGTATTACGTTGTTGTTGATCAATTGCTGTGGTCACTTACGTTAGGTTCGATACTAAACAGTCTTCATCCAGAATCCTTCCAGAATTTTCAGTAAGTTAATCACAGGTTAATTTTCAATTGCAGGTGTAAATAAAGCTCGCCGAAACGCTGAGGCCCATGTTAGCTCAAGTTCTTCAGAAGAGGAATTGCCAGGTACGCTGATAACAGAGTAAATTAAGCTCTAACCGAGCAACTGTTAGCTAATAGTTGACACGTGAATCCATATTCCTATCTTCGACCCAGTGTCGGCCTCTTAATATAGCTTTGTTTTCGCCTTATGCCCGTCTTTGATGTCCTAAATTTCAGAGAGTAGGATCTTCGAGTGCAGAGTCAGCTTATTTTAAAACGAAATGACTGACATTTTTAGATTCCTTATCTCACTTACCAGTAGATGCCACCTTCAAATTCTACAAGGTTGGCAAGGCCTCGCCTTCCTTGGAGTTCAACACAATAATGCGTTTCTCCAAGAATGTTCATCTTTTGGAATTAAAAGCTCCTTATTAATCAGCACATCAAAGGCATTGATCTTATGAAGAAGTTTCCCACCTATGACGTAACAATACACGTGAAAAAGAAAGATAAACTGTACACCGCCCATACACAGTTCCAGTGGGTGGAACTATCCCAGCTACTTGGAGAAGGATATTCATTGTTAGGTAACAATCAACTGTATAAGAAAAGTGCGTAAGATAAAATATTCTAGTCTAAAAAATTATAATTGAATCTAATTGAACTAAGGGCTATGAAGTTCTGTTACAATATATAATGTATGCGATAGTAGGCAGAAACTAAATACGGTATTTCATTCATATTATTTGGAAATTTAATAGGTACGTTTTTGGTCGAGAGAGACATGGACCTAATATTCAAGGCGAAGGATGTCACTTTTAAATCTATAGTATAACCGCAGACTAACCACTGTTGACGTTATCAGTACTTGTTCTAGTAGAGTTCGGCTGTGCGTGTGTGCGTGAGGTAGTTTCAATGAAGTAATTATATTACTTAAGTGTACATTAAATGACTACTGTGTGAATTTCTGTTATACAGTTGACGTCAAAGCCCACCTTTTAGATGGCAAGCAGATGGAAAAAAATCAGCAGCCCAAACAACGTGTAGCTAAAAAAGCGAGGACACAGTAAAAACCAGCTGGAGAAAGTGCTAAGGAATGCGAACAAGTCCAATACAAACGCTAGGAATGAACTACAGGAGGCAGATTATCAGGATATGAAAAAACGTTGGTGAACATAGGAAGTGTAGTGTTCATGTTCATCCTCTGAAACCACAGAAAAATACTTATCCATGCAGCAATTCTACGAAAAGAAACACTCGAATGAATTTACAGAAGAATGCATAAGTGTATTAGAAGTCGTCGCACTCATTAGACTAAACTAAAGCATTGTTTTAATGTACAATATTGTTTGTTCAATAGGTGTTGAAGAGAAGTTTCCCGGTTGCATCCTGCAAAATGAGATGCGAATAATCTGTGGCAAGTGCAAAACAGTCGTAAACCTAAATCGTATCTACTACGAAGATTACTTTGAGAAAAGTAAGTTAAGTCAAGGTCAATTCCATTGATTCCTTTTTCATTTTTCGTTACTACAAAAACATCCACTTACTAGCCCATATATAAGAAATTATCGTTATTTCCATAAGACGCAATAACCAAGAGCTCCTCATTTATCTTAGCGTTGAGATAGTCAAGCTAATTTCTGTAAAATTCAGGGTCACACTAGTTATAATTGATGCACAGTTATTGATCCACCAGTCTGTTTGTTTGTTTCTTTATTTATTTAACTATTTATTTATTTATTTATTTGTTTTTCTATTCGGAACACATTTTAAATGGTCGATGCAGCTGACTACAAGAAAGGCAGATCAAGAAAAAGCAGGGCAGGCAAAGATCATCTGGCAAAGGGCAGAAGTCTTTGACTTCCTGGCTTACTAAAAAGTAAATAATATACAGTATATTTGTGCTTCCACAAATGGACAAAAACTGTTATGTGTTAATTTTATTTCCTAGTTTCGCATAGGATTTCGATAGGTAGCTGCTTGATTTCCATTTCATAATATGTTAAGTAAATATTTAACAATAACTATTTTAGAAATTCACTGTACTGTAATTTATAAAGAAGAAATGATAAATAAATTCTAATATGCTGTTTCTCGTTCAATGATTTAGTTCTGATGAGTCAGATACTTCAGATGATGATAAAACAACCATGTCGGAAGAGGAAACCACCTTAGATTCCAGCAGCGGTTACAAGGTGGAACTTGACCCAACTGCAGCCCTTCTTGATCGGGAAGTGCGTACAGGCCGCCTACCGCGATCTCCCATATTTTACAGGCTGGTTTCAATTCTTCATTGTCAGAGATCCACGGCAACATTCACGTGGATTCAGATACTCCAACCAGTGACGATGAGCATGATTTTGAGGTTGATTGTGTACCAGTAACAATGAATTGTGTTTCCACCATTACGTTTAGTAAAGGTTCAACCCTTTTGATTTCGCATGATGAAAGAGTTTCGGGCCCATTTTTACTAGGAAACCTTGCCCAAGACTGGAAACCCCGGATGTTGACGGACACTGTGAAAGTCCATATTTACGCACCTGATTCAGAGGACTGTTTGCTCCTGCACTATGAGTTCACCGGTATTGTGAAGTTGGATCAGGTCGTTTGCCAGCTAAAAGGTGATGAAGGCATTACTTATCTTGAATATGACTTTCAATTAGAAATGAATGAAGAGGTCTACCATCAGTGCGTGATGCAGCTTAGCAGAGCTACAACAACGAGGCCTTCACCTGCACAAACAGAACCAGCGTCCGGTGGCCACACATCTAGAGGGCGTCCTCTTCGTCTGCCACATAGATTACGAGAATAACTGCTCCAAAATCATAAGACAAAAGGGAAAGAAAAAAGACAAACAAAACAACCCATAAACCAGAAGTAACTGAATATATGCTTTACATTGTTATGAGAGTCAAGTGGCATAAAAAGAAGCAAAAAGAGAAAATCATGAATCAACGGCAGATTAACAGTTGACATAAGCTTATAGCTAGCTATAGCTGTTTGGTTAAAAGTTGTTAACACTCAGTCTCAGAACTCGTTCGATTGCATGGAGGAATTGAGAACAGAGAACAATTAAAACTTATTAAAAGGGTTCCAGATGACCATCGAACAAATTACAAGAAGAATGATGGAAATATCTTATTCAATTGTCCATGTACGAGACACTAGGGCACTGTTAGGTGAGTAATAGTAACTTTTTTGTTTTACTGGGAATATTTGTGCTTTTACAGTTCCACAGGGGACAACCGATAAGTTCTCCGACTTCGTGGGTTTCATCATGAGCTATCGGGGATTGTGTGGGTTTCTTCATTCCCCTTTTAGCCTTTTGGCCAGCTTCTGTGTAAGCTTGTGTATTTGCTGGAACTGGAAATTCGACTATAACACTACGTTGTGATATGCTACAACAAAAGAACTGTTTTTCTGGCTCCAAAATGACGTTGCGGTAATTTTTCTAGCTTTTTGTGGAATTCAGACAATTTAGGAGAAGTTAGGATGAACTTTTTCTCGGAAATTGAAAGTTGCATTACTGAAATCCAATATCAAGTGACGAGAAGACGTCATTTTCAAAAACTACAAACCAACGAATCGGGACTTCGAGACCCTTAAACATTGCAAAAAATCGAGACTCCGAGACACCTTTGTATAAAAAACGAGACTGCGAGACGCACATAACCACCCAAAAAACGAGACTGCAAGACCTGTGAAATTCGACTAAAATTTTGCAAGACCCAGAGTTTTTGAAGAAACATTCGCCACCCCTTCCTGTAACAGCCTTGAACTTATTCCACATCCAGTGGTGGCACACCAAACAGCAAAGTCTAATTATTGCGGCCAATAATTCATATTTGGTGATTTAAGCCAATTAATTGATACTTTTCCACTATAATGTCTTATCTTAAATGATGAAAAAATATCTCTGAATTTAACATTAAATTTATTTGATTCTGTTGTCAAATTTTGTGTAATTTATATCACGAGGTTTAACAAAATCATCAAAAAAACCAATTGCTGGAATAGGAAGCCCTTTAGGAGTTGGGTTTAAGGTGGCTCAAACCAGTTTCAACACTTTCAAGAGACTCACCTATTAGGACGATTGACACTACAACACTGTATCACGTATTAGCAATGTTGTGGTACCATACGAAACAGCAATTATTGCTGAATAACTGCGGTCATTATTGTGACGTAATACGTAGCCATGGAAACGGGAATGCCCTGTAAAAACACCCTATATTTTGGCTTTAGTTGCTCATATCTCAAAAACGAACTCGGTGACCCCCATTTTTTATTCTCGAAAGTGATCAACAGACCAAGATGAAACTTTTTGCAAAGCTTAAAAAAATTCTGTGGAGCAGATTCAAAGCCACCTTAAAAAATAAAAAAATAACGTGGCTCAGAATCCGCTCCACAGATTTTTTTGAAACTTTGCAGACGGTTTTATCTTGGTCTGCCGATCACTTTCAAGGATTAAAAAATAGGGGTCACCTAGTTCGTTTTTGAGATATGAGCAACTAAAGCTGAAATATAGGGGTTTTTTATAGGGCTTTCCTGTTACCATGGTTAAGTATTACATCACAATAATGACCGCATTTTATTCAGCAATAATTTCTGTTTCATATGGTAGCATAACATTGTTAATACGTGATAGTGTTATAGTGTCAATCTTTCTGATAAGTGAGGCTCTTGAAAGTGTTGAAACGGGTTTGAGCCACCTTAAAGTTAATTCCAAAGGAAAACCATCATAAAATAAGTGTAAATCATCCTTTGTTGATTCCGAAAATACCAAATATCATGAAATTTCCCATCTGGGCCAAAAACATCCTTGGTTCCACCATCTGGTTCAATATGAACAATATTTTGAAATAAGCTATAATATTTAAACTTAGATAAATCAGCATTTGGATATATTTGCTTTAATCTATTAAATAACTGTTGTTCCATATAAAACCTTAAATAAATTTTTGTTTATAAAAATTTGGATTATATGATGGTGGTCTTGTTTCATTATTTTGGAGTGGATTTCCCCAACATGATATTATTAATTTGAATTCACATCCAATGTTTCTTTTGATCCTAGTAGCTTTTTTGTGAAATCTTTCATTTCTTCTTTTACTTGCTTTTTTATTTCTTCTATGTTCTGAATTGGTTGATTTACTTGTTCCAATTCTAAGTTTTTTGAATTATTCCTGATTTCGCTTGTTTTTATAGTATTTTTCAACCTCAGATTTTACCAAAGCAAATTCGATGTCACTTATTTTGTCATCATCAAGTGCTTTGCTTACAATGCCATTTATTGTATCTATTTTTGATCTGCAGAAAGACACAATTTGCTCATGTTTTGATACTTTGTTTGATATATTTTTTGCAAATATAGCAGTAATTGTTCATGTTGTTCCAAATAATACTGCAAAGTGTTAATCCAGCTGGTAATCCAATGCCAGTTAAACTTGTTCCAATGCCAGATCCTGTAAATAATACAGCAAATATTCCCGTTCCAGAAGAGACTTTTATTCAGACTGAAAGTGTTCTACTATATTTCTTATAAATTTTCTCTCTCAAATCCAATTCTGATTTCAGATCTGATAAATATTTGGATACTTGTTGGCTTTAATAAACCAAACGATGTTTTTGAAGTTCATGGTATTTAATCAATCAAGACATGTTTCGGATGAAACATCATCCATCGTCAGTTGTACAAAATAAAATGAAGTTGTGCAATAAATAGTGTCATATAGTGAGACATTAATATGAATAATTAAGGATGAAAGCGAGAACACACATCAAACTGTTTAAGCTAAGAAAAGAGACTAATTAGTATGAAAGGGATAGATTAAGATGTTTGACTTGGGAATTTAGTGACGGCTGCTCCCAAAGGATGTGCATGGCTTCTTTGATTTTCAATTGGAAACTTGTTGGAGCAGAGTCGAGGATTTTAAAACAGTCTTCTGAACAAAGACTGGATACTTGTTGTAATCTAAATTCATTACCATCTGAATGAGGCTGTGCATCTGTTAGTGTTGGGTATAATTTATTGTATTCCTCCATTATTGGAATTTATTTAAAATCCTTTAATTAATTTTTATTTTCTTCATTAAGTTAGCTTCATTTGCTGTTATTAATATTGTTTTGGTTATCCCATATTCGCTGCATTTGCATGATAAAATGTGTCTGTTGTTTTTTGTTTTTCTACCTTTAACTGTAATTATTACATTGTTTTGCTTTATTCTAAGCAAAGGATAATATTTTGATTCAAAATAAGCTAATAATTCTTTTTCATCGTAGTCATTATCTAATAAGCTGCAATATACTTTTGTATTATTTTGATTAATTCCGATTAATTGAATATATTTTGCACTGATTAATGGTGGGTTTATGTTGACTTTAAAAGAAGTGGTTTTGTTTGTCATCATGTTTATGATGGTCTCCGGGTAATTCCCAATCAAAGCCAAACCACTTTTGAATTCCATTTCTGATTTTTCCAACCTTTCTAATTGCCTTTGTTTTCTCCATTCCCTTAGTCTTTCCTTCTGTTTTTCGTATTCTTCTATCCTTCTTTTTTCCCATTCAGCTCTGAAAATCTCACTTCTTTCTGTTTCTTTATTTTTGTTGTTGTCTTGTCTGATCTGATTAGTGATTTTACAACATTCTTCAATCTATTTATATCAAGATTGAAATAATAAATGGCACTTTTTTGTGAACTATGCATTAATCTATAAATCCTTTTCTCATAGTTTCAACATCTTCCATTTCAAAATTACTTAAATCTCTTCTAACAATGTTTATTCCTTGATTTCTGTCATAAATGATGGTATCTCTTAATATTATTCTAAGGGTACTTAAATGACTGTTTGTTTTGCCATAATCATTTAATAATTTTTCTTCTGGTATTTTTGTTCCATCATTTAAAGTACGTCTATTATGTAATAATACAGCAATAATATCTAAACTCAAATTGTTAAGTTTGTTAGTTTCAATGTTATTTAATTTTTTTATAATCAGGCATTCATAAATAGTTAAGGAAAAATTTTCCTAAAATAGTTCTAATACTAATGTTACTTTATCATCATCTTTTAACTCTTCTATTTTGATATCAAAATAATTAATAACATCATTATCTTTAACACAAATACGTGGATAAAACCTTGATTGTGAAAATGCTAGTAATTCTGATTGCCTTAATGTTATTAAACCCTTTTCATCTTCTGAAGAATTTAAATATGGATATCTTGAATCAACCAAACTACAAGATATACTTAAATTTTTATTGTCAATATCATTATCATCTGAATGAATACCAAGTAATTTTATTGTTTTGATATTTAAGTAATGTTTAAAAAACGAGCAGCAGTGTTTCATCGGGTATAAAACACGAAGCGTAGCCGAGTGTTTTTAGACCCGATAAAACACTGCTGCGAGTTTTTTGAACAGCTTCAAAAACTTCTGTTGCAGATCTATTCATTTTTTAATAATCCTTGGGTTTTCTAATCATTTTCCCAGGTGAAACTGGAGGTAAAAATTTAGCCATGTTTTATCAGATATAAAGACACTCATTAAAAATTAATTTTCTTTGTATTTTCTTCATGAATTATTAATGAGCTTTTGAAGTAATGTCTAAAAAACGAGCAGGAGTGTTTTATCGGGTTTAAAACCACGAGGCGTAGCCGATAAAACACGTGCTGCGAGTTTTTTGAACAGCTTCAAAAACATTCCACAAAAAGCGTGTCCCTCTGGAGTCTGAACAATGCTTCAAACTTTGCAAGGAAAATTATTAGCAAACAAGAAAAACAAGCAATGCTTATTAGTATTCTTTATATAAAGAATACTAACCAGGAGTGTTTTATCAGGTAATATATAGATTTAGCCAAGCCTAAAAGCGGGGCTCCCGTTTAGTACTTTCATTTCCCTTTAAAATGTAAAAGCATTCTAAAATATTGCGAGGGAATTCACAAACGTTTTTGACTATAGTTTAGTGTCGGAGTGGGTTAACAATTTTGTCTGTTTTCCACAGCACGGAGTCTTTCCGCTTCTCGGCGTTCTTCGCTACAATTTTGTCTGTTTTCCACAGCACGGAGTCTTTCCGCTTCTCGACGTTCTTCGCTACAATTTTGTCTGTTTTCCACAGCACGGAGTCTTTCCGCTTCTCGGCGTTTTTCGTTAACATTTTGTCTGTTTTCTGAAGCCCGGACTCTTTCTGCTTGTCGGCGTTCTTCGCTATAATTTCGTCTCCTTTCTCTTTCCCGAGCGCGCCTTCTTTGGCGATCTTCGCTCATTCTTCCCCAGTTAATTCGTGCTCTCTGCCGCTCTTTCCCGTTGCTCTTCAGCTGAACCCTGTGTTCTGCAAATTATATTTTCTCTGCTATTGTTTGTTGACATAGCAATAGAAATTGTTTCATTTATCCTTTAGTAAAACTTTAACAGTGTTGAGTAATAATATTGTCTCAAAAGGACAATGAACTGAAAATTTGTATTTCAGTCGTCAACACAATTTCCCGCCAAAAATACGTGGGCTACCAGAACTCGAGACTTGAGCCCGCGATCTAGGAAAACAATTACTGGTCAGCGGACAGCTTCCAAATAAATCACGTGACCTCGATGAGTTCACACATGAGCCCATAATATGGTCATGTGATACTGGTCAGTGGCTATCCCGTTTTGACAGCTGTCAATTGACCATTTGAATGTCCAATATAAAAGATGTGGATTTGCCAAGACACGCCTGAGATACCCCTCCCTTCCTTTTGATAGTCTCCCCTACCCTACCCGTACAATCTGTAGACGCGTACGTACGCTCGGTCAGTCACGTGACAACCAAACAAAAAGAGGTTGACCATATTCCATGAGTATGGGGCTCTGTCCAACGTGCGCTTGGCGCGCGTGGGAGCCTTGCTATAAAGCTCATGCACGTGACGTTTTATTACTGACTTGATAGACTGTTAGGCTCATGAATTATTAATGAGTTTTTGAATGGTCGATAAACATTTACTCTTTCTGTTGGACCTTGCATTTTGATATTTAACATTTTTGTATTCATCCCTTTAATTAATTAATTTTTCTTTTTAATAGAGTCCACTCAATATATTACAACAACAACTATAAGTAACCATGCATTTTTAGGAATGAAATGACTTGACCTGCAGTTCTAAATATAAAAGAAGCTATTGCTCCAATCATACCTGGTAATATTTGCCTTAATTTTTGTCCAATTGTCTTTAGTCCATTACCAATACCTTTACCTAAATTAGTCAAACCTATTACAAGTCCTGCTGCACTTAAAATTGCAAATACAGTGAATCTGTATTTTTAAAATATTTCTTTGATTCTTTCCCTTAGTGGCATTTTTTCTCTTATACTTTCATTCTCCGATTCTCTTTCTCTTATCCTATCCTCAGCACTTTCTATATCTTCATCTAATTTGTCTAATCTCTCATTAAGAATGCCAACGTCATCACTGGTAACAGATTTACTTTTCCTGTAAATTTCAACCAACCTTTCATTTAGCTCTTTGTTTTCTTTTTGTAATTCTGTTATTTTATCTCTTATTGGTTGTTTTTCAATGCTGCTTAATTTGGCTAGCTTTTCATTTAAGACGCTTATTTGTCTTTTTGCATCAGATAAGTTCCCTAATAATTCTTCCTTTTCTGATTCTAACACTACCCGCCTTGTTGTTGATTCTCTAATTTTATTTTTTAATTCTGTCTTTTCTATTCTTAGCTTCCCTATAAGTGAT
>BLFK01000685.1:173376-185876 GCA_014634185.1 Astreopora myriophthalma | reverse complement strand
ATAAATTATTTCCCAGGATCAACCATTAATGTTTCAGGATATTTAAGCTTTCTTGAATAAATTTTGTTGAAAGCCTTTGCAACTTCATTTGAATCTTTTGTTTGACAAAGCTGCGGCGTCTTTATATCTGGTGGCTATGTCAACGAGAACCAAAGCATGTCTTTCTCCCTATAGTATCATGTGGTAAACATGGCAAGTCTGCTTGATGTATTTGATCCTTCTTGTCTATGCTCCAATGATATCTTGGTATATAATCTGGTTTTGGTAAATAAATTTGCCATATTGCTTGTTTTTCTAGCCACTCTTTAGCTTGATCGGTGCTGACTTTTGCTTTTTTGGCTAATTTGTTAATTGCTGAATATCCTTTCCCATAACCATTGGTGCTTTAGTATATTTTGCTAAGTTTGTTATTCATGTCAGGAATATAGACTGAAACCCTTCAATACATGATTGATTTCAGATCATTATTCATTACTTACCGCCAGTCTTTCTTTTTATTTCTATTTTAACTCCATCTCTTGTGTTATTAACCATCAAGCTGCTGCCATGTATGTTGTTATCAGTATGGCTTCTTAAATCAAGCCACAATGCAAATTTGTCATCCGTGTAGAAACTCTTTTCACTTAGCTGGTTGTGATGACCCATTCTATTTTTGACTGATTCCCATATATCAGGATTAAGCATGCCTTTTGAGTACAACTGATTAGGCAGTCCATCAATGTTAACGTTAACGCTTTCTATGTTTGGATTAACAAATTTTTCAGAGTCTCTTGTTCAAACTTTATGACTTTCAGTAAAAAGCACTAGAACCCCAGTCATTGACTTTCTTGGCACCTTAATGTCCTCATTTATTATGGAATTAGTTGCTTTAGCTATTGTAAATTCTTTATGAAGAATGATGTTTTCATACATAAATCCCTTACCTACTCTGTATGAGGACATTGCTTTTTCTGATAGATAATCACTGTTTATAATCTCATATTCAAGTTCAAGGTTTGTCATTGTGTAATTCGGTCTTTGTTTTATCGGAGTAAACCACAATGTCTGCAACAGGTGCCAATCTAATCTGCATAGTAAATGTATCAGTCAGCCCTTTTGGGTAGAAAACTCCATGACTGACAAGAATAGGGTGATCAAGAAGAGTGTTGTGAATAGTAGCTAGTGAAACTTCTTTGGCAACTGATGTGCTCTTATCACCGGCATTTGTCCTTAATTTACGCATATTAGCACTTGATATCCCTTGTTTTAACTTGTCTTCACGTTCTTCTTTGGTAAGAAAAAGATCTTTATATGTACAGAACAAATCATACCTTTGGGTATCTTGTAAAACTTCCCCTCCAGATGAAACTTTCAATGGTTGAACTAAATTTCTAACTACGTTATTAACTAGAGTGTTATTAGCATGCCCTGAAATGTTCAAATCAAACCGTAAATTTAAACTCCCAGGCACTATTACTAAATCATCATCAAGTTGAGGAATGTGAATATATAATGTTTCCCCTGGGTTTGCACTAGATGGATTTATTGTTATTCTATTCAATGTTTCTTCGGCTTTTAATCCAAATGGTTCTTTTGGTAATCTGTCTGGGTTAAACTTTTCTGAAATTGATAATGACATATATTAAAGTATAAATATGCATTACTTTCAAATAATTTATTTTTTTGTTTTGTTTTGGTTCATTTTTTTGTAATATCCAGAAATGAACTTTATTTTGATGTGTTTTTTCTTCTTTTGTTTTTCTGTTGTGTTATGATCACAAGGCTTTCATATGATTTTTTTTGTCCGATCAAAAGAAGACAAGTAAAAAGTAATTAAAATGTAAAAGTTAAAACACACTCACAAATAACTCAAAATCTTTGCTAACCATCTTAACTTCAAAGTTCATTTCAACAATCATAAAAATGCCAAAGACAAAGAAAATCATAGAAAAACAGATCAGAAGTTGTGAAGAAAAGATGAAAGGACTTATGGAAAAGTGTGCAACATGTGCAGGAAATAAAGACCAACATTTTTCGTTCACCATCAATTCATTCATGAGCAGCATCACCACATGCAGAGTAGAAGAAACCATGGATAACATTGCATCCTTTTCAGAAATGCTAAAAGATTTCGAAAGGATCACAGCATTGGAAAAAAGAGACGAAGGTACACAAAAAGAGTTATGGAAGATCATGAAACAAGAAGAAAAGAATGAAGCACTCAAACAGTTAACAATGAAACATTCATTCAAGAGGAAATCAATGAAAGTGCCCCTTCCTATGCCACCTAAACACAGTGAAACTTATGATGACAACACTACTTGATTGACATTTCTTTTTGCTAAAATAACTAAAAGTTTTAAGGGAAAGTCCATTAGATGAAAAAACTTAAGGACAAAGTCCCTTTCCATTGCATAATCACAGGCCCAACCAACTGTGGCAAAACTCATTATCTAATCACTACACTTCGTGGGGATTTTAGATATTTGTTTGAATACGTTGTGCTCATCTGTCCAACTTACAAAGATATAGGATATAGGAATTTTGCTAAGGGTGATTGAAGGTTTATTGTATTATCTCCAAATGCATCAGATGAAAGTGAAATAGATAACTTGTTGAAATGCTGCATTGACTTTTTCTCTGGCACTAATACACTAATAATATTAGATGATTGTCCTGTTTCTAAAGACTTGAAGCATAGAACAAACAAGCTTATTGATTTAGCATTTTCTGGTAGACAGACATACATATAAATTATTGGAATCTCAGTGTGGGTTTTGACACAACAATTAACTTCAATATCAAAAGCATTCAGAGACAATGTAGCTTGCATAGTTGCATTTCATTCCCCTTCAAAAATCTCAACAAGGGCTCTTTTGATGATTTTGCATCAAGCTTAAATGCTGAAGATGAAAAACAAATTGTTGAAATATTGAAGGCAGAAAAATATTCCCATGCAATATTCATTCTAAGACAGCCATTCATCATTTATTTAGAAGTTCCTGCTTCACTGAAACCATAAATAAAGTAGCTTTATCAAACAATGACGACAAAAGAAATACATGCGAAAACCAAATAGATACATCAGCTCTAATGCATTACAAATTAAAACAAATCAAACCAATTGAACTCGCGGTTCAGTAAAGGCAAAAGTCAAACGAAAAAAGAAGCCAAAAAAAAAATCCAAAAGATTTTAGAATTCCCATGTTGACCACTATTCGTGCTCTTGGCTTGTCCACTTTCCAAAGACATGAATGAGATCCAAGTCGAGGCGACTATATTGGAAGCCTTCCCTGATAAAATTCCCCCTTTAACTGACGTTGAGATCTTAACTTCTAGACACAGTAAATTAGTGAAACCAACCTTAGCCCCTGGACAGGCAGGAATCAATGGAATAATTCTTCATTGCCTTTTTAAAAGTGAGACCAAGTAGCGCTTTACTGCCAGATTTGTTAGAGGTAAGCCTTTTTTATGATTCATTTTTGCAAAATGCAGTGCTGGTAACAAAGAGAGAGGGAGAACTGGATTAGAGTACTCTAATGTATCTGGATGAGGACAATGACTCTGCCAGGGAATTTGATTGATATTATACACTTTTTGATCATTGTACACAAAAGATTATTCAGTTGTGTTCAATTAGTGGTCTGAATTTTAGTCTAAAGCCCAAAGGGAATTAGGGGTGTTGCCAAAAGAACAACCAACAGTAATAGTAATAATATAATAATAATAATAATAATAATAATAGTAATAATAATAATTAATAAAAAGAAATAATGATAAAAATATTTACAAACATTAAAATATTTCCAAAAGGTAAGAACTATTAAATTTACAAGCGATTAAATATTTCTCTGTTTTATAATAATAATTAAATATTAATAATTAATAATATTTCTCTATAATTAATAATAATTAAATATTTCTCTGTTTTAAAATAATAATTTTATTAAACTCTCTGTGGTGTACTGGGAACTAGCTTACATCCGGGGAACGGGGGGGGAGATGTTGCTGTTGATTAAACATGGCTGTTGTACTGTGATCGCTGACTTTGTGTTGTTTTATTTCAGTTACAAACACTACATTGGCGACGAGGATTTGCCTCAATGGCTGAGAGAGCCTTTCCAACGCTAGATCTATCGGGATCTTCATCACAAGTGGCAAACAACTGGAAGAAGTGGAAACGAGCGTTCAAGTATTATGGTCAAGGAAAAGGCTTAGACAACATGAGGAAGAAAACTTCACAGCTTCTGCACTATGCAGGAATGGAGGTACAGGATATTTTCGAAGATCTTGTCGACCCCAATCCAGTGGGTGACACAGATCCCTATGTAGTCTGTATTAGGAAGCTTGACCATCATTTTCGCTCTGACGAAAATATTCCATTTGAGCGCCACGTGTTCCAACAGTTGGCACCGACGGATGGCGAACCCGTTGATAAATTTGTTGTGTGTCTCCGTCAACAGGCAAGGTATTGTAATTTTGGTGATGCTCTCGATGACAACCTACGAGATCAGTTAATTGAAAAACTGCCCGACACAGAATTGAAAAAGAAGCTGTTGGAAACCAGAAACACTACTTTACACAAGTTTTACACAAGTTTTGGAGAAAATGAGAGCTTCGGAAGCGGCGGGACGACAAGTGAAGCACATGGCAGGTGTATCGGACATAAACGCAGTCGGACGAAAGGAGGATAAGACAAACGATCAGTCAGCGAAAACGTGCTTCAGTTGCCGAAAGGCTGGACATTTCTCACGAGATCCATGCTGTCCAGCCAAAGGTAGGAAGTGTTCTAGCTGCTCCATGTATGGCCATTTTGCAGTGTGGTGCAGAAACGTCGACCAAAATGCTTCTGAGACGGGAAGAGGGCTTCGTTCAAAGAGCACCAGTGGTAATCGTAAGACGTTCAGAAGACAGACAAACCAAGTGGAAGATTGTGTGGCGGGTAGCAGTCAAGAAGAAGGAAACCCTGCCTTTGCGTTCACTGTGATGGAAGAAAACAAGGAGGGTGTTTGCAAGGTGTCGACCACATGTCACGTACTGACCATGAATGTGAGTATTGATGGAATTGTCCAGGAAGTTTTGATTGACTCAGGGTCTGTGAGCAATTTGATGGGGGAAGATGATTTTCAGAAGATCGCAAAAGTTACCCGTTTTTAAAGGAAACGGCAGTAGAAATGACAAGAACAACTATAGACCGATTTCTGTGCTCCCCATTCTTTCGAAAGTGCTGGAGAAACACATCTGTGAACACCTGTGTAACTTCTTGAAAGAGAACGACTTGTTCCACCCCCTCCAGTCTGGGTTTAGAAAATCTCACTCCACTGAAACCGCGCTTATCCGATTGGTAGACCAGCTACTATTCAACCTCGACAATGATAAAGTCACTGGACTTGTTTTTATTGATTACAAAAAGGCGTTTGATCTGATTGACCACAAACTACTACTATCAAAATTAAGGGCCCTTGGAGTGGGCGAGAGCAGTTTACCCCTGTTCCGCGACTATTTGGATGGCAGATGCCAGTATGTGAACATAGACGGGTACCATTCTACCCAAAGGACCTTAACATCGGGAGTTCCACAGGGCAGCATCTTAGGACCAATTTTATTCCTTGTATTTATCAATGATCTACCTGCAGCACTGCAGCACTCTGTGGCTGATATTTATGCCGATGATACAACTATTAGCTACTCCACCCATTATATGGCGGCACCGAATGATATTTCGAACGGCCTTCAGACGGATATTGATGAAATCTTGAATTGGTCAGCAGACAACAAAATGATACTTAATGAAACCAAAACAAAATCTATGCTTGTTACTGGTAAACGGTTAGCCAAGAAAATGGAACAGTCCACTCTGCAGTTACATGTTAACTCTACTGAACTTGAACAAGTGAGCTCGCATAAACTATTAGGGGTCACGATCGACAGCCAGCTTACCTTCGACCAACACGTCGAAAATCTATGTACGAAGCTATCGCAGAGAATTGCCGTGTTGCGGAAAATAAGACGCTTTCTGCCTCTTGATCAAAGGAAACTCTATTATAATGCTATGATCAAGCAGACAATGCTATATGCATCAACCGTATGGACATCTTGCTCTGTTGAGAATATGCATAAAGTCTTTAAACTTCAGAAACGCGCGGCACGTGTAATTCTTGGGGCCGATACCAAAGCGAATAGCGTACAACTATTTAGAAAATTAGATTGGGTTCCATTTTTTCATGAGGCCAAAGTAAATAGGTCATTAATGGTATATAAACGACTGTCTGGGGACTGCCCGTCTTATATGTCTCAGATGCTGATAAGAAACGCTGATATCAGTGAAAGATCAAGCAGACATGGACTATTAAACCTTGTCTGTCCCCGATTCAAACGGGAATCAGAGGGAGGAAGGTCTTTCATAGTATCGATTATTATTATTATTTTAAGTTGAAGAATGCGTGTTTCAAGGGGAACCTCGAACATTGTTCAAGGAAGTTGTTTGCCTATGGTGGCTGAGAAATTGAGGTCGTTGGCCAGTTTAAAGCGAAAATTTCGGTGGGAAATGCTAAGGTAGTTTCCAGTTTGGTCGTTGTTAAGTGTGGGCATTGCATACTGGGGAATGCTACTGCTAAGGAGCTATGTGTTCTCCACATCGGTCCAAAGGCCAGTCCCATTGGTGGCAGTTGTAATGAAGTCAAGAGTGGCTTTGCCAACCAGCTCAAAGTTCAATACCCTAAAGTGTTCACGGCAGTTGGCAAGCTAAAAGACTTTGAGTTGAAATTGCATGTTGACCCCAATGTACCGCCTGTGGCACAAAAGTTAAGGCGAGTTCCCTTTGCGCTTTGAGACAAAGTGAAAGCCAAGATCGATGAACTATTAGAAGGGGATATCATTGAGAGAGTGGAAGGCCCCACCACATGGGCTAGTCCAGTTGTTGTAGCACCCAAGCCCCCAGGGGAGATAAGACTTTGTGTAGACATGCATTGTGCAAATGAGGCCATTATCCGAGAACGGCTGCCAATACCCACTGTCCATGAAGCACTAGAAGAACTAAATGGCAGTACTGTCTTTTCGAAGCTAGATCTGTGTCATGGTTTTCACCAAGTAGAGCTGCATGCAGATTCCAGGGACATTACCACCTTTGTAACACATGACGGTTTGTTCCGCTATAAAAGGCTAGTTTTGGGGTTAATGCGGCACCTGAGAAATACCAACACATCATCAGCCAGGTTATAGCAGACATTGAGGGAGTTGTAAACATCGCTGATGATTTGATTGTTCATGGAAAGACAGTTGTGGAGGATGACCAGAGCTTACACAAGCTGTTAGCTAGGCTGGAGGAGAAGAATCTTACCTTGAATGGCGAGAAGTGTAACTTTTGAATGGGTAAAGTAGTTTTCATGGGCATTCTCCTTTCGAAGCACGGCATCGGGCCCACCGAGGAAAAGGTGCGAGCAGTGAAAGAGGCGACCCGTCCATCGTCGGCTTCCGAAGTGAGAAGTTTCCTGGGCCTTGTGGGGTTCAGCTCAAGATTTATTCCTGATTTTGCGACCAAGGCAGAACCTTTACGAGTACTATGTTGAGAAGTTTCTATGGGGTAAGGCACAAGAGGAGGCTTTCAACACACTGAAAGACCTGGCCGGAGCATCTATGCTGGCTTATTTTGACCAGGGAGCACCGACAGAAGTAATAGCAGACGCCAGCCCAGTGGGACTTGGTGCGGTTTTGGTTCAGGAGGTAGACGGGGAACGCCGTGCAGTATGTTATGCCAGTAGAAGTCTTAGTGACACTGAACGTTGGTACAGTCAAACTGAAAAGGAAGCACTTGCACTTGTTTGGTCCTGTGAAAGACTTAATTTGTACCTGTATGGTCTACCCAAGTTTGACCTAGTGACTGACCATCAAGCTCTGAAAACTATCTATGGCCCTACATGTACCTCGAAGCCATCCATGCGGATAGAACGCTGGGTGTTGCGATTGCAACCTTTCAACTACAAAGTTCGCTATGTGACCTCCAGGGAGAACATTGCAGATGCTCTGTCCCGCCTAACTAAAATTCCAGCCTCAGAAGGATATGTCCAGGATGAAGAGTATGTGCACGAAGTGACTTTACAAGGAGTACCAGTGGCCCTCTGGATTGAAGAGATTGAGGAAGTTTCATTTCAAGATGAAGAATTGGAGGTGGTGTGTGAGGCATTGGAAACAGGGCACTGGAGCAAGGCCCCAAAAGCCTTTGAACTGGTATCCCATGAATTAGCTTGAATTGGCCAGGTCGTGCTACGAGGAACGAGAATCGTGGTTCCCCGGAAATTGAGAAGAAGAGTGTTAGATTTAGCCCATGAGGGGCATCAGGGCATACTGAAGACCAAGGAACGGTTAAGGTCAAAGGTATGGTAGCCAGGAATTGATAAAGAAGCAGAGAAGAAGTGCAGAGAATGTTTTGGCTGCCAGATGGTATCAAAACATGTCCCGCCTCTGCCCATTAAGCCCACAAGATTACCTGAGAGAGCTTGGCAAGAGATTGCAGTTGATTTGCTTGGGCCCTTACCTACTGGAGAGCACCTACTTGTGGTGGTTGATTATTTCTCAAGATGGAAGTAGACGTGCTTCGTTCTACTACAAGTGCTGTAGTCATCAAATGCTTAGACAACCATTTTGCAAGGTATGGTGTGACAGCCGGTTTACGAACTGATAGTGGTTCCAATTTGGTGTCTGAGGAGATGGAGAAATATTTGGAGGAAATGGGGATTGTGCATCACTACAATACACCTTCGTGGCCCAGAGCCAATGGAGAGGTTGAGCGCCAGAACCGCTCACTTCTCAAAGCCATGAGAGTCTCCCCAGCGGAAGGGAAAGATTGGCGGCTGGAGCTCAACAAGTTTCTACTGGCCTACCGATCGACGACTAGTCACACCACAACCGGTGTTAGCCCAGCGGAACTGTTCTTCAAGAGGAAACTAACTACCAAGTTACCAGAGTTTACGGAAAGTAGAGAAAGTCAGATGGATGTGGCTTTGCAACAAGTGAGGGATCGGGACTCTGAGAAGAAGCAGCAGGCAAAACACCATGCTGACACAAGATATCACGCCAAGGATAGACCCATCGCTGTGGGAGATGCTGTATCGCTTGAGAAAGAGAGAAACAGGTTGTCTTCCTTGTATGAGAGGCAACCCTTTGAAGTGACCGCCCATTATGGGGACCAAGTCATCCTGAAGTCACCCCAAGGAGTCCAGTACAAGGGGAATTTGCAGCATATCAAACGCATCGTGATGGAACCTTTGACGGATGCAGAATGCAGTACAGAGTCAGGAGTTGATACTCCAGCCCCCATTCCTGAATTGACTGACCAGTCCACTCAAGAGACTACACCTACAGAAGTGGCATTTGCGGGTACTCCGCGTCACTCAGGAAGAGTTAGCCAGCCTCCAAAGGCCTTGGCTGATTATGTACTTTACTGAACATTTCAGAATTTGTTTCCTCGAAGGAACTTGTTTAAGGTCAGGAACACTGGTTACATTGGTTTGTTTAGATTGAACATTTACAAGCAGGTTCACATGTGGGACCTTCGTTTAAGTTTATGTTCACACATTTTAGTCTATTTGTCCCGTTTTGTAGTTTTCATTTCTGCGGAGAAAAGGAGAGATTGTGGTGTACTGGGAACTAGCTTACATCCGGGGAACGGGGGGGAGACATTGTTGTTGATTAAACATGGCTGTTGTGCTGTGATCGCTGACTTCGTGCCTTTTTTTTTCGGTTACAAACACTACACTCTCCTCATTGAAAAATTAAATGCTAATTTAAATACAAGTTTTGGTAAAGCTATGGTTATTAATAATAATAATAATAATAATAATAATAATAATAATAACTTTAACATGTGTTTCATTCTAGTTTACAAGAAACCAAATGGAGACACCTATCTAGGAATACTACGAATACAAGCTAATAAAAATACAATCCCTCCCATTAGTTTCCAGTTTATACTCAATTATCTATTTTATTGTACAAATTTAAACTTTCCTTTTTTTAATAGGGTGAAAGCGTACAGTGAACTATCACATGTTATCACAAAATCCTCAAGTGTATGCTCTTGCCAACCTGTCTTTTTGGCTTATTATTATCATTGTTTTTCATGTTTCTTACATGCAGGGAGATGAGGAAAATGATAGTGAGGGGCAAAACCAATTTACAGGTGCTTTCCATATAGTTCATGTATGAAGTGTATGTTTGTGTCTTACTGAGACTAGCATGAAATCAAATCAACTGCATGCATTTGATATTTAATCTAAACGGTGACAATTTTTTTTTCCAAAAAAATTGGAATTTGTGGTTACTTTTCGGCTTCTATGGACAATGATATTTAGCTGGTTCAATTATTTTCAATGTCTTCATCTTTTATAATACATAGTTACACTACCTATGATCACTGTAAACTTTCCATAATTTTGAAATGTCATTTCACAAGACAGCCATCAAGACAACGAAATTAATTGCCACATGCCAACTCATCTTCAGAATATCATCCAATCTGCATAAGCAAACCAGCCAGTAGGACCTCACTCTTCTACACAGTTCAACCAATGCGAATCTGCCCAAGTCACACAGCAGAACAATGTTGACATATCTCAACAAGGTGCAGTAAAACAAATGCCATGAACTAAAAGTAGTATTCATTGACACTGTAGTAGTTTTTATCATAATGTGGATGTTGTGGGTCAAATTTTTCTTTGGTTTGAATTTTTTTCAATACAGTTAGTCTTTCTCAAACCACTTAATGTAATTTTTTTTTTAAAAACTAAATTCAAGTTTTCAAACCTTCGACACTGTGGATGACAATGGTTTGTTCTTATCAACTGTCATCCCCGGAGACCCAGGGGTAGTTAGTTGGGTCAGGAGGGATTTTCATGGGTGAAAGTTTACTTTAAGAATGAGACAAACCACTGGGCAATTACTCTTACCAAACCAGTTCTAGAAGCATTTCAAATTCCCACTTTTGATTGGGGGGCAGAAAATCTTTTTCTGCCCAATCAGCAAAGAGGATCCGTAGGGAGACTCTGATGCTCTTACACGAACTGTCCTGTTGTCACAGTGATATGTGTATCCCCTACATAAAATAACTTTTTTAAATTCATTTTCGAAACAGCAAAATGGTGCAATTAAAGTGGTCACCTATCACAAAATGCCTGTCACAAAAAAGTTATGAAACTTGGATATAAAGTTATAAAGGAAAAATAAAGAAAGTAATACTTATATTCAACATTCTTCGTGGCGAACTGCACCGTCTTCGCACCTCAAAGCCATTTTGTGAATGAACTTTCAAAAGAACCGGCCGTGCGTCTCAGCCGGAAGCTCTCTTGTAATTGGCTAATCATGTTAGTAACCATGGCGACACCAATATCCTCACACATGAGAGAAAAATAGTATGGTCACTGCTTGCAGTGAAGATATGATTTTTTAGTAAAAGGAAAAATCCCGGTATTTCATCAGTATCTATAAAATAAATATTATTTATTGGGCCAAGAAAGGCCACATAACCCACAAAACAGCAACAAATCGAGACAAATTTGGGATCATTTGGGGCTTTTTTTAGTGTACCTCCCCTCAGGTCGCAATGTTGTTAGCATTCGCATCCATTTTTTTGTCCCTGACGCAGATGTGTTGCTAGTTCTTTCAACTGACTCCGATTGAAATAGTTTTCTTCAGAAAATATAACAAAACAATCGCACATCTGGTGGATACCTGCCATATCACTACACTTGGGTTTAGCGACATGTGTATCCCGTCATACCACTACTACGTAAACAACATTCGCATCTGTTTTTGGCCTCAGTTTTACACGTTGGTGTTACTAGTTGTGTCAAATGATTTGACTGAAATAATTTCTTTAGCGTGAGATAAGAAAACAATCACAAATCTAGGGGATACACATATTACTATGGTTGAGTTTAGGGATATGTGTATCCCCCTTGTCATACCACTACTGCGTTCACAACATTCGCATCTGTTTTTGGCCTCATTTTTACACGTTGGCGTTACCATTTGTGTTAAATGATTCAACTGAAATAATTTTCTTTAGCGACAGATAAGAAAACAATCACAAATCTGGGGAATGTCCACTGGGATGGGTTAGTGATAACTGTATCCCCCCGTGGCGGACCACAATATTTACAACATTTTCCCAGAATGAGGCGATCGTGTCTCTTCTTCTGTAAAATAATCGGGACCGAAATAAATTATTTCTGAAACAATTAAAAACAGCCAACTATTTTTAAACAATACTTGCGATAAGTGTTTCCCTTTGTGTTTCCTCCCGTCACGTATGCCAAAAATAATTAGCCAATCACATGCACCCGGTTACATCCCAGCAAATCTTTTGATGTTTTGCTGCATTTTCGCAGGAATTTTGTTTGAGATCACTGTTTTTTCAACATGGACCTCACAAAGTATGAAAATATGGTACAATATTTAAGAGACAGCAAGTGTCCAGCAGGTGCAAACAAACAAGAAAAGTTAGCCTTACGAAGGTGTGCTAAGAA